>CM051406.1:7490842-7951770 GCA_028052125.1 Melia azedarach
TATATAATAAATAATTAATAATCTTTTGAATCCACAATGAACAAAACCCTAGAATTCATCAAACTTTGGACTTTTTAGCACTTAGGAATTATTATAATATTTAGTTATAGAATCTTTATCCTATTATATCAAGCCAAAAGAAGTTGGATGATGAGAAATTTCATAGATTAAAAAATTTGTATAAAACAAAAATTATTAATATTTTAAATAAACTGTTTTAAAAATTGTTAAAATTTTAAAAATTTAATAATTAATTAGATATAATGTATTAAAAATTTACAACATCAACTACTATCTTGTCTCATATATGTAAGAATTATTTTCATTTTATTCATGCATTAATTAGTGTGATTTCAAGAAATTTTTAGTGTAAAAATGTAATTTTTTCACTTTTATACTTAAAATTCTTTTACAATTTTTTTTTTTTTTGAGTTCTAGAAATAAATCTTAAAGAAACATTGATCACCTTTTTCTTTTACTTAAAATAAAAAAACCAAAAGTAATACACATACTAGATAACTCAAATTGAAATAGTATTTCTTCCCAATAAAAATATAAATAGACAACAAAAATTATCCGTTTTAAATACAAAATTCAAGTTCACTATAATGATATTGTTATAAATTTTTTATAAACTCTTAATTATAATGTTAGAATTAAAAAAATGTAAACACTTAGAAAAATAAAATTCTTAAATAAACTTTTACTTTTTGTTTATACTAAACAAAACCACAAAAGTTTCATTCATCTAAGTTAAACATTATAAATATTAGGCATCAAATGTTTTTATTCAAGAACATTTTTACAAAACTCAAATATACTTCGTTTCCTTAATCTATAATAAGTTTAGAAATAAGGCCACAATATCAACTACAAATTTAGATTTCTATAGAAATAATTACAATTTTCTTAAATATATATTCAAAATTGAAATACTATATTTTTTAATTTATAATTTTAAGAAAAAATAGTAATTATCCAAATATAAATGGATAGATGATTGGAAAGTAAACATTTAAATTAAGTAAAAAATACATCTAAATTATATATACAATTTATTGACATCATAGTCCATCTTTCGAAAGTTAAAATAAATGCAATTATACTTTTAAGAGACTCAAACCTCTCTTCAGTAAAGAAGGAAGATATTAGAGGTGACAAAATGGGCAGGCGGGCCTACGCATAGCACGGCCCAGTCTGTGAATAGTGTTGGCACGATATGATGCTATTTACGGACTGAGTCGAGAAAAAAAGCCTATGAACTGTGCTGTGATAGGCCTAAAAACAAAGGTTGTCGACTACTATTCAGCCTATGAACAGTGAATATTAGTCATTGTTCACTATATATAGTACACTATCTATAGTGTACAATTGGTACTTGTACAGTCTATGTGGACTATTTTTTAACGGCAGAGCAGACACGACACGAACAATAAACTATGCTGTAGGCTAGATTAAACTTACATATTTTATTGAGCATATCATGACCGACCTAAGTCGAAAACTCGCGTGGGCTCATTTTTTCTGACACGGCCTATTTACCTCTTTTAAAAAGTACACACTTAGTAATTTTTTAGAATTGAGATAAGTGTAATTTTATTTTTAAAGGACTCGAAAACCCTTCTCACCTTCTAAAAGTTAAGTGCAATTATATTTGTACATGACTTAAAATCCCTTACCGTTATGTATTACTATTATTAGCAATCATTTTTTTTTTCATAAAATTTGTCCTTATTTAATAAAAATCTACCTCAACACAAGATAAGCAGTTACTATCTTTAAAGAGTTAGAAATCGATGTAATTTTACTTTTAAAGGACTCAAATCTCTTTCCACTTAAAAAGAAAGTTAAAATCTTACTACTAAATTATTAATTTTTTTTTGAAAAATTTATTATTTTTAGCGAGTTCGAATTCCCTCTCATTTAAAAAAGAAATTAAACACTGCCTTTTAATAGAATTAGTCCATAGAAAAATTTATTTTAATACAATTGTGAAAATTGAATGGAGATAGGAGATAAGCTTTTTATGAAATTTGTTTCAATTCAGAAAATTTAGTCCAAAGTAAGTGTTGAGATTTGAAGAAATAAGAAAGTTACATAATAAACTTCTAATAAATAGGTCAGGCCTAAAAGATTGATGAGAAGTAAAAACTAAAAATATCTACAAGCCTAAGAGAGAAACAAACAAGGGTACAAATGAAGTAAAGTTGAAATGCAAGTACAAAAGAAAACATGGTACAACAAATAAAGCAGTAAATAAATAAATAAATTAATTAATTAAAAAAAATCCCAAAAAACTCAAAGTTAAAATAGTAAAAAAAAATTTAAAAATTAGAAAAAGAAAAAGAGGAACAATGACACGTGCCCGTGGTCATCGAGAAGTCAGCCAAAGGCATTGATAGATTACACGCCCCCTCAGACCACGACACGTGACCCTGCCTCCCTCTCTCGAGCCTGTAAACTCTCTTTCTCCCTTTCTCTCTTTACTTTGAAATTCCCCATAATTTATTTAAAAATTCTTAAAAAAATTTTAAAATTAAAAATTAAAAAAAGAAAAAAGAAAAAAAAAGTGCTTTTCCCCATCTTCCCACTTCCTGCTTCCTTTTTAGCTTTTGTGACAACAAACACAGCGTACAATTTCTGAGTGCTATAAATCACAAATATAATAACAATAATAGTAGTACACTACACAAACAAACTAGGTGGGTTTTGCTTTTTATTTATTTATTTATTTTAATTAAGAAAAAATATGATTATTTTAATAAAAAGTAAAAAAGAGAGTGGGTGTGTTTGGATGATTATATTAATTTAAGATTGGCTTCTTTTTAACCGGCAAGTGATTAAGCATGGAATTGCGCGAATCTGATAACCCCTCTCCTCTCCTCTGTTCTCTATTGCAATAACATTAATTAATTAATTAATTAATTAATTAATTAATTAATTAAATTAATTATTAATAATATGATGGTTTTTTTTAATTTTTATTTTTGGGTAATGGGAGACATTACTATGATTTGGATGAGAATCATGGTACAAGCAGAACCACCATTTTCCTTAATCTCCACAACTAATTTTTTTTCTTTTTTCTTTTTTCTTTTTTAAATAAAATAAGTTTTGAGGCATGCATGCAGCATGATGATCTGCTTCTTCTGTTTTGTGTCCTAATTTTTTTGGGTTTTGCCAATTTGTAAAGAAGTAGGTGTCATAAAAAGCAGTGGACACATCATCATCTTAAGCCTTAAGTTTTGCTTTTGTTGCCTCTCAACTTTCTTCTTTCATTTCAATGCCTTTTCTTGGTTCTTTTAAAAGTTTGTTCACTTTTCATTGAGATTCAATTGCATTGTAAACACGTAATTTTCAATTTTCTAGTTCATATTATCTCCACTTTTGTACCAAAATAATATAAATTATTCAAATTTATTACATTATAATCGCATCATACTTACATCATTAATAAAAAAACATATCGAATTAAGTTATTCGACACATTTTAAATTATATATAAAGTGCGAAAGTAAATTGTCACGAATTTAATTTTATTATAAGTAAAAATTCGATAATATGAATCAAATATATATCCTTAAAAAAAAAAATTCGTGAGTATATCTAATTTGTACTTGTAGTTAAAAGTCGTCTTAAAATTCAAATTTTATGTACAAAACTGTAGTATATATGATATGATATTGTTATGGTTTTGATTTTTTTTTTAAAGATTAATGTAAAGATGAAATTTAATTATTAGGAAAGATGTTGCTTTCAACATATGAATATGAAATTATAACTAACTAATTTTCTTTTTTAATTAAAGTCTAAAATAAGTCAAAGTTCAACGAAAATTGACATTTTTATCAAGTTAAATCAAAAGATGAGTTTAATCAAATGTCAATCTCATTTAATAAAATACAAATAATTTTAGTATTTTTTTATTACCAAACAAAGATCATAAAAAGAAAATAATTGGTCTAATTTTCAAAAATGGCACTAAAATAAAAAAAAGGTGGGTATAAATAAAAAAGGGGAGCGCTCAAATAAATAAATGGATTGATTCGTTTCATTCTGCTAATTTGTTTGCCAGCAAAGGGGATCGTAGTGGGTTTCTGCTACTTCCATGACCCATCATCGACTGCTATCTTCAATAACTAATTATTTAATTATTATTATTATTATATTTTAATTATGTATGTATTAAGTGGTTGGAGGCAAAGAGACACATCATTACTTGTACGGACCAATGGGTTTCATTTGATTAATTTAATTCAAAATCCTTAATGCCCTTTCAAATTTTACTATTTAAATTAATTATTAATTGATTTTTTTAAAAAAATCAATTAATAATTAATTATAAACCCAAAAACTACCTTTTCTGAAAGTTTGTGAATTAATTGGAAGAGAGTGAGTTCTCTACACGACATTTGGGTGGTGGGGAATACCCTTTTATTTTATTTTTTTTCCGAATTTTTAGTGCCTTCTTTTTCATCATCCCTTGCATTTCAACCCTTGTGTGCTACTTTATTTACAATATTACCCTACAAATTATTAATTTATTGATTATTTTTCTTATGGGTTCTAATAATATTTTCTATTTTTGAGGTGGTTCACACTTTTATTTTTTAATGTTCACTTTTTATTCAAATTTAAAAATTACATGAAAAAAGACTGAAATTATAATTATATTTAATATTACGAATTATCTTTGAATATTAATACATTTAAATCATCATTGTGGCGATACTTATTATAAGTTATATAAATACAAATTAAATTTTACTTATTTTTTGTATCAATAATTCAAATTCACGTTTTTTATACTATTTATTAAAATTTTATTGATTGAAATATTATCATTGTATTAAATAGTGAAGTTATATTTCTATCAGCTCGAAATTAAGTCAATAAAATTCAATCTTTTAACTTTAAAAAGATATTTGAAATTATTGTACCTAAAATATGACTAAATTTTGGCATGTTTTGAAAAATTATTATTTGTTGGTTTATATTTGTATTTATAATTGAGAAGTATAAATGAATTATTAATAACAAACTATAATAGTTGAAACATAAAATTAAATCTTTTGGAATAGGACTACACCTAGTTTGTCATTCATTTAATGCATTTAATTTTGTACTTTTTAAATTATAAAGCCATTTTATATAGTTGTTATATAACATTGCAACATGCCTTAAATTTATTGTCTCATGTTATTTTCACAAACTGTTCCTATTTTAACATTCATCAGGAAGCTAGGAGAAACAATTTCTAAGATCTCATTTCACCTTTAAAATTATATACATGAGTTAAATTCAAAATTTTTTTATATTTTATTTGAATTTGTAATCTATTTTATAATTATTATTATATTGTGCATTATATAATTAACTCAATTAGAGGGTAAGAATTCAAGTTCCACACTTTCTAAAAAAGGCGGGATTTTTCCTCTTTATCTTTTTTAATTTGCGAGGATAGAAATCTTATTAATTATGTTAGGAAATTTTCGTGGTACACAATAATAGTAGTTATCGAAACTTCCTTTATGTATAGGCCTGATATATATAATATATTATCAATAGATTGTACATATATAATAATAATATAAATATATTTAAAAAATGATTGATAATCTCTTAATTTTATATATTTTTTTACATTATTTGTAAACTATTAAATTATGTGCTTTTAACTATTAAGATTAAATCTCATATGTACATTAATTATAATACATTTATTAAACATACATATTAATTTGATATAACATTTTATAAATAGTATAAGAAATTATATAAATTTAAACCTGTCGGTGCTGATCTTTTATATATATATATGCAAATAATACTTTACTTAAAACATACAAAATATAGTAGAATATTCTTCAAGTACTTGTTTATTGATATTACAAGTACTTACTGATTAATTAGTTTCTTTAACCTTTTAATAAACGTCTGCAACCTCTTTTTGCCCCTTCGATTAATGCCTAGCTCTTTTTGGTCTAAGTAGAATGATATACATGCTATGGCTAAAATATTTTGACTAATGTCTCAAATTAAATGATGATACAAACTATAAATATAATATAGGCTATCGTAGAACAACAAGTACAACAACTTTTTTAGGACATATTTATGTAAATTAATGTCATTATTACTTAATTTTAAATATATAATGACTAAATTATTTAATAAATATTTAGTTCTAAAATTTTCGATCAACATGCTATGTATGTCATAGTGGTTATATAGATATTTTTAATATAACATTTTCTACTTCTATATAATTAAGAGTCGAACTAGATAGAAAATCTAAATAGATTGAAGTATTATCATTAATTAAACCTTTTTGTTAAATTTTTGAAGGAATCCAATTTAAAATCTAACTAGAGAAGAGATTCAAAATGAGAAAAAAAAAATTACAAAATTCAATAATATCTATTATTATTTATTGCTAAAATAAAGAAGAAAAAAGAAAAGGGCAAAATGAGAAATAAAAGGAAAAAAGAAGGGCAGAAAATAGAAAAGGGAGGGAGATAATATTGAAGGGGTAAGGAAGGGAACGGCGCAGTGTCTATCTGTCCTTTCCCGATAAGCTCGGTGATTTGCTCGAACGAGGATGGAGATGATACATACATACAACAACATACTCACCATAACCAAGCTTTCACTTTTCTCTTAAACCCACTTTGAGTTCTCTCTACTTTCACTTCCCATTTCCTAAATTTAGCCCTAATCTACTCTCACATCACACCCTGTAAGTCTCTAATCTTCTTCCCTTTCTGTTTTCTTTCTCTTTTTTCAATCTGAAGTATGTTCGGTTAATGAGTTGCTGCAGCTGAAAGAGCAAGAAGAAAGGAGAGCTTTTTATTTTCCAGAGATGTAGAATTCAGTGAGAAGGAAAAAAAAAATTGTGTTTTGCTTGCAGAATTTTCAGAATCAAGCTCTCAAGCTGGCTTTTTCTTTCTTATTTATTTTTTTTTTTGAAAAAAAATATTTGCAAGCAATTTTTTTGGAAGTTTTAGCTCTATAATTCAGGAGCTGATCTGGGAGTTTTTTGTTTTATTAAAAACGAGCTAAATGAGAAGAATAATTAATATACATGTATATAGTTCTTGTATTGAAGTGGTAGCTTTGATGGAAATTTAGTTAAAAATGATACTTAATAGTACTGTTTAGACATTGATTATATATGAAAGTTGAAGACATGGAATTTTGTCTGATTTGTTGGTTTTTCCTTACAGGAATCGTCAGAGTGAAGCTACGATCTTGTTCAACGAGTTCAGAAGTACAGATCTGCGAGCTTTTGGGTTCTAACAACAAAGCATAACTGTCTCTGAAAAGAAGCAAAGATCTGTGAGCAAGCTTTCAATCGGAGGAAAAGAGCAACGCAAACCAGAACAAGGAATCAAAATATATGTCTTTCCCTTCTCTCTAGCATCCGGGAGCTTGACACCTGTAACAAAATTACCCACCATTGTTCAGAGTAAGCTAAGCAGCACACAAGTTAGAAATTATTATTTAATTTTATTCCTTGTTGGTAAATTAGAAACAGTCTTTTTATTAATGATTTTTTGTCATTAATTAGCTAAATAGCTGTGTTAGTGTGTCTCTGCTCTTAGGGTCATCAGAACAGAAGAAGAAAGCTTTAAATACCAAGATAAAACAGAAAAAGAAAAGCAAAAGGGTTGGCTCAGATCGGCGAATCGTATGCAATTACTGCTGCTTTGATTAGCTTAATAAGATCAAAGCCCCAGCCCCTTAAGTGCTTTTCTTGCAACTTTTCTTAAAGTTGATCTTCTTTAAGCACTTTTATTAGGTTTAAGTGGGAATGGTGGAGACTAAAGATTAAAGCTTTTATTGCCTGTGAAACTAAATATCCGGAAGAGCAGTAACGATTAACAATAAGACTCAGATCTCATATTCTTCTGTTTGTAATGAAGGAGTTTAAAAGCAGTATGTATGTATATATGTATGTATGTACACTGTATGGCATCAGATGCCTGTGGTTTGGGTTTTTCTTTTTTTCACTTTACTATTAATTTTGGCTTTTGAAAATTTTATTTTATTTTATTTTTTTATTATTATTATTATTTTTAAAACTTTGGTGGGTTGTATTTGCAGGCATTAGAGGGCTGCAGAAATTCAGGCTTTGCTTTTGAAGAGCACACACTGCGGCTGCAAAAAGCTTTCAGACGGTGGGCTAAGATTAGCTTAGCTTAGCTTAGCTTAGCTTTAGCGTTACTGACTTGGACCATGATATATCGAAGCGTAAAAAAAGGCCTTTTTATCACTACACAGCCAAAGTACCTCTCTGTATTATCGTCATCAATGCATAGGACACAGCAACCCCACCTGCACTGCACTACACTCTCTTCAAATCCATCATCATAACCCCTTCTCTCCTCTTTCTCTCTCTTTAAAACATCTCCCACATCCCACTTAGTTTCTCTCTAAGTAGCTAGCTACTTATTTCTTCTTCAAGTACAATAGAAAGAGAAGAAGAATAAGCAGAAGAAGAAGACAACAGAAGGGTAAAAAGGCTGGGTTGCGTTAGAGTTTTCTTTTCTTGGTTGAGAAAAATAAGGCATGAAAGTGGTATGGAGGAGGAGATTCAGACACAAGCCTGCAAGTTCTCAAGAATCGGTAATGGAAGAATTGACTCTACCAAAATTTCTCAGAAAGAACAATACCCAGATGATGAAGAAGATGGAGACCAGCAGCAGCAGCAGCAGCAACAGCTGCTGCTCAAGAGGGCTACTGGTAATAATAATACCGGTGTCTTAGGCGGTGATAATACCGGTGCTAATCGCCTGCGCGGATGGCATCACTCGTCCCGGATCATTAGAGTTTCTCGTGCCTCCGGTGGGAAAGATCGGCACAGCAAAGTCTGGACTTCAAAAGGGCTTAGAGACCGCAGAGTTCGATTATCGGTAACGACTGCGATACAATTCTATGATCTACAAGACCGGTTGGGTTATGATCAACCTAGTAAAGCTGTTGAATGGTTGATCAAAGCTGCTGCTGATGCAATTAAGGAACTCCCTTCACTTAACAGCTCTTTTCCAGATACACCAAAGCAATTAAGCGATGAGAAAAGAGCAAGTGAAGGCAATGATCAACAAGGGCTTGATTCTGTTGAGTTAGATGGAGATCCCAATTATCAGCAAAACCAGAGTCAGCATCGTTCTTTATCTAAATCTGCATGTAGCAGCAATTCAGAGACAAGCAAAGGCTCGGGTTTGTCCCTCTCCCGATCTGATATACGCGTTAATAGAGTCAAAGCTCGGAAGCGAGCAAGGGAGAGAGCGGCAAAGGAGAAGGAGAAAGAGAACGAGTCCCGCATTAATGCTAATCAACAACACCACCAAAATGTGAACCCCATTTCACAAAGCTCCACTTTCACTGAACTACTCACTACTGGGATTGGTAGTGTTAATATGAACAACAATACAAGTCCTACTGGTTCTTCTCAGCCCAATGAAGAGCCAAATTTTTTCCACAAGGCAACAACAGCAAGAACTTGGCCTGCAACTTCAATGGACTATTTTAACACAGGGCTACTCGGGACATCTTCATCTCGTCCGCATCATTTTTCGGGGCAAATCCAATTGGGGAATTCAAACTCTATCCCACAAGCAATGGCAATCCCACCATTCAGTGTATCAAATGAAAACCATCAAGAAATGCAGCATTTTTCGTTTGTTCCTGACCATCTGATCCCAGTGACAGCCACCCAACCGGGGCCTGGGGGCGACTATAATTTAAACTTCACAATCTCTTCCGGCCTTGCTGGTTTCAATAGGGGGACCCTTCAGTCCAATTCATCACCGTCTCTTTTGCCTCATCTTCAGAGGTTTGGTTCTTCTTCTCCCATAGACGGATCCAACTTACCTTTCTTCATTGGTACAACACCACCTGTGGAAAATCACCATCACCATCATCAGTTCCCAGCTGGATTTGATGGTCGCTTGCAGCTCTACTACGGCGATGGAAGTAGGCATTCAGACCAAAAAGGGAAAGGCAAGAACTGATTTCATTCCTAAAACAGCTCATTTCTCTTGGTCCATCTTCTTTCTGGTAAGCAACACTACTTACTCTAAATTTCAAAATTTTTCTTTTTCAATATCTCATAGTATATCAATTTTAATCAGTTGCATTAAAGTTGCTTTAATCCTTGCTCATTTGGAGATTCCAGTATGATATTTATTTAACATGGGTTTGCATCATTTTGCTTTTTGGATTTATGTGTTGTGCATAGTAATAAGAAATAATTTGCTTTCTTGGTAATCTTAAACAAGTAGGCTATTGGGCAGTATTTTTATGTATTATAATGTCCTTTCTGGATTCCTGCATGGATTGCTGTGAATAGGATTCGGCTAGTTGTCTCCTCGTTTGTTCTCTTCCTGGTTCCCTTCTCCCTAACATTTGTAACTCCATGCCAGGTGTTGATCTCTCTGTGGCTAAACCTACCTGTAAGTCAATAAACAGAACTAACTCACTTTTAAAGGCTGTGATTTTTGGCAGCTTTAGAATCCCAATTCATTTTTTTTGTTTATTTTGCTTTCTGGACTGCAACACATGGCAATGGATCGGCGCACTGTCGGATTCATGTAAGCCCTAATTAGGGTTTTAGTTGCTAACATTGGTCAGGAAGAAAACAAATCCATGCACGTACAGTGATTGCTTAACCAGCTTTCTCAGTATGGCTTAAACCAGTTCCATTAAAGTAGTTGAAATTTGTACCCTCTACCTGTATATGCTTCAGAAAACATGTGGACATATTTATTAGGTATTTTCAATCACCACCCAGTCCTTGACAATTTTCCTGTGCAATTTTAGAAAAATGTATTGGTCAATATAGTTCAGTGTGAAGTAATAGTACAAATTTGACATAGTTTATAAAAAATTTGATAACTTTTAAACTTTAGACTTCAAAAGTATAACATAAAGTTTTTATATTAAAGTTTAAGCCATAACTTTTAACACAAACGTTAAAACAATTATAAAAAATTTAGAATGTACTTGAAAACTTCAACGCAAAAGTGACATATTTAATACAAAATGTAAAATATTTACACTAAATTAATCTCATAAATATTGCAGTGAATTCTTGTAAATAAATAGTAAAAGGTACAAGTATTTTGCCATCAATATTATGTAGTGTGACAACTGAAAATCTCGGTAGTCCTTAAAATTCTTGATTAATGAGCTAGTAAGTTTGCATGGCTGCTATTGGGCAAATAGAGAATGAATGTTTGTTGTTTAACAGTATGATACATTTAGAGAGGTTGGCTTAACAAAGATATTCACATTTGTGTTGTTTTTGTCAAGATTCACAGTTTTCTATTAATGTTAGTAAGCAAGGAAATATTGGGAACATATAGGGAATTTAGGTTCATCACCTATTGCTTGTAATTTTGGTGGGGGAAAATAGAGAAAATTTGTCAAATTAGTGCAAACTCCCAGAAGTGCTTAGGCTTGTTGGTTTAAAGGTGTCTCATCCTTTTGACTCTAATTTTTTTTCCATCTAAGTGGAGCTTCTAATTGTAAGGAAGGTTTCTTATACCTTATGAGCCATATTGATTAGAAATGGCAAATAGTAGAGGTTGATACCCATTATTGACAATTTGTATAAAAACTTTATTGATGTAGCACCCAAATAAGCAAAGGGAGAGGAGAGGAAGGTAGGGGATAAAAGTAACATATTTTAGGGTTTTTGTACTTTCAAAATGAATGGAATACAACCTATACCAAATGTAGAAGGAAACTAAATCAACCAAGACTATTGAAATCCTTTTAAAAATGACTAATAAATGAAAATCTGAAGTAATAAGAGTAACAATAAATCATATATATTAGCACTGTGTTGTACAGATGTCAATAGAGAAGTTAAATGAGTCAATCAAATTAGGCCAATGATGGGTTTGGCTTGCTTTCGTCCAAGGCACCACATGTTCCATCCTTTGTGTGGTTTAGTTCATGTCTAGATTTGTTAGGTCAATATTTTTATGGATAAAATATGTAAAGACTCGCAAGTTTAAAGTGAGAAAAAATAAGGTAAATGGTCAGAAAAATACATGGGCTTGTAGGCTGATACCCACCTTAACCCACTTAACCAATCATAAAATAGGCTTATGAGCTGTGCTGAGCTTAGCATTGAATTGGTGGGCTTAAGGTCCCACCTCTAAGCTTGTAGGGATTTTTAATTTTTAGATACTGACTTGATCTGTTTAAAACGCTTATAGTTATACATCTAGAAGAAGGTGCTTAGTCTAAAAATAATCTCCATTAATAGTTTTCTTGATTAACCAGAACTTGATTAAAACAAGTAAGAGTTTTTTGTAATGCTCGAAACAATAAGATCAAGATGATAAATTTTATCTAGAACTGATAAACATAATCTATGCTACCAAATCTTTGAACTAGTGAGAGACAGATGTGAAAAACCAAGTTAACCCAGTAGACATTAACATTTGAACATTCATTTAAAGTATTTTTGTTTCTCTTAAGGTGACAATAGACTACTACTCCATAAGGGTATATAGTCCCTTCCTTACTATTGCTATTGAAGAATCGATCTTACTATAACAATGAACTGTAGAGCTATGAGATTTAATTTTCGCACATTCCTTTGTTTTAGATTATTTCTTCTTGGCTTGGTAAAATTTTAAATGTGATGAATTTGTTCCAATTTAGGATGCAACTACTTTGTGATTACCATGTTGGCCCTTGGAATATTTAGTGAAGTTACATATTAAAAAATCTGTCTTTGAAAGTAATGGAAGACATGTTCTCTCTCTTGTAGAGCTTCTGTTCTCCTTTTATATATATCGTGATACGCAATTCTTTTTCCTGAATCTATGCTGATGCTTCATTAGTCACATTGTATTTGAGGTATGCCTCAATATTTTCTTGGTACATGTAGTAGCATAGCTTGCACAAGCTAGAGGATTATTGTAGAGGATTAATATTGCCATTGCAGTTAAAAGAAGAAATCTTTATTCAACTCCATTTTACTCCCAATTTCAATCATTGACTACTAAAAGTTTTAGTGGGTCAAATCGTTGCCAAAATTTCCCCTAGAAGCAATATATACAATAATCTTGTAAAGCCACCTCTTTGATTAGTAGCTAATGTTCAAGACCTTTTCTGAACAAATATGTAGTGAGTTGGGAATGTGGATCTTTCTAAGACCCAAGAACGTAACAAAAAATGTGAAGCTCATTAGCATGAGAATATGGGGGGCAGAAAAGGATAGACTTTAAAACTAGTGATGTTTGCAAAATCTAAAGTTTGGCAGATCTTACACCCAACAACCAATAGTCAAGCTGCCTTTAAAATAATGTTAGTGTACAGAGATTGAGATTGAGAGGTGAAGCCACCGTGCGTTATTGAGGTGAAAAGGTGGGATTATAGAAACAATAATTATATATGTAATGTGATAGAGCAGGCATATATGTGAAAAGAAAGAAACTCCTATTACACATCTCGAGGAATAAGTTGAGCTGTTAAGACCCTAAAATTTAACGGCTCGCACTTTCTGGAGTCACCTGCCCCCACGTTTTCTAACCATCAAGATTGTGAGGCTCGATAACAATCTCAATTCCTAAGCTCAAAAGCATATATAATTTGATAAATTTTAGAGTTACTGCTTATAACATCCAAGATTCTAAGGCTCTAGCTTATTTAGTTTACATGCAACTTTCTTCTACAATGAAATCCTTGATTATGTTCCTCTATGGAATCTTCATCCACTAGTAGCTTGTATATGGATTCAACTGTTTAAGATTGATCACATCAACAATTAAGTTAGTAGGTAAGGGCCCAAATAGTATTATTATGCTCAAACACTAATAATCCTCTAAAAAAATATCCATAAAAATCTTACTGTATGTTCAAAGTTTAACAATTCCTTTTATAGCAGTTAAATGTAAAGCAAATGGTGCATCTTCCTCGTATTTGCAATATGTGATCTTAGTTGGTAGAAATGATAAGAGTTATTTGGACATAATCAGTGTTTGCTACATATGTGCTTCCAACATTTTGACTGTGTTATCTGTCATGAATCTTTCGTTGGACTCGCAATATCTGAATTGAGATGGTGAAAGTATCAAAATATGGAGGATTATGTAACTAGTTCGAAGAAACTTTGGTGATTTGATCTAATTGCATTCATTCTTTCTTTTTTTTTTCCTTTATAAATAACCCTAAAGCCAAAATTTGTTATTAAGTCCTAGGCAACTTAATCAGGCACTAACTTTTGCATTCTGTTTCTTGATAGCATTAAGAACCAAAATTCAGCATTCCCAGAATGCAATTTTTTCAGTATTGCTGTAAAACTCAGTCACTGAAAAACTTATATTTGATTACTGTAGACCTCATCAGCACTTATGCATCCTTGATCTAATTCTATACTTAAATCATGTCCACCCTGATAAAAAGCATCCATAATTCATTTCTCTTTGTCCTGCTAATGCAAATGCTTCATCACCTGCTCTCACATCCACATTCCTGCCTCTGAGTTTGTTTCACTATTAATCAACTCTTTAGTTTCCTTCAACATACTAAAATTATATTTGCTCTAGACATGCTCTCTTCTCAAACAATCTAGATTTGATTTTCCTCCAGTCAAGAGTGTACAGTCACTGTGGCATGGAGTTATTATGCTGCAATGCTACTGGGTATATTCGTTTAATCTGTAGGGTGAGTATTGTCATGTAATAAGAGTATGAAGTTGTGTTCACCCTAGTAGAAGCCCTAAGTGGTGTAGGATGAACATTGTAGATTTAAAATATATTGACTGATATATATGTATCAGTTATCACCAGAATAATAATCAGCTGCAAGTTTATTCGTTGTACTTGTGCCGGAAGTAATGTTGGACCTGAAGAAAGGACCGTAAGAATTGTTTGTTTTTAATTTCTCATCAAGTATGTGCATATATGAGAAAGCTTTTCCTGATAGTTTCCTGAATGGTGATCTCTATCAGCAGTGAGTGGCTTATCTGTTTGAATGATGAGTGCTTTGCTTACTCTTATATTGCAGCATTCTCTGTAGTAACCAATAACCAATAACCATTGAGGCTGTAGTAATCAAGCAGCAACTTGCTCAAGTTGATACTAGTATCTCGTACCTGGGGTGATTGAATATCTATTTTATGGTGTACATCTTAATTGCTTTTGATATTAGTATCTTCTTCTCACTCTTTGCTATGAACATGTAATAGAGTCTTTATTGCAGAGTTGCGATTGAGATGTAACCAGCCCAACTATATATCTGGTTTTACTTCCATACATGCGTGTTCCACAGAGAGAACACTTTCTTGGTTTAAAAATAATTAGAGCATTAAAACAAATCAAATGTCACTGCACATGTACATTGTCTGTCTTTTAAGTTATGTATCATATATCATTGCAGGTACTGTGATTTTATGTCTGCATATATATTAAATTAATTTCAGTGTGAAAATTTGATGCAGGAAAGGGAAGATGAAGCAGCAGCAGCAGCAGCTAGCAACCTCACTGCATCGGGTGATACCTAATTACTATATATATTATGCATATGGAACTACTACTATTTAATTCCTGCTTTTAATCCATTTTGTGTATGAGTGCAAAAAAGCATTAATTGTGTTTTTCAAGAAATGTGGCAAACAATTCCCATTGAAGTTATTCTTCTTTCTTTCTTTCTTTCCCCCCTTGGCTACAATTATATATTTTGAAATTGTCCATCATCAATTATGCAAAATCAAAGCATCCTCCTTGTGAATAAGAATGCATCATGCCTAATCCCTAATCTTTATCCTCATTCCATTTTCCATTTCTCATATCACCCTTTCCTTCAACACTTCTCATTGCAACACATGAATAAAGCTATAAAAGTAGGGCGGTGGGTTTGGATTCATTTGAAAACGGTCAGAAATGTGATGCTACTGGTAGTAGGGTTTTGATTGTGGCCTATAATGCATTCTAATGGGTTTGGAATTGGATTGCAATTAATGATGTTGTAGGGTTGTAATTGTAGTGGAGTTAGGTGTACACTTAATCATCCCTTGCATAATATATTAACTTTTAGATTAAACTATTATTATTAATAATGAAGACATGATTGTGTCATCAACACATATAGCAGCAAAAAAGAACATCCCTAGTAGTGGTGGGGATTTGCTTATAAACAATTAATTAATTAGCATTTACAACTTGTCATAAGTATGTGTGTGTGTGTGTGTGTGTGTGTGTGTGTGTGTGTGTGTGTGATACATATACATACTTGTCTGTAGTAATTTGTTTTTCTGAGTGTTGAAAGCAGTAGTAGGACTGTATGTGGCAACAGCTTTTGGCAGCAAACGCCATAATTCTGTTTCTGGTGCTGTGGTTGCTTCTTTAGGATGTTAGAAAGAAAAACCATTGAGTAGCATGCACATGAATTTGAAAGAGGGACTGTAAAAGAATCCTGAGAACAACTTACTCACGAGACGAGATTCGGAAGAAATTTTAATTAATGAACCCAGTTTCTGCTTTTTAAAAAGAATTTTGGCAGTATTTTCATAGAGCAACTTTTGCTTTTTCTCAAGAAAAAGCCAGCCCTCTCCTTAAAGGAGCTCCACTCCACTCCACTCCACCTTGTAAAAGTTGTTGCCAAACATGCCTGCGCTATAGCAAATTCATTTTTGAAAACATGCAAAATGTTTTTGATTCAATAAATATAATTTGATCAGGGATTAAAATAAGCAAATGAATCCCACCTAAGGAAAGGCTCTTAGAACAAGCAGCAAGTTTTTAATCCTTGCTCCCCGAAAATGTTTCCAAAAAACACGAGAGTTTGTGCAGCAAGCAAGGAACTTGATAATCAAAATCAAACCCACCAAATAAAATAAATAATTTTGTTGCCAATACTGTAATCTGCAATCACAATTACAAGCAATGCCGGCATAAAAAAGAACATGTGGGGGGACTTCATTATCATTATCTGTTATTATTTCACATAATTCCTTTCTTCCATGTTTCTGTTCTTTTCTTCTCTTAAATATAAAAAGCCAACTGTTACATCTCCAATAGTTTTATTTTATTTATTTTGTAAATTAAGAAAATTAAAATTAAAATTATAAAAAAAAAGAAAAATTTCAGATAAACAGAAAGTCAAATATGGGTGTGTGTTTGTATTAGCAAAGTGTTAATGTAGCAGAGCACTTGTTCACGTGGATTGTTAGCATTGAGACTAAGATAGCTAATGTGATCTACACATAAAAGCATGGCAGATTGTACTGTACAACACAACCAGCTAATATTAATAAATAAAATAATTCTCACAAAATAAAAAAAATATATATATATATATATATTTGTTTGGTATTATTATTTTTATTGCTAACTATAATCCATTTATTGTGACTTGAACGAAATAAATCTAGAAATAAATCTAGAAATAATTGAATTTGTCCTTCAAGGGACCTACCGGTTGCTTCTCGACAAAGAAAAAAAAAAGAGAGAAAATTGAGTAAATTTTTTTTGTTTAATCTCGAAGGTGGGCCAAGAGAAAAATATCTTCTAGGTTTTCTTCTTTTATGATCGATTATTGGATTGCAGTTAAAAAAAAAGCATTATTTCGATCAAAATTATTTATATGTACATATTTATTTTGAAATTAATCGAATTATTTACACATATTTATATGATTTTATTGGAATTATTCTACCTAATAAAGTATATGCATAAAATGAGAAAAAAAGAGGGGCAAAGAGAGGGCCAATTATTTCAAACACAGCAACAAAAAGGCACCACATTCTTTGCTTGCAACACCAAGGGGCTATAGAATCTATCTGTAGTGATGGGCACAGTAGCATCAGTATTGCCCAGCCCAACCATTATAGTGAGGTTTAGGACATAAATAAAGCAAATTATTTGCTAATCGTTCGGCATCAGCTTACCAAGTGCTGGTCATTACTGATTAATCAGAAAAAGCTGAACAACCCAAGTGCAAAATAGGGTTGCTTTCTCGGGATTAATTAAAAGCTATGCTAGCACCTTAGTTGGATAAGGAAATGGCAGAAGCATTCCTTAAACATCCACTCGAAATTTCCAGGATTTAAGCATCAAGAATTCATGCCCAGACAAAAGGAAAAAGAATCAAGAATCAATGTTATCATCACAAAATGAAAAGCAACCCACCAACTCAGGATTCTAACTTGAAATCGTCAGCATAATCCCCGAATGATCTACAACTTAATCATCTACATTAAAGTTTTAGTGCAACAGGTACAGCATAGTTTGTTAATCGTTAGATCAAGAACCATGGCGTACAATCACTCTTACTCTACAAGCAATTGGCATTATCAAATAACTACGAAGAACTATGTATTAAATTAGTACAATTGAACTTCAGAGACAGGAAATTTCAAGGTCAAGGCAAACTACATTCTTGGTAAACTTCAAACGTATATAACATAAGCATAACATTACTTGTACCTACAATATTCACATAGAGAGATTACAGATAGAAGCAAAAGACTACAAACTCAAAGATCTTACAACATCAATCTAGTCGACATGTGTGCACTCTTACAACCATGTGCCTGAAATAAAAACGACCAGCAGATGCATTCAAATTATCATTTGAAGCACGGAAGGTGAAAGATTTGCGCACATTATTGACCTATCACGGGTGGTTCAGCCGGAGTCCAAAGCAAGATTTAGCTTTCACAGGACACTTCACCCAGTCTAGGCTACACATAAAACAAAATTGTTCTCTGATGATTCCCTTCCCAAAGCATGCCCTATCCCTTTTCCCTCAATCATCTCAGTGCTTTCCCTGTAAAGCCAATGCAAACTTTTAAATCAAAAGTGAAGAAATCAACTAGGAATACTTAAAAGAGGAAATCCTCAATTATGTAGATACAAAACAGAGATGATAAGAAGAGCACAAATTGCGTTCCAATTATACAATAAACCCCCGTATACATCGCATAAAAGTGGCAGACTTCCCTTTTATGTATGGAGCAACACTGGTTAAAACTAAGAAATTATACTTTAAATAACATTCACTGAGCATATAATCCAAATTGCACATCATTTGTGCAACTTTTTCACAACACTAAATCCAATGCAGATCATACTTTGGAATATCACATTCCATAAAATTGCGAATCCACATCTTCCTTAATTCATGCTTTCTTTCCATAAAATTACGAAAGAAGTTTTAACTAAAATCAAACTATAAAAAATAGAAAACATCCTATTAATAAAAACAACAACCAGAGACAGTCCAAAGACAAGAAACTAAGAATATGAAATCTTCTATCTTCCATCCAAATGACAAGATGTTACCATAATTATCATCTCAATACCTCCAATGACAATACCATAAACAGGTTATGACAGAATCCCGGACTTCAAAATGTAATTACAATAACAAAAAGTGACTGCTAGACACAAAGAAGTCATCAATTTTACCTCACATCTTACGTAATCTCATCAGAAAGAGTTCATCTCCAAGCAGTAAGTCCTCCTCTTCACCAGCATCTTGGCTGCTGTACCGTACGGCTCCTCAAAGGCTGATGCAACCCAAGACCCATCCGACACCTCCTTCTTGGCCGCAGACTGCTCACTTGGCCTAATAGCAACCAAGGTTGCACCTTTCAACACAACCCCATCAGGCAATTCCAAGTGGGGCGCGTACCATAGTCTCATATTGAGGGCTGGCACCAGTGTCCTCTTTGAGGCCGAAGAAGCCGACAACGGCTTCACTCTTAACTCCTCCAGCTGCTCTCTGTTCATGCACAAAACTCCTTGTCCATCAGCATCAGTCAAAACCAAACTATCAAGCGTCTTGTGCTCTGCTATTATCGGCTGAAGCAAATAATGCCTAGCAGAGGCAGCAATCAGTGAACTGATTGTCCATACAACTCGCAATTTCAAACCACCGTTTGTGTAAAACGACTCTGGAATACTTCCATTATCATCGCCACCGCCATTAACACCATTGTTAATGTTATTAGGACTTGCACAAGGAACTTCAGCAACAGTTTCTTGAGATTTTGCTTGTAAATTATTAGTCACCGATGCAGCGCCAAGAATCACACAGTTATCAAGTGTGGACCCAAAATCAGCTTTCCATTTCAACAAAACACCATCGTCGATCCCGAGTTCTCCGCTGGGTAACTCAATTCGGAGAAACCGAATCTCGTTGAAATTCTTTAAAACTTGAGTCGGCGAGTGGTGAGTCACGCCTCCTTGATCCATTTCCTCATCGTCGTGGTTACCAACAGATAAGCTCGTTCCAGAACTCGATGCCGCACAAAACCCGCTGCTGTGGCCGTTGCCGCTATGATTGATATGATGAAATTGCGTTCTCTTCGGCCCCAACAACTGGCCCAGAGCTTGAAGAGGCTTCACGATGCCTCCAAACACGAAACGGAAGAGATTCGAGAACGGAGACCGAGACTTTTCCGATGTGGACGAAGAAGAATCATCGTCAGAGATAACACAATCGACCCGTACGACGATGTTTTCGACTTGAGGAACCAACGAGTGAAAACGACGCGAAACGACACAGCATCGACCTAACGCCTTGACATCTCCGATGTTATTGAAAATCAAGAGAAGTAAAGAGTCGGGAAGCCGGTCGAAGTGGTCGATCGGTTCAGGATAGATTCGCGTAACCGGATCTAACCGAACGACAGCGTTCATGTCGCCTCTTCAAAGACAAAAAGGAAACAAAAATTCAAAACGAGCAAAAACGAATCGTTTTGCGAACAGATCAAGGTCTGTATCAGAACAGATCTAAAAACATAACGCTGAAGAAGGAAGGTCGAGTTGGAGAGAGATGTGAGAGCTGTGAGAAAGAGAGAGAGAGAAGATGCGGAAATGGGAATGGTGGGAGGAGATAGATCCACGCTCGGTTTTTGTCTTTACAGAGAAGAGATAGAGATGGGAATAGATTTTAAGCGCGTAGACAAAGAGGAAACTATGCTGTGTGTACAGTGAGCGCGTGTTGTAAGAATGAATTTTTTGCAAGTTCAAAAGTGCTAGTGTAATGTAATGTAATATTAATAGAAATAAATAAACTATATAAATAAAAATAAATTTTGTACCTGTCTGAATTTTAATTTACGACATTTTATTTTAAATATTAAAATATTTTTGAGAAATTCTTTAAATTTTTGGAGTGATGTAATGTTTTTATATTCGTTCGGTAGGGGTAATAAGGTAATAGCGTGGTACCGGAGCATGCCACGTCGGTTGCATCAGTGTTCCGGCCCAAAATCAACCAGAGAGTTCCTACCCAATCAATCCAGCTCTTGCAATTACCAAAATAGCCCCAATAAATTTTCTTTTTAATAATTTATTCATTTAATGTTCATAAATTAGAAGTTGAGAATTGAGATAGGCATAATTTTAATACTATATATTAAAATTTGTGTTTAATTTTAATAAATTTATTTAAATGCCACTCCGAGAATTCAAGCCTTTTCTCAGTAAATATTTATTGCTAATAGATATATGAATGGCTTCAATGAAATTTTTTAATATAATACAAAGTGAGAATTATAATAAATAAAGAGTATGAAAATATTTTTCATAAAGTTTAAACTACAATTAAGATATTTTTTATTCAGACTAAATTTTAAGGAATTATATTTCTTTCATCAATTAAATAAATTTATTTTTTACTGAACAGAATTGACTAATTTTTGACAAGGATCAAATTTTATTTATTTCACTATTTTCTTACTCAAACAAAAATTAGACATTTTTTCCTTCAAATTTAATATAAGAAGAACTAATATAACTTAACATGCTTCTTAATAATACTAAAAAAGCCCAAAAATAACAAATTTTATCTTAGAATAAAGATTAAATTAAAAAATAAAAAAAGAGCAAATTAGTTTTAAAATACTAGCAAAATTAACTAAACTACTGAAAGCTAACTAAAAAAAGAAACATTAGAACTGTGGATTAACGAGAGGACTAGATTTATTTTCATGGAATTTTAAAATCACTTTTAATGAAAAAGATAATTAAAAAAAAAAGAACACCTCAATTTATTATCACTAAAATTAGTAAAAAAAAATCACTTTTATTTTTACTATATTCCTCAAAGAGTGACGCATACTAAACCTTATCTACCCAAAATTTAACAAACTTTATATTTAGCATAAATACCTTTCCTTAATTGCCACTATAAGTTACCAAATTTTCTAGGGTTACTCTCAATTTGAAGAAACAAATCTTGCAACTAGCAATTTGATTTGTTTCAATAATAGGTAATATGATATTATGATAATTATTTAAGAATCTAATGCTTTTATCTTTTTACAAATCAAAGTTTTGTTAAAGGGGAGATGTTTATTTTCTATTTTTTAGAATGAAATAAAGTGTACGATGATGTGTCTAAATATGTTACTTTAAACGGGATTTTTTATGAAGTAATTAATATTAAAATTATAATAGTTTAGTTAATACTAGTAATGTGCATGTGTCATATCATATTCACGTGAAATGCTTTTAGAAGGTAAAACAATTGGAGAAACAAAATTTCCAACTTGTGATTCGATTCTTTTAAGTTAAAGATTAGTATCAAATCATAATAATTATTTAAGAATCTAATGTAATCGTCTTTTATAAACTAAAGTTTTGTGTAATGGGGGATGTTTGTTTTTCTATTTTTCAAAACTAGAAAAGGTTTACGATGATATATCTAAATATAAACGATATTTTTTTGGTATGTATATAATTTTTTGTTATTATCAATACTACGAAGGTGTCATATCATATTCGTGTGAAAACGAGATAGAAAAATAGAAAACTTTTACTTTCGTGATATCGAACTAATTGTTGAATATGAAGTACAATTTAAATATTATTCATAGCAAAAATAATTTTTTAGTTCAACGTTTTTATTGTTTTTAGTTCAACTTTCAAGGTCATATACCAAATTTATTATCAAGAATTGATAGATAAAGTAATTTTTATTTTAAATAAAAAACCATATTTATAAGTCAAATAAAACCTCAAATTCTTTTCATTTTTAAGGATAAATAAAATAAAAGAAGAAGAAGACATGCTTAACATCTTTTATCAAAAAATTGAACACATAATTTACTATAAAAGAGGGATTTTTTTGGGAATATTTGATATAATTTATTTACCAATTTTATAGATTTTTTAACAATAAATTGGATGAAGATTAATGGAGGGTCAACCGTTTCAATCAATATAGAGAAAATGGGTAAGAGTAGTTCATAATTATTTTATGAGCTGGGATTTGGATTAGTTCAGTTTAGATTAGATAATACCTGTTAATTATTTAATTCAACAGACAAAATTATAATACTAATTATATTGATGAATTGGATATGAGTTCAAGTTGTTTAGAAAAAAAGCCAGATGCAAAATGACGAAGAGAATTGAGTCTGATGAAGAAGTGTTTAGCTTGGACATGGAATTATAAGATTCAATTATTTATTAATTGCACCAAATGCAAGCTAATTAAACTTAATTTAATCTATTAATTGGATAACAACATATAGGTCCCTCATTTTTATTAAAATAATAAATAAAGACATATTTTGATAATTTTAACAAAAATTTTATATGCATCGTTGTTAATAGGGATAATAAAAGAGCCTGATTGAGACTGATATAACTCGATACAAGTTTGATGATTATAAAAAAAAGATTAATGTAATATGTGAGTTTACATAAACTGAATTATATTTATATTTTAAGTACAAAATTTAACAAAATAACATACAATTTGACAAAAAATATAAATAAATAATTAAAATATTTAAAAATAATTTAAGTATTAGAAAGAATGAATGATACACATAATAGTAGTTACATAGATAATTCTAATTACTTAAAAATTAAAAAGATTGAAAGTCTAACTTAATATAACATGACACGATAATAATCTAATGGGTTAGACGTATGAATAGACTTAGAGTTTTATAGATCAGACCATTGCCACTTCAATTATTATTTGTTACAAATAACTATAGTATTTTTTTTGTTATTTTTATAAACATGAGGGACCTATTTTATAATTTATAAAAATAAAACAGTGAAAATAGGACACTCGAAGATTTTTTAAAATTATGATAATAAATATATAATATTGTAAAATGCTGAATAATGGTATCATTTAATGAGATAACACTTGAGCTGTGTGCTTAGCAGAATGATTGAATATTATGATATCATCGCAGATCATGTGCTATCGTGCGTTCGGTTGAAATCTGAGGAAGGAATCAACCAATCAATCAATCAATCACCCCTTTCCTTTCAATTAAAAAATTAAAAAAAATAAATCAGGCACACGTTGTGGCACGTGGAGGTTCATGTGTTTCGTTGCACTTGCAGGAAATACGAAGGAAAGGAAATGAAAGGACAGATCGATACGATGCCGTATAGATATCCGTACATTACTGAGACCAGCGAGATCTAATTTTACCGGGGTTTATGTTAAAACGTTTTTAATTAAAAATTAATTAATTAATTAATTATATGGTCAACCTTAACCATCAAAATTACGAAACGTCGATAGATAGATAAGCAAAATTAAAAAAAGAAAAGAAAAGAAAATGCAAATTAATTAGAAACTTAGATTTTGGATTACTCAAACATAATTGATATTGCTATAAAATCTCTATCAAAGTAAAGCATATAAATTGATGATCATTGAAGTTTGGCATAATGTCACGTCTAATTTAGTTGGCTCAATTAATTTACATCTAACATAATTTGATCATTATTAATTTTATTTAATATTCTTTATTACTATTATTAGGTGGGCTATTTGATATTAGCCTACCAATTATAGTTTAATACACATGTACTTTGTTTTAAAAATTACAATGTTATTATTTATCTTTTCTCTATTATTATTTTTTAAATGTTGTTTTTTATTTTTATTTGTTTAGTTTTTAATTATGTAACTGAAAATTTAGGTATGAAGTTATTGGTGTTAATATACTTCATGAATATAATATAGTAAAGAGAAACATTCATATAAACTTAATTTTTGTTGAATCTCACACCTTAAATTTCACAAAGTATTAAAATAATTATATTTTTAAACTTTATTTATAACTCTTTATCTATGAAGTGAAAAGAAAAAAAGAAATTAAAAGAAACAAAAATATCTTTTACACACTTACGTGTTTCTCTAACATATCAAATAATATTATATATTTAATAAAAACGAGAGAATGTCCGATACCTTCCTGTTTTCTTTTATAATCAATACTCTATCACTTCCTTATATATATTTTTAATATCTTATTACTCTTCTAATTTTTATTTTTTTTAATTTTACTTTCCGATTCAATTGATTTATATTTGAATTATAAATGATAAAATCGAAAATATTTAAATTATTGAAGAGTAGAATTAAAATTTAAAGAAGTAATAGGTTATTTAAAAAAATATAAGGAGTGATGAAATATAAAAAAGAAAAATAGGAAGTATTGGACATTTACCTGATAAAAATTGATAAAAATTATTTACTTATACCGATGACCAATATTATATATTATAAGATATTATTAGATACAAATCTAGGAACGATGTAAGATAGACTTGAAATCTACGAAGTTGGAAGATAGTGAGAGGAGAAGCATTGGATTCAATCAACACAGTGGACCATGGTGTAGGGGGAAGGAATTGAATCAAGGTTGAAGTTATAATGATAAGGGAAATTAAAAACCAATTATAAGTAGCGTTTATGGCATCAAATTTTGCCAAATACATAAAATAAATTTAAATATAAATATATTTGTTAGTATTATATCAAAATTTTACCAAAAATTTAAATATACATTGTAATTTAACTTATTTCAAAATTTAAAAAAGGAAAAAATATCTAATATTCTTGCTTTTTTGTCTAATACTCCATCACCTCCCTATATTTTTTTAAATATTTTATTATCTTTTGCATTCTGATTTTATCCTTTAATAATTTAAATATTTTATTTTTATTATTTATAATTTAAAATAAATTAATTAAATTAAAAGATAATAAAAAAAAATAAGAGTTAAGATAATAATGAGATATTAAAAAAATATAAAAAATAATGAGGTAATGGTAAAAAAAAAAATTAAAAATATTGGGCATTCTCGTTTGAAAAAGATATCCTACAAATTGTTTCGATTCAAGTGCCCATGCCGCCCCTTTGGTTTGTTGGTAGATTAATGGAATTTTGAGTCATATTTCATGGTCCCCGCATTTTCTTTTATTTCTTTTTGGATTGTCAAAAAGAAAGTTTAATTTGATACATAGACTTTTGGACAATTTGATTGTCTTAAATTAGATAATGTTTCACCTACTTAGCATAAATGTCCACGCCTATGATAGGATGTAACATTATATGAATGATTGGTATTTATTAATGGGTAGTAATTTGACAACACCATCGTCCCAACTATACACTTGCACCCACAAGTACTACACATTCATTGGTTATACCTTAAAAAAAATCTCAAATAATGAAAAATATAAATTTATTTTTAACAAATAATCTACCAAATCAGAATAAATGTAAATTAATCGATCATCCTTTATTTAGAGTAGTTGATACTCTTATTTTTCAAATGCAAAATAAGGGTTCAAATCGTCTCAAGTATAGAGTGTAAATTATTTTTTTTAATAAAAAATTAATGAAAGTAGATTTCGCCCAAATTGAGTATAATTTCGAATAACGTCATATTTAATTCAATTAAAACTCTTGATTTTCGATAGATTTAGATTTTTACGGTAGATTTAAATTTAATGGGCGGTGTTAAATTAAATCTAATCAAGATTATTAATTTTAGTAGATTAAAATGTAATATTAATAAATTTCTTGACGTTAAGTTAAATGTAATTAAGACTTTTGATTTTCGGTAAATCTAAAATTTTAAGAGATATTAGATTACATCCAATCAAAAGATTCTCGTTAGTTTTATAATATAATAATATTGATAAATTTGAAATTTTGGGATGTGCTAGGTTATATTTAATCAAGATTCTGGTTTTTAATAAATTTTTAAAATAATATTAATAAATTATACATGCAATGTGTAATAGTAAAAATAAAATAAATATTAAATGAATTTAAAATGGTTAATGATTTTTTTTTATAAAGGAGCTTAAAAGTGATTTTTTTTTTAATTGAAGAAAAAGAATAGTAAAGAATGATTAATTACCTAAATAATTAATTGATATAAATCATTTTTTGTCCATAGAATAGGAGAGAGGAGTGGTCCTCCCTAATCTTCTTGTTGTCAATTGATGTGACACTGCATGGTCTTACAAGGGCCCACCATTGTTTGTTGGGAAAATTTGATCACAATTTAATTACAAAAATTAATTACCAATTAAATAATTATGATTACACATACTACTATTTGACCCATGCTTGAATCATGATATGATGAAGACAACAAACA
Organism: Melia azedarach; assembly: GCA_028052125.1. Lineage (NCBI taxonomy): Eukaryota > Viridiplantae > Streptophyta > Magnoliopsida > Sapindales > Meliaceae > Melia > Melia azedarach. The sequence continues at coordinate 7,518,256 of CM051406.1, forward strand.
CAGAGAAGATATTTGGTGGGTGTGGTTGGTCAAAGTAAATTTTCTATATTAATTGTGATATATATTCAACTTTTTCACCCTGTTTGTTTCCTTGGAATGTTGTCAATTTTCTCGCGAAAATTAATATTCACGATTATTTAACATAATTGAAAATTGGGAAAGCCTGTGGTCATATCAATCAAATCTTTTTCTCTGTTTATATATGGAAAAAGAGAGAATTTCCAGAATACACATATTATATAGTTGACAAATTTTTTAACTTATCTTATACTCAAATTAAATTTTACCTAACATAATCATAAATCTAATCTTTTTCAACTACATTAAACCTATGTTTAGGACCAATTAATTGTTGGGTGTTTTTTTTTTCTTAATCACATTTATTTAGAATATTTGTATTTATAGATGAGAGTTTTATTAAAATTTTAAAACTGTCTGAGATTGAAATACAAATAATACTTATTAAACATATAACATTTTAAAAAAATAAAAATAGTAAAAATTGTATGATTTAAAAATTTTATTCTTTGAAAATAAAAAATATTTGTTTTTTAAAATTTTAATTAAAATTTTCAAACTGAGTATTCAAAATTAATTAAAACCTTTTTCTCGAAACAACTAAGTTACTCATTTTCAAAAATAAAATCAAGCGTATTCTTATTATTTTTATATGAGAAAATTATTTTAACAAATTTATCAAACACTTTTTATTTTCTAGAAACCATTATTTTTTATAATGTTTTAAAATACTGTTTTATATGTTATGAAACCTATTATTAATTGTTTTATTTTTAAAATTAAATAAAAATATAACAATTAAAAAAATACACGTTACCCAAACCCAAAATCATATATTTACTTCGAAAATAAAAAAATAAAAAAATTGTTAATTGTATGTAACCAAGAAAAGGACACTCATCTTCCCCTTTCAACCAAATAAACAAAAAATTAAAAAAAAAGAACATAATTCATACTTAAAATATCTAGTGACAATTAATTGACTAATCTTACGACTTACTCTCGAATTCTTCTTCATCTGCTGATTCATGCAGCCGCAAATTCTGAAAATTTATCAAATCTGCTTTCAATTTTCCTCCAAATCCTGAAGCTTCTCTCTGACTGAAACCCCAAAGCAGAAAGTAATTTCTGGCAGCAGTTTGAGAACGCAGACGTCCCAATAATTTGAACTTTAAAGCATGTTTCCATGAAGGATTAAGCAGACATGCATGAGAGAGCAGAAAGCACTTTCTCTTAATTTCCGGCTAGAATGCACAAAAACAAGCACTACTGATATTTGCAGTCTCACGAATGCTTATGAGTAAAGCACGACTAGGAAGTTTGAGTAATTAATACTCACACCCCTTACCTAATCACGTATTAATCCTTATATTATAATTAATCCCATCTTAACAAGACTACAAATTAAATATATAATAAGGCAAAATGCTTAAGCTTTAATTTATAAATGGATTCATGGATTCTATTGATCAACACCAATAGTTTAAAAATATATTTTTAATTAATTCCTTGTATGTTAACCCCTTATTTTAATTAGGTGTAATTTTTTTTTAATATTAAAAGTCAGTTGATACAACTTTTCAAACAAAGTTTTTTAAATAAATTTTTTATTCTAAAACTTTTATAGGTAAAGATTTTAACAAAAAATTATTAATTATTTAGTTATCACAAATAATTTTTAAGATAATTTGAATAATTATTTTAATTGATAAAATTTTAATATTTTACTTTAAAAAATAACGTAAAATTTTTAAAATAAAATAAAAATAATTTTGATAATTTTATTTTTTAAAATTTTTTGAGAAATTATACTATTTAAAGTTTAAATTTTGAATTTCTTTTAATAATTTTTTTTAATTCTTAAAAAAATTTTCTTCAATATTAACTAAATGACATTGAAAATTTTAAAAAAAGTTTTTGTTATTAAAAAGTATCATTTTAACTAATGAAAAAGTCAAATTAAACGGACACTGATATTATTTATAAATTAAAGGTTACAGGCCAATCGAAAATTTATAAGTATATTATGATAATATTTTCTAAATATTTATGTCTAAATTAAATCATGTTTACTCACAAATAATTTTACTAGTGGAGCTATGATGGTTCTCTCTATATGATATCTCAATTGTGATATAATTTTAATTTATAGTTTAAATTGAAAAAATGTCATTATATGAACCCATATTGATATTTAAAATAAATTGAATATCATTTACAAATTAACAATGAAAAAGTAAGAAATAATTCTATAAAAAAAAATTAACCTAAATTGGTAAGATTCTCATTAAAATATAATATTTTGACAATGAGACTTCATAGAGATGCTCCATTGTTTTTAATTAATTATAAAGATTCTTCAAAGATATCTTAATAATTTTGTTTACTCCTCAAACCTCCATTTCACATGACCACCCATTCCTTGTCTAATTCTTAATAATTTTCTTAAACCTAATTAACATTTATATTATATTATAAAGAAACTATAATTAATTTAATTAAATACAAACAGTTAAGGTATAGTAATAGGACAAATCTCATGATTAATTAAAATAGCTAAGCATATTTTCTAATAACCAGTACTCCAAGAATAAGATATTCAAATTCCAGCTAAGATTTATTCTAAAAAGATAATGTCTAGACCATTATCTTATATTAAAATAAAAATTAAAAAAATAAATTGTGAGCTTCAATGTCTCTCATGGGTTAACATGACCCATTGATATTGGGTTATTACTTTTATATATTATAAGCAAGAATCAAGATATGATGTCTCTTGCTATTTCTTTACTTGACAACCAAAAATTTCAGCATCAATTTGTCTCCTCCATGTCTTCTTCTCTGTAAATAAGACAAAGTTTTTATCCATATTGAATTGGGGAATTTTTCCTAGGGCCTAATTCACCATCTCCATATAATTCTAGGGTTTTCTTTATGTTAAAACATATATAAAAGGAATATCTTCTTGCTCTAAGTTTTTACAGTTTTAGATTGTGAAAGATAACATAGTAAATTATCATGCAGGTTTTGGTATGGCATCTAAAGTAAATTTATTTCAGAGAACCTGCAAAAGAGAATTGTTTTCGGAGAATTCATTCATAAGAATATGAGTAGTAACAAAGACCTACGTGTAAAGTTTGATACCCGAAGGGAAATAATTGAGCATGTAATTCATAGATCTTTGTCTGAAGAACCATACTGGTTTCTTCCACAGCGGTGACAGGTTAAAGAAGAAGTATGGGAGGCTTTTGCTGGCTTGGTCTTCTGCATTGTTGGTAGATCAAGTGCTAAAACATCATGCAGCACCTTTGAGCCTTCTTGCAGCTCTTCCAAGCTGAAAATACCACAACGAATGTAGCATAAGCTAAAATCTTGGGACGATAAAAGTTTCTGACTGTAGTTACACTCTTGAGAGGATATATATTTCAGCATTTTGGCGAGCAATCAGCAATAACTTCATGATGTGTGTAAAAGCTTGGACTTACCTTATGGAAAGTGGGGGAGTTAATCGAACAATAGTATTGTGTGTAGGCTTAGCGAGGACTCCTCTTTCCTTCATCTTTAGACAGATATCATATGCAGAAACAGGAAATAATGCCTTGCTTTTAAACTCAATGGCATTAAACAAACCTCTTCCTCGAACTTCTTTAATGTAGTTTGGAAATTGCTGCTGAATTTTCAGTAGCTGTTGCCTGAGCTCCTGTCCCAAATGTGTCGATCTGACAGATGGAAATAATCAAATGAGAAATGATTGTGTCAAAATAATTCAGTGGAAACAAAACAAAGAAGAAAGATTTAGATGAATAGAAGCTCAACATTTATATGAATTCTCTTTTACAAAAACCATAAGGTAATGTGAACTTAAGTTTCCAGAACCATAGTACAACTTGCTGAAATTCGGGAGACTATTTTGCTAAAAGCTTCTGATATTAGGTTAAGTAGGTTATTGTAGAAACTAAGATGAGTGTTATCTGCCAAACTTTATGATATGACTGACAAGGTGTGGTTTAATTAACAGCTTGACGCTGAGGATCAAAATTACTAGAGATGTGTTTTGATGCAGATTTATCAGAAACTTCAAAACAATCCCAGAACATGGAAATTAGCATCAGAGAGGTCAAATTTTTGTAATGTCAAAATCTAAAAATTCAGATATGTGAAGCAATGTATTTGATACCTTTCAGCAAGTTTCTCATTTTTTATCACATCTAGAGAAGCAATAGCCACTGAACTAGCCAAAGGATTTCCACCGAAGGTGCTGGAGAATAAAACACAAATAACAGCATGTTGAGCTCTTGAAGAATAACTCTGAATAGCAACTAAACAGAGGTGACAGATAGATATGGAAAATTGAAAAAAGAAGATCGCTATGAAAACCTAGAAAGACTAAGATAATTACTTCTAGATGGTCATTCATGAATCAGGAAAAGATAATACAAGTCAAAAGAAACTCTAGATATTATACAGACACAGAGCAAAATAATCAAATATAGAAGTTCTACCAAATGTGGAAGCAAGAATTGAAACCAAATGCACATTTTAGAAATTTTAATTGAAGAAATTTCGGATCTCTTAGCAGACCAAGGACTTCCTTCAAGTGATGCTATCCCTGGATTCAAATAAACTCATCTTGGTTGAGTATTCACTTTTAACAATAACACTATGAAGCTCCAAATTGAGTGGTTCTCTGAATGTACTGTTGGAACTCTCACATGCAAGCTACAACATAGCATTCTAGCTTCACACATCTTGGCAAAATTTTCCAAACTATGAAAAAGTGGTTTTACAAATTAATTGTTGATGCTTAATAGTGACCAATGTCTTCGTGTAAAACAGTAGGCCTGAACAAAAGGTCAGGAAACGAACAATTAAAGAAACAGTATAAAAGTAAACCTGCCGTGCTCTCCAGGTCGGATGCAAAGCATTACTTCTTTGTCTGCAAGCACTGCACTGACTGGTATGACTCCACCACCCAATGCCTTTCCTAGTATCTGGATAAAGAAACATAAAAGGAATTATTAGGTTTCTAGAAGCATATCAAGCAGCCAATAAGATGGTAGGATATTTGTGTAGAACAGGACTTATTTTTCACCATCACCCTCAAACTTAAACCTGGGAATTACATATATTTCGCCATTGAATGGCCTTCGTAATTTTGCTTGGACTAGGTGAAGCTTCCAGTTTTATCAAAAAAATGTTTAGGTAACTCTTTAAAATGGTCCATATTTCTTATTTCTAGCTTTTCCTTCTAGTTAAGTCCTGATTCATGCACCAAGTTTCAAAAGCACTGAAAATAAGCATTTTCCAGATTTAGACACTAAATTGCAGATATTTAGGTAACCAGTATTAGCACTTCTAACTACCACCAGATTTTGATGTGACAGAACAGAAGTTTCCACAATGATTAAAATGTCAAATGAATGACATTTTCCTATTAGCAGCGGCTTTAAGGCCTAAAAACTGTAAATGAAAATGTACCACCTTGGCAACTATGAGACATGATTTTGCAGGAATTTGATGTGCGCCACCACCACTGCATAAACTGATAAAAAATTAAGAACAGAAAAAAGGACCTTACCACCATATCAGGGCGAACTTCTTCCCAATCACAGGCCAGCATCTTTCCTGATCGCGCTAATCCACTTTGTATCTCATCAGCAATCATTAAAACATTATACTTCGAGCAAAGCTCTCTAACAGCTTTCAAATAACCATCTGGAGGAATTATTACCTATCAAAAACAGAAAATGTTCACAACCAAATAAGGAGATATAAATAATTACAAAAAAATGATTGATCTGAGAGGGACATGCATCAAGTACTACTCAAGCACCTATTGCATATTTCTTAACCATTGGTCAAAGATAGACTGCAAATGCACATACCCCAGCCTCTCCTTGAATTGGTTCAAAAAGAAATCCAGCTATTCTATCTCCACTCTCTGCAAGCCATAACAAAATAATCAGTTCCTATGCAAAAGACATCAAGATGAACTAATGGCTCATGCAGCAGATGAAACCTCTCAAACCAAGAAAAAGATATAAATGGAGCAAGCACCCAGAAACAATTAGAGAAAAGGATCTGGCTTGTATGCACCTTTAAAGATTTTCTCAAGAGCAACTGCATCACCAAAATCAACCTTAAGCTGACCAGGTAACAATGGCCCAAAACCATGAGTAGCCTCATTGTCACAGCTCATAGAAATGACAGCCAATGTGCGACCATGGAAGCAGCCACAACAAGAAACAATGATAGCCTGCACACGACGAAGCCTCAGTAAACAACTGAAATTGGTCCTTCATAGAATGACAGAGAAGTACATTTTAAAGAATGACATCTATATAGCCAATATAATCCTATATTGAATTACACAAATAGAGCAAGAACGATTATGCTATAAACATAAAAAGTGAATATCAAAGTTTAAAGTTAACAAATAAAAGGTGAAAATTTACAATTAAATTTAGACGTAAGGAATGCCATAGCAACTGGAAGCATGCTTGCACTGACATAACAGACATGCCCTATCTATGAGTTCACATATACGACAGTAAATACAATAGACAAGAAGAAGAATTATGCTGACTAGCCAATAATCAAGTAAATAGAACTCAGTATAACCCCATAAAGAATAATTCAAAGCATGAAAACCAAAAATATAAAATTCTCATAACAAGCATGAGTATAAACAGATTCTACCTCATCTTTGGGAATGTTTTTCTTTTCGTAACCCCATTTCCTAGCCAACTTCAGAGCTGTCTCCACACCTTCAGCACCAGTGTTCATTGGTAGCACCATGTCATAGCCAAACATGCTTGTAAGGCGCTCAGCAAATACTGGAAATTTATCATTATAGAAGGCTCTAGAGCTGAGAGTGAGATTTTCTGCCTGCTCTTGCAATGCTTTCATGATCTTTGGATGACAATGTCCCTACAGTAAGAATATACAGCTGGAAATTAAGGTCCATGTCAAATTCATTATTGAAAAAAGAGTACGAGCCAGAAGGGCTTCAAGTTCTGAAACAACAAGTATAGCAAAGAAACAAAAGAATCGGCAGAAACTTGTGCATTTTGTTCAGGCAAAGGCCAGAATGATACAGCCAATGAATCAAAAAGTGGCAGAAATGGGTTCATTTCTCAAATAATCACCAAATCCAGCCAAGCTTTTAGCAAGAAAAATTGATGATGTACAAACATTTTGAAAGACACTGTTGATTCATGGAAAATGTACAGCGCCATAGCACAATCATCCCATTTTTAATACCTGATTAACTGCAGAGTAAGCTGCGAGAAAATCCAGATACTTGTTTCCCTCTGGATCCCATATAGATGATCCCTTTGCTTGAGAGAACACAATGGGGACTGGGTGGTAGCTGCATTAGAGACAACATTTACTTAGTTAAGATACATACAAGTAAAAAAAAAAAAAAAAATCCTGAAAATACAAAATATTTGCAGAAAATGACAAAAACAAATGATGTTTCCAGGGGGGGCTACAAAAGATGAAAAAGAGAGAGCTACCAATTCGTCATCTATGTTTACAATATCAACTTGCACTGAATTTTTTTCCACTCATAAATGAACTTCTCAAAGGAATAACCCTCTTAATCACTATCAAAGCCAAAAAAAAAAAAAAGACTTCAGAAGAAGCTAAAGAACTCTAAGTAGACCGAGTTACCTTCCCAAAAGGAAACTCACCAGAGCTAAGACCCAGGGGAAAGAGCAGATCAAACACTCTGGTCAATGATATGCAGAGTGTCTACCACATATATACCTAGATCATGCAACATGTTTCATAATCAAGTCATATTGAATATTACCATAGTTCACTTTGTTATTTTTCCACGTCTATGGCATACACCTTGTGTTAACAATGCTCACTGCTCTGTCTATCTATTGCTCAGGAGTATCTTACCTTGAGCTTTTGGATGGTAACGATTGCACATCAGTCTCTTCTTTTTTAGAAGTAATATGCTTGAGAAGATTTTATACCTTAACATATCTTTTGCTTACAGTATCTTTGACAACTTAAAGCATCCACATATGTGTTTTTTCAACTTAAATGCTTAAATTTTGAATGACTTCTTCAGTTTTGATGTTCATGCATCACATGAAGGTAAACTGTCATGCTGCATGCATCCTCGGGTTCACCTTACGATCCCATGGATACAGTCATCACTCTAAGGAACTAATTAACGGATTAAAGCTCCTTTTGAAAGTCTAAAATACGGATAAGAATATAACATAGAAGACAACATATATGTACGCTCTGTCTATATAGCACAAACTAAAATCTAACATTGAGCCGTTTTTTAGTTGGAAGAGAGTTGAAATTGAGATTCCAGGTTATCACTTATATCTTTTAATCTACATATTGTACCCTGAGCTGCACGCTACAATTAATTGTCTGATCAGTTTCTAGAAACCTATATTCCTCACAACCAGACCAATTAGACAAAGACAACATCTTTATAGAATCTAGAAAGGGAGAGATCAATAGATGGAAAGTGAAACCCAGAAGCCAAAACGTGTAAATGAATCAGAACGTCAAAAGATAAGATTATTGTTCAATTATAAATATTCAGATTCAGATTCAAATAAACAAACAACCCCAGAACTCGAACACGTAACCAACTGAGATGATGAAAACTAGGCAGAATTAACAAAACCCAGAAACCAAATCATTGAAAAGTGAAAAAACTAATATACAGATACGGAAAGAAAGAAACTGACTTATGGGCACTGTACTCATATTCCAAGTTGATGAGTTGTTGAGAAGATGAAGGAGAGGTGCCTTGAGGTTGAGCACCATATCTCCTCCTGCAAACTCTGCTCAATAAACACTGCACACTTCTTCTTGTTGCTGCCATCGAATTCGTAATAATTATAATATCAGTTATATCAGACAAATGAAATCTTATAACTACGTTGTTCCTTCACATCAGTTATCTCCAAGGATGTCTTCCGAACGTTCAATGATAAGAACAGAATGTCTTAAAGTTTCCATTTTTAATAAGTTATCTGTCTTATGTTCCGTTAAGTTTACGTCATGTTGTGCTCTAATACACATCCCAAAGCAAAATCCATGATACGAATATCCAATCCATTTCCGAAATGACTGTTAAGTTTGAGAAACCAACAAAGAGCACCACCCATCCAAATTATTTAGCGGTAAATAATTTTTCACCTCATGTCATATGTTCGGCTGATTGATTTTTTTTTATTAAAAGCTTTTATGATTGAAAGTTGTCACCATGGGAGTCTTTGGCGATTAAAAATCTCAATTACCTTAAATTAAATTAATAATTTATATTCATATATATATTGTTTCATTGATTAAAATGCATGTTAAAATTTAAATGATACACACAAAAAGGGGTGAAAGTCGAATACAAGTAAGAGTCCACAGAGTTTAGATGAAGACACTAGAAAGTGAGCCTAGTGAAGTAATTGGATATCAATATAGGCCTTGTTTGGATTATCTACAACTCCACTCGCTGTGTAGAAGTGCTTTCATTCTCGATAATATAAAATATGCGGTAGCATTATCTTGAGCTAAAGTTGAATAAAGATATAAAGTTCCTCCTCACTCATGTACCAGAGAATGAAGAAATGAGAATAAAAAACAATAATAGTAAAAGCACTTAAAAGAAAAGGCCTTCTCCCGTAATTTAGCTTTTCCAGCAGGTAGAATATGATAATTATTTACTCTATTCTTCTTCTTGTTTATGCTAAGAAATCATGACTGTAGGGACAATTTTGTCAAAATAAGAAATATACTTTTGATTATTCTATGCAGGTTTTTCCTTTTCATGGACTAAGGCTAACCAACTTAAGAATAATTCTCCTTACAAATACATGATATGATAAAAAAACAATAAATCTTGTTACAAATAGATGATATGATCAAAAAGCAACAAAAGCAGCTTTCTATCAAAAATATCCTTTCCAGATGAAATCACATTCATCCATTCCACTAACCCAACAATGAAAAGACAAGGCAGATGCATTCATAAACCCTGCTTTGAACCAGAAAATATTACTGTACTTACAACACAATTCACAGAATATCTCATGAATACAAACTTCATTTGTTATAATGGCATCATTTCAAATGAGGAACAAAGAGGAAATAGTATCACAACGCTGTACATTGACAATGCTAATCTTAGAGCAAGAAAACAAATAAGGTAGGCGAATCTTAGATATACAGGAAAACCATGTTGAGCCTAAGAGGCAGAATATCATCCGTTACTACCAATTCTAAACATTGATGAGCAAGGCTATATAATATGTACACTACTTAAAAAACAATGGAAGGGAGATCAGTTGATTTTGATTGAGTTTGATCAGTGATGGACCTGTCAAAGAGGGGAGAGAAGCAAGGAATCCCAAAAAATGAATAATTGGAGATATGGGACACATCAGTAACAGCAGCGAGAGTGATGCTAAGTAATGCTATTTCTTAATATTGTTAGTGCTGCAGGATGACACTTCAAGAACAAAAAATTTGAAGTGACCATTACATATAACGGAAACATCATCAAAAGAATGAAAAGAAATGAAAAGAAAGAACCACCTCGCATAAGTATAATATCAAGCTTATGGGTTGGCCAAACCCTTTTGATCAACAGAAGTATAGCAGAGCATATTGACATGATATAAAAACAATCTGAAGTGTGATCATAGACAACCACTGATTTACCATTAGATATGAGACTGAGAGACAAACATTATATTAACAAGGGAGAGAGCATGGTCAAGAGAAGCTAGCACTACAATACTCCGTTTATGCTTCTGTGGTCTGCAATATTAACCAAGCATATCTGTAAGCTATGATCATCCAGAAAATATCAGAATAGAAAGAATCTGAAGAGAGAAAAGAAAGCATAGAAGTTTTCTTTAAAAAATATCTATACATTGGACTGCCAAAGTGCTCCCTAACTGGCTCCACTATTTCACAGTACAAAAAGGTAACCGCTGTAAATTCTAATTAGCTGGAGAAGTTAATTTTGAATAAAATCTAATCAATAAAAGGTTCAACTGAATCCTGATTCCAGAAAGAGAGCAGTAAGATGAAGCAATAAGCCAGTAGAGCATGGACCAGATATAATTAGCTGGTGCATACTCAACTCTAATTAGCCGAATTCTGACTACTAAAAGAGAGATGTACCATAAAGCAATTTAAAGCATGGACCAGATAAAGGTTGGGAGCAATGTATTAAAACTCCTACTCCAAGAACAGGCATAAACGCCTAAGCAGGGAAAAGTTCCAGTGAGGTTTATCTTCAATTAAGACGAAAAGCTTTTCAACTAGAAACAAAAATGAAAATTATGTTTTTTCTGTTTCCAATTGTAAATAGATAGATAGCAAAAATCAACTAGAGTATCTAGGGACAAGATTTGAGAGGTTAATCCTGATAAGTAGTGCCAATAGGCTTCAATAACAGCATAGCTGAATTTTACATGGCAATAAAAGCTTAAAATTGCATTAGCTGCAATGGAAACATGGAAATGGAGTAGCATTTTGCAACAGAACGTAGCTGTTTGTGGTTTAAATTGCATCAATTCGATCAGAAACCAGGAACAAGAAATGACATTAAGAAATAAAAGAAGCAGGAGGGGAAACTCGATTTCCATAGAGTTTATAGTTTATTTAATTTCAAGGGATCACTTCCCTTTACTTCAATGCTGCACAAGTAAGGAGATTATTGAGTGAAAGGAATAACTAAAAACAGCAACACAGTTTGCATGGTTGATGGAAATGTTATTTCAGGTCAGAAGCTGAGGAGAAGAGATTGAATGGGCAGAAAAATAGCACATAAAAATCTGTGACTTTGACAATTATGGCACTCGAAATTTTTCACGTGCGCACATTAAATTTATAGAGTATAACAATATTGGAAATGTGATGGACTCCCAACTAATCAAAGATAAGATCTAACAAAACAATATGCAGGGAGAGAAAGACCCTAAATACTTCTAGGATACTGAAGAGGAAGAATAGATTATGCAACAGAGAAGAAAACCTAGCTCCCACAAATATATTCAATCAGCAACAAATCTTCCAGTGTGATCTTGATGGGTATTGGAGGAACAAGAAGAGCCCGTTGAAGTTGCCTAGAATATTCAGTCCTCTCGAGAATCAAACCTAAAGGAACTATGGAGAGGATATATTTTTTGATGGTGGAAATCCCAAGATTCTAAGCATTCACCTTCTAATATCATGAAACTTCCACAAAACTCATGTGGCCATTATAAATGCCTGAATCAAGTTCTCAGCCGAACGCTTCTGCTCAGGTGTGCCAGATATAAGAGCAACCCGATCGCCCCTAGAAGACTTGGAATCAGACATTTCTATCATTGCTCCTGATATCTGAAAGGAAAACAAGGTGAGAAGACCATTATTCTACAAGGAAAATGATCAATGTTCCATATTAAATCATTCTTAAGATGAGAGAAATAACAGGTTAATCCATTGACCCTTATTCCAGTTGATGAGACGGGAAAAATCAAAACAGAGACAACATGCAGTGAGGATACATTTGCATTCTTAAATGTTCTCAATTTTGATTAGTTTGTCACTCGGCTCAATGTTAGCTTCCTCTAAATACATGCAGAGGTTCCAATTTCACCTTGACAGAGAGAGAACAAACCTTACGAATGTTGGCTAAATTTGCCCCAGCTTTGCCAATTACTTTACCCACTGCATTAGCAGGGACCAAAATCTCAAGAGTCGAGGGAGAAGGGAACCTGGACACCAGGCATGAAGTCAAAAAGTAGATTTTGATGGGAGCTGTACAAACCAGAGCAAATATTTGTATACTAACCCTCCATAAAGCTTGGAAGTGTAGGACGACATTGATCCGTAGGGACTATCACCCATCTGTCAACAAGAATCAAGACAAAATGAATGCTAACACACACGGGGAAAAACTATTACGTAATACAAATGGACAACAAATTCCAAGAGCTTAAACATCATTGAAAAGTGCACAATTGAACACTAAAACACAAGACCAATAAAAAGAAGTTGTAACATCTATTTTCTTAGTTGAATCTTCCATCAAATATAGTAAAAGGCAAGATAAGTCAAACAAAAAAGCAGAAAGCAGAAGAGGGAGAGAGATTTATTTTCAATCCGTAGCATCTTCCAATCATTACTTAATATATGTTAACAGATCCTTATATTAAAATATCCTAACAACCAAAGAAAACAAAATCGTTATCAGAGGCACATATTTGGAATCATTTAGCACAAATGATTTGAAAACTCTTTTGAATAGGTATGGACTAGCTTAGGAATTTTTTAACCCATCAAAAATTTGTCTGGACCATATTTACAATCAAAGAACCATCATGAAAACAAAAAAAAAACAGTAGGAACTTATAGTTGATTAAACAGCTCAAATAGCCAATGCTGATGCAAAGCAATTCACCAGAAAACTTTATGTTGATTAACAAATAAGATTATTGTATCGTTCTGACACAGACACACACATGCAAGAGTGACAGCGAGAAGGAAATGAAATCACAAGCAGCTGTCCACAACCAAGCTTGGTCAAGTGATGTTTTTGCAATATTTATAACTTCTATTTCAATCATATAATATTGTGCCTAATGCCAAAGCCCTAGAATATTAAATATCTAACTACGGTGTGACCTCTAAAGATATTGCAAGCAAAAGAATGATAGCGATGATTAAAATTATATGCGGAGCTGACATACCGACAAAGATCCATATCCGTAGAGGCTGCTTGAGGAAAGCATGCCCAAGCCACTTCCAGATTCAGCCCTCTGATCATAGCTCAATGGAGCAACTGGGGGAACAGATGGCAAGAGGGGTGGCACTGAAAGACCAGTCCCACCTGTGTATAGAGAATCAGCACCTACAGTAGGGTTACGGGAACCATCTCTATCTTTCAAGGCATCGTCACGGAGTCTCAAAATAATCTGTACAAGTGCATCTCTCACACTACCAACTTCTCCAACCACCTAAATGCAGATAAAGAGTCAACCTAAAAAGGAAAAGAACAGTACACAGCTCCAAAAGAATATAATAATAAGATAAACAAAATTATAAAACAGACCTCTACAAGCTCATCATTGACATCGGCACATTTAGGTTTATCCCCTTTGGCTATACGAACATCAGCTTTGGTCCTTTTCCGAATTTCATTTATAATTGAACCACTCTTTCCAATAATACAGCCAATAACTTTAGATGAAACAAGGAGCCGAATATTAATTGTATCATCATCTTCATCATTTATCTTTGTTTGCAGCAAGAGGACAGCTTCGACTGCCATGGATTTTATATCATCAGGTGACTGCAAAATAGTAGACATACCACATGATCAATACATGTCACTTGAAGCATATCATGCACATATCAGAGGAGAAACACAAAAGCAAAATAATTAACCTCATATATAACTGAATAGTGGATGGTAAATGCTAAAGATTTGGACAACATGTTAGAAGAATTTTCATGAAACTGCCATAAATTCAATGGTGATGGTTGGAATAAGCTTGGCTTGGTCCTAGGTTCATATGTGAAGCCAGAAGAAAATTTTAAAATTTTTGATGGCAAAACAGATAAGAGTAATGCATTTCTAGTGTTCTTTTTTAGACAAACCCTGTTTTCACAAAATACAAAAGGCTGAATGTAACACTATATTACAACATTGTATAAAATATCTCCCTAATGAAGAGTTTATGTCAACAACAAATTACAGGTAAAACTGGTTTATCTTCCGTCGCAACCACATAACATACTAGATGAAAAGTTTGTTGATGAAAAAATTTGAGACAAACTAGAAAGGGATAAAAACAGAAGGCCACACCTCAGTTGCAGTGACCGTTACGATACATTCATCACGATTGTCCTTAGTATCATCAACATCTATTTGAGCACCACTAGCCTGCCTTATAGTTTTAATGGTACCCCCTCCCTTCCCAATGACACGACCAATCTTGTTAAAAGGGCACAAGACTCTTATGACTAACTCCTCAGATCGAGAGGCACCAGCGACACCAGAAACTACGGGAAGGGCAGCTGAGTATACAGGCCATGTATTCCCAGTATCAGCATAACCCTGAATATCAGGTACATGTGTAGCACCTAAGATAGAAGGAATGGATCTAGAAGGAAGGATAGGATCTGCATTTGGATATAATCCACCTGGTGGATAAATAGGGACATCTGATGGAATAATAATACTTGGAGGAGCATCTGGTACAGTTGTCTCAAGAGGAATGTCTTCTCTAGGAGAAAACTTGTACATTATTGCAGAAATAGCAAATAATGCTTTCTTCACTGCTTCTGATTCACCACTTATCTGTTCAGATCGAAATACCACGTTAAAACCCACGAAAAAACAACCAGACACCAGCATAACTATAGTCTATTTAAATTTAATGCAGCTGAGCTGAATATTGACATGGAATCATAGAATTGACTTAAATTTGGCCAGATAACAGGTTTCATGTACAAGATAAGCAACTCTAAAATTGTTTCACCTTATAGCAAAACCCAATTTTGGCATATCAAGCACCAGAACAATAATCAAGGTCTTGTAATGAAATTGATCATTAAAATGCTCAGTTGAAAACCATAGATTAAGAATTGGTGAATGTTTCTGATACTAACCAGAACAAAGTTGTCAAACTCCATCGCACATGAATGAGTTGGGTCAGTGGCATCCTTGGCTGAAACCTTGATATTTGTCCTTGTCTTGCTTCTCAGTCTCTTTATAGTTGCCCCAGCCTTACCTATGATATTTGCTGACTGGCTGGACGGGACAAGTAATTGACATTCCTCCTTATCTCTCCGCTTCTTATCATTATCTGTGGCATTACCCAATGCATTAGCAATTGCAGCATGAACTTTGAGAAGTGCATCCTGGGCAGCACACAAAGGCTCTTTGTCATTGAACTCATCATCAACTTCAACATCTTCTTTGTCCTTCACATAGCAGTAAATCGTTATAACCCTATCCTTAGCACCAGGAAACGGGTCGACCACTTTAACCCTTGCCCTCGTCTCTTGCCTTATTGAATTTATTACTTTCCCACTTTTACCAATAACACTCCCAATAACCCCATCTGGGCAAAGTATTCTATAAACAACCAATTCATCACCAACCCTATCATCTTTCTCGTTTACCCTTCTCTTCTGATTCTTGCCATCCCAATCATTATCTCTATGGGAACGTGACCGCTTCCCACTCTCACCCATTTTTATTCAATGCAAAAAACACCTCCTGAAAGCAGAAAAGACTTCTGCATGGTGAAAAAAATGAATCAATTAGACTTCCATTAAAGGTACTTAATTGAACAGTATCACAAAAGCATAGTGGCCTTAGACTGCAAAATTCGTTATTTTGCTTTTATATAAGTAGAAATGAAAAACTCTCTGAATTTTATATCAAGAAGAAACAATAAAAAGTCAGATTACAGAAATATCATTAAAAAATAGAAATAAAGAAGAGCCCATTAATTTACTCACTGATAACTATTCAATAAACCAAAATTTGCATTGAACAATTGACAGATTGGGGATAACAACATGCCACAACAATACAACCCAAAAAAAAAGGGACCTTACTTGATAAAAAGTGAAGCAAAAACCCAACAGAGAAGTTAAGAGAAAACCGTAAACTCAAGAGAAGAATCTGAAAGGTAAAGAAGGGTAACAGCGAATGAGAAAAACCCTACAGAAAGAGAAAGGAAGGCAGTTTTGTGTAAGCTTCTTCGATACGCCGGCTGCACTGCGCCAAGGTCTAATCTTGTTTCGGTTTTGGTGTTTTCACAGCCTATTTTTTCTCGTGGATTCGCCTATCGAGTTTTGTCCGACGTTGTTATTTTATTATTATTTCTTTTAATTTTTATTTAATTTGTATTAACAAAAATAATTAAATAAATTGACTAATTTAACAATTTATCTTTTTAATTTTGCAAATTATACAGACTAATTTAATAATTTTCAGTTATTTTTAAAATTGAGTATAAATATGTATGGGTAAAAGAACCCGTATTTCCGAGCCGGGTTAAAATTATAAAAGGAATAACAAAAGCTGATATGAAATCGCAGCCGTTCCCGGTGACCCGATTCCGGCATATCAACCGAACCGTAACCCGTAATAATTTATCTTTTTTTTTTAAGTTTTAATTAAATGTTTTAAAAAATAAAACAAAAATATAAAAGAAAACCAAACCAGAAGCTTAACATATTCTGTCAGACAGCCATCGTGTTCTCTCATCATCATCTGCTCGCCGTCGCTTCCTGACGGTTCAAAGGCTCACAAACTCCCTCCTCACTTCACGCCAGCTATAAGCGGCCACACGGATTGAGCATACCGTCGTTGATTCATTTGCCGAAACTGTTAGTTTCTAAATTATTTGTAGAAAAATTCGATTATTATGTTAAATTCTTATAAATATGTTTAGCTCAATTCAAATATGGAGTAGATTTGCATCATTTTTGGATGTCTGGGAGTTGCTCAAAGAAAAAATATATTTGCTTTTATGGGTAGTTCAGGTGGTAAACGTCCTTATTATGTTTTCGTTCCGAAATAGATTGCTTTGAGTTCCACAAGAACAAATTATGTGTTCTATTCTGAATCTGTTCATTGCTGTTGCCAAGTAACCTTTATCTATATTCTATAATATATTTTGGCTTTAACACTTTGTTTGATTTCCCATTGTAATGTGCGTTGGGTTTTCTGATGGAGTCCATCTAATTCGCAAAAGCTGCATTAGTATGGGGACCTAATAAAGGTATCTGTTGGTTGAATCACTGCATCATTTATCTTTCACCCTAAATGTAGATAATGTAAAATGAGGGAAGATGCTGGCTTATTAAGTGAAGGGAAGCTCAAATACCAAACGGAAGGCATTGTTAATTTGATTTGGATGTTCATAGTCAGGAAAGCTGGGTTCTCAAATAGATAGTGTTGTTTGGGGTTTCCTTTTATGGTTTGTGGTAATCTGGGTAATAATATGTAGAAGATGATTAACAATATCACAGTTTTATGGGTGCTCTCTCACAGACTCAGAATTATCTGAGAAAGAGTTATGAGTCACTTTGTGATGCTATGACTTTAGTCAAAATCATTCTCTCTCCAAGGGTGTTTACTCTAGTCAAGTTCACAACTTTATTTGGAGTTAGATCTTCATAAAATTTAAACGAAGTGCTGATGAAAATTTCTCATTCTCAGGCAAAGTACTGTTCAGGTTATGAACTTTTTTTCTTCATTTTCACGCTCAACTGTACCCTTACTGCTTCAATAATGAACTGATCTTAAAACTGGATGAATTTGGGAAGTTTGATTCTCAGATATCACAGGTCTAATTCTTTCTTGTTTCTGACTGAATTCTGAAGAAAAAATATACCTTTCCTACAGAGGCTTAGAATTGTTTTTCTTTGATTAAGCCTTTGCCATCTTGCATGAGCTTGAGAGCTCCTTTACGCGAGCAGATAACTTTTTCACCGAATTTACTTTTCCCTTTTCTACTTGTGTATACTTGACTTATGAAAAGTTCATCTTTTCCCGGCAAAGGGTGAATCTTTTTGTTCTTTCTCTGCATGTAGTTTTTATTAATAGGTCCCAGTGAAGTTTTGAGATTGGTTCTGTTTTTATCAACCTGATGTTTCCTTGAGGTTTAAATTAGTAATGCTATCCTTACTAGTTACTGTTAACAAATTGATGCTAGTTTCTATTTCTACTGGTGTTTGAAGTAGACTGTAACTGTTTGTCTGTTGGTTCGCCAAAATTGGAAGATGTGGTGCCAACATTTTAAACCTAGGGAATTTCTTCCGTATACAGTTGTTAATAGTTAATGTCCTACTATATAATAGAACTTGCTGGATAGCTTTGTTGCAGCTTTGTCTTTACTAGGCTTATTCTATCGGTTTCTTTATTTAATTAAATTGGTGGTATCTTTATTTACTTAAATTGGTTGTATCACTGAAAAGATCAATTATAGAATCTGATGTTTGCTTCTATTAATTGTTACTGACAGTGGTTGATTAACTTTCATATAGATGGAACAAAAGGTGGAGAACTCCGAAATTCTAGTGGGTAGTTCAGGTGGGTCTCATACAGACAGTGGTTCTCATACTGACAGCTCAGATAATGTAAGTCGGTTGAGGAAGCTGCTCTTCCGCCGAATGCTAGTGGGGATTAAAGATGGGCGTTTTTTCATGGGCACCTTCCACTGCATTGACAAACAGGGGAACATCATTCTCCAAGATACGGTGGAGTATCGTAGCACCAGACGCTCTTCTCCCTCTCCAATGGAACAGCGGTGCCTTGGTCTTATTCTTATCCCTTCCTCTTGCAGAACTTCTTGTCACGTAGATTGCTCCATTGAGGAACAGTTGTCATTACTGAAAGTCAACCAGTAGATATTAATTGGTTCTAATAGATTTTTTTAGCGGAAACCACTTTGATTCAAGGGATGAAACATTATATCATTTATGATCATTCACTTGTTCTTTCAGCTTGCTTATTTCTGTGCATCATTGTATGTAGATTTGGAGTTTTCCTTTTCTCTTCCATTATGACAAATTTGGGAAGTTGCCTAGATAAACGAAGTGCAAACTTGAGACAGACTAGAGATTTCTTATGCTTTTAGTTTAGGTAGTTCACGTAATGTAAACTGATACATAAAATGAAATATGCATGCAATGCAAAATTGTTTAGAAAAAGAAAAATAGAAAATGGAAAATATTCTGTCATCACAGTACAGTATTTCTAGTGAACATGAACTATCAAACTTTTATCATTCCATATTCTATACACATTTATTTCATTTTTTTGAGTTTTATCAGAATTGGATGGATATCCGTTAGTAAGATAGCATCATGAACCCTTTGTAGTAATTTTTTATTTTTAAACGTAGATGTCAGAAGAAAAAAGGCAGTTTTTTGATCTGAATCTATAGTCAAAATATACTTAAAACCAAACTAATTTATTTGAAGCATACCAAGGAAACACAGTTGTAAGATCAGGAAAACTCATTAAAATCCTTCCTATTCTAATCCCATCTTCTTCTTTACTATCAAAACGAATTCATAAATCTTTTTCTGGTCAGGAAGAGACTTAGCAACACTTTCCAGCTTCATGCATCTTCTTGCCCATTCAACAAGCTTTGGGCACTCTGCTTCAACGCTGAAATCTGCACACTTCTCATAGCAATAGAACCAACTGTAATGGGGCACGAGACACACATCTACAAGCCCCATTTTTTCACCTCCAAAAAAAAGCTTGTCTCCAAGTTCTGCTTCCAGCAGCTTCAAGCTCTCTATGAACTCTGTCTTTGCTGCTGTTTGCTCCTCTCCTTTGTTCATCCATATTCTTTTCCCACAATCATATAACTGCCCATTCAATCAATCCGAAATAATTTCATTCATAAACTGTATAAAACACGAAGGACAAACATCATGAAATAAAACCTGAAAGGAAGAAAAGGAAAGACCTTTCTCTCAATAAAATCAGCCCAAAACCTGGCTTGAGCTTGCTGATAAGGATCAGAAGGCAGCAAAGGAAATTTATCATTCCAAACCGCATCCATATAATTAAGAATAATGAGAGATTCGCAAATGGGTTTGTTAATGTGAATCAAAACAGGAATTTTCTTGTAGACAGGGTTTGATTGAAGAAGAAGAGGGCTCTTTTCTGGCAAATTCTCTTCTTTGTACTGATATTTGATTCCCTTTTCTTCCAGGGCAATTCTCACCCTCATCCCGAAAGGGCTTGCCCAGAAATCCAAGAGTGTTACCTCGTTTGCCATGGAAACAATGTCTAAATTCAAAGGTACAGGAAATTGGAAAGCTTGTGATGAAAGTGGAGAATGAAAAGACTAAAGTAGGACCGTTTGAAGGGTATTTCTGGTTCAGTGAAGGACTTGAAAGTGAATGAAATTTGGAGTATTGTAACGCCTTCCTTCTGTTACGTTGGTAGCCATATGTTCCTTTATTGTAGGAGTAAATCTTGGGTCACTGCTACTAGGGATTCAGATTGTCAATTCCACAGCAGTAAATATATATTTTCAGTTCAGCCAGTAATCAAAACTTGGTAAATATCTCGGCAAATAAGCAAATAATTTGGATAATATACAATTGGGATTGAATTGTACATCAAGATTTAGGGCTAAACCATTTGATCGTTAAAATTAAAGATGATAATATTATCAAAACCTGTCACTATAAGGTGTTCCATATACAATAAGGGAAGGCACAGTTCGGACAACAGTGTCAATTGGTATCGCAAAGTTCACCCCGGAGGACAATCCTGTGCCTGCAGAATAATATACAATGAAAGTGCAAATTTGAGAATTGAAATGCATCATTAGTCTAAAATAATGATAAAATAAAATAATATCATAGATGAGGTACTAATTACGACTAAGGAGGTAAGAAGTTGAGCATTTCTTTTACCTTTGCGGGTGAAAGTTGCTGTGTTAACTCCAATAACATGGCCATATGAATCAATGAGAGGTCCTCCTGAATTCCCTGTACAGAGTGGAAGTGTTAGTTAAAAGCTGAAAATATCTTGATATTTATGAATCTTTTCGAGATGATAGCCAATATTAAATATAGAAGTCAAACTGAAAGAGTCAAATGGATTCAACGTCCTATCAAGCAATCTATTTTCCTAGGTTAAAATAACATTACAATCACTCCTTAATGAAGCTTCTTCATTGGTTGTCTAATTTTGGCCAAGTTGCAAGAATAGTAGTTTACTTGTGAGGAACCAAAAAGAAGAGAAAGACAATGCAATATCAAGTAGTTTACAAAATTGACATAGCACGTTCAGTTGAAAATTTATAATTTCATCATTCACCTGCATTAATAGCAGCATCTGTTTGTATAGCTCCTCGAATGGCCCTGCCATTTGGTGAGGGAATCTCCCTGCCAAGTCCGCTCACAACCTGTGTTTTTTTGGGGTAATTAGCATGTTGTCATCACTGTTTTCGCTATGTAGTTGTCCACTTAATTGCATTGTAGTATGTAATTCATATTGTTATTGCTTGTTTCAAATAGCATCAAGCTAATGACAATTCAATTGTTAAAATTGTTTAGAAGGAAACCGAGTATTCTTGATTTAGTACTCGTATGATCCACAAGATCAGTGTATAAGTACTAGTTTCGACTGAAAGACAGAAAATCATCTCTTTAGTCACGATTTCAGTTATAGGCACAGAGACTTACGAAAAGTGCAAAAGCTTTCTCTTAATACTAAACTGCAAAACAGTAAAATTATGTTAATTAGGTTACCCCAGTTGTTAGTGTGTCCTCCAATCCATATGGATTCCCAATTGCAAAGCAGCTCTGACCTACACGTAAACTATTTGATGTACCAAGAACTACAGGCTTCAATTCATACCCTTCAACATCAACCTGCACAGCAAATTTTAAAACACTGAAAAATCTGAAATTTATGTGAAATTCACCAAATGCAACACAACTACCTAATATTAAATTGTTGGCCATGTCAAAGGAAAAAAATAATGAGGTTAAATCTCTTCCTCACGTCATTATGAAGGTGATATCAGAATTATACTCTTCATATGTCAGTAAAGTCCAGAACAATGGAAAAGATATAGTTCTCTGTGGATACCTTCAGCACAGCTAAATCATAAGCTGGATCGTAACCGATTATCTTGCCCTCCTTGTAAAAGCTATTGCCTCTTGCATCCAATAGAGAAACCTATCAGAAATAGAACCAATTATAACTATCAGTATTCTACCAACAGGCAAGCAAACGGGGTGAAGAAACATCATCCAAATGCTTATGACCTGCCAGAAAAGAGAAATGCTGTAAAAACATAAAAGACAGTAACTAGAAAAAAGTACGAAACCTTACAACGGTGCAATCCACTTTGATCTGTGGCCAATTTCGCTACTACGTGATAATTAGTGACCTGTTACATAGACAAAAAACAGCAACCTTGTACATCAAATCTAATCTGATAATGTACTAGGTTAGGCACATGGATACTAACCTCCATCTTTGACATACCTGGTATCTATATGTTATAGTATAATATGGAGGCAGGTACAGTAAATGAGTAACAATTAATGATTGTTCAAATATTGTTGTAAGGATTACTTAGTATGATTTTCAAATCCATCAAAATCTTCAACACAACCTTAAGTGTTGTTTGGCATTATATTTTCTTTAGGGATTTTGCTTTTCAAGGATGATGCATAACTTTCAAATCCATACATGTGCTCAAGTAAAGAAAGTCAGTAAAATAATTGCTCATCTCTTTCCACTCAGTTAAGTAGCTTGTCTACTTCAAGTTATGTCTTTCAACTCACATGCTTCATAATGAATTGAAATGTTAACAGAGAGGAGAGGAATGCCTACAATGTGACCAAATTTATCCCAAACAAAGCCTGAACCTGTTCCTTCAACTTTGGCATTTTCATCATCAAAAGGCATCAGTTCATTTGAAGAGCTCTTCGGGATTTTAGCCAACTCGAGATCCTTAATAAAAACAACTGATGGTGAAGTTTTCTACAACAATTTGCAAAAGGAAATTGTCACTACAGTCTACAGCACATAAGGAAAGTTTAAATTTAATACAGCAAAAAAGCCAAGTTAATTTACACTTCCCAGCAGCAGCTTTTATTAATTATGTAGTACTAATTCAGCAGTAATCAATCAGAATTCGAAGCTAAAATCCTAATTAAGATGAACAGAACAAGTAACTTCAATGGTTAACACATGATTCAAGACTATTGGATAGTTAACCAATCACATAAATAGCTTCAATGGGGCAACAAAATAACAGCAAAATTCAACTGAAAGCAAGTGAATAACCAAAAGCAAAAACAATACGAAGTTATGGGACCTGAAAGAGATTAACAACTCTATCTTCTTCCAGCTGAAGCTCATCTTGTTGTTGCTGCTGGGCAATAGCAGAGTAAAATGAAGGTAATTTACAGAAATTGAGTAAAGGAGATATCAGAACACTTGAACCAAAAACTATGGCTCTTCTCCTCGTACTAACAAAGCCCTTATTTACATCATTTGAGGAAGAAGAGGAAGGGGTTGAAAATGGTAGTGTTTGCAGCGATGTCTGTAATACCTTCATTGCTGACTGAACATATCAAGAATCTAAAATGGTAGTTGTTCAACTGCTCGTTTTCTTTCCCTGAGGATAACGCATAGCTTACGTGGCTTATTTAATATTTTTTTACTATTTAAGATTTTTAAATGAATACAACTACAAGAGATAAAAAGTGAAAATGGAATGAGTTATTTTAAATATATACATATATATATACACACACATATATATATATATATATATATATAAATTGATTAATTCTTGTATGGTGTGGAGAACAGTTGTCATTACATGATTGGTAGTATATGGAGTTCAAATACATCTATCTACATACTAAAATATTATTCAAACAATAACCACCCCAAAAAAAAAAAGTGAGCAATCTTTTTATTTTCTTTTTTAATACGTGCTTAAAGAACCCATTTATTGAATATTAATTCTTTTATTAGTATATTTAAAGTTAAATATTTTATTATTATCCTATTTTAAACTAGAAGTTTATTTATTTAAACATATTGTGTATTATTTTTCTTTGTTATGTTAGTTAATATAATAACATATATTAATGTTATTTTTGTTACGGTATGGAATTTGGAATGAATCGAATTTATTTATTTTAATTAAATTAAATTAAAAACTATAATTTGTCAAATAATTTATTAGATGTATATATTATTAGCCAAATTCATCATAATTGACTGCAGAACACTCCTAAATGATAAAGATTAAATATACAACTTTTGTATATCAATATTATATTTATAAGATTATTAAAATTAATATATACGTTATTAATTACATATGCATATATATTTTATAAATTAAATTATATCACAACAAATTAAAGCCAAATATTATTGGTTTCATAATATCAATAAATAACTTATAAATGTAAGATGCAATATAAGGCATACTAAAGATATCAATAAAGTCATGCAATATATCGTTAGATTTTCATTTCAAAAACAAAAAATTCGATGCTAATATTGTCAAAGCTAAGTTAAAAATTGTTTAAATTTACATTGAAAGTTTTAAATTATTTAATATCCAAAAAATTTTAATGTAGAATTTTAATTTTTGTCTTTTGAAGATCTAAATGAGAGATTTCAAAAATGTTATATTGTTGATGATAATATAAATAAAATCACAATTATATATATATATATATATATATATGTGTGTGTGTGTGTGTGTGCGCGCGCGCGCGGACGGATTAAGAGTTTCATACTTTTATACATATGCTAACATTATTTGTAAACCGTTGAATTTATATATTTCTAACAGTTGAGATTAAATTTGACAGATGTAATTAATATATAATTTAATACACCATAATTAATGTATATGTCAACTTTAATCTTAACGGTTAAAAATATGTATATGAAATAGTTTATGATATATATATATATATATTCAATGGAATCGAAATTTAAATTTTAAACTTTTGTATTACTCGAAATTTTATCGATTGAAATAACAACACTCATTTTTATAAACATACGTACCCTTAAATCATTATAGGCAATCGATAAGAAGAACATCGTTATTATTAATAGTTGTATTAGTAGTAATATCATAATCAATATTAGTTGTAACAAAATATTTTACATTATAAGACCAATAATACAATTAACTTGAAAAGTCATGATAAGCTCTCGGTTGGTAAGTGGCTTAATTTAGATATTAATTTTACTATTAATTAATATTAGTTAATTTTAATTAGGTACAACTCATCAACAATGCAATATTAACAAATATATTATATATAATTATCCTAATCATAGTCAATTGTAACTTAATTTTAATATAAACATTAATTGTGACAGCACCATGTACAGCTAGAGCTGCAAATTACGTAACTCTTGCATCTTCACCAACTATATATTGCAATGACTTAATAATTTAATAAAAATAAAGCTTCAATCAAATAATTAAATCCAAAATTGAAAAAAAATCTAATTACATTATTGAAGATTGTTAGTTAATTATTGTAATTAAATAATAAATATTCTAAACGTGGATAAATATGTGTACTACTTAGAATTAATTGCATTATGTACTTAATATCTTGATCTAACTACTATTAATTAATTTAGTTCTTGTTACAGAATCTGTACCTTATTCTATTTGATTAATTAAGTGGGATATCTTTATCAATAAATTATATTTTTCTTTTTCTTTTTCGAATCAAGTCAACGTCAATATAAAAAATAATGAATTAACATCAATCATGCTATAACAAACTTACTTGATAATTGATATATATGAGTTATATATGCATATAATAATCAAGTTAAAGAAGTAGAAATCAATAAAATGATTTAATTTTGAACTTATTATTACATGACAAAAGATTATTTTTTGAATTAACTAATTTTTGACCAATTTTCCATGATGAAATTAATAAAAATTAATGATTCTATAACATCTAAGCTTAGAGAACCTGATCATCAAAGCTAATTATCGCAGTGATATATCAACAAACTATATAATGTTTAATTTCTTAGATAATAAATATATAATAACCCACCAACTTGCTTTATAAGTCTTATTTTCTTTACTTTATTATTCCCTATAAATTAATTATATGTTGATGCTTTGAATAATTCAACTATATATACAGACAAACTGCTTATAGAAGCTCATATTCATACAAATTAATATTGTATAATTAATATGATCAAATGATGGAATCAATATGAAATTTTATATGCTATTATATATATATATATATATATATATTTGCATAAATAATTTGCATGTTTAATATTACTTTTATGAGTTATGATTAATGCAAATCATAATCAGATTATGTAAGAGGGTGAAAATGGAAATATCATTGATAGAGACAACTAAATATATATATATAAATCTCTAGACAAAAGTCCGAAGTAGATCTAGCTCTTATGGAAGATTACAAAGTGGAAGACAAGACAGAAACAAAAATGTCTAGATTTCATGGAATTTTCCGGCCCGTTGAAGCCTAATTTGTCGGTTGAATCTTTGAATAAACTCCTCAACTCTTCTGTTTAGTTCTTCGTTCGACATAGCGGAGAACTCGTTTTCTTCTTGACTGCTGCTGACTGCTCCGCCTTCTTGAACCTTTTTCTCTGTCTCTGACCTACGTAAAATATTTCTCTTCTTACTCTCATCATCAATCACCACTCTTTTGGGTTTATCAGACTGGCTTCTACGATAGGGTCTTGCTTTTATGTTATCATCTTTCTTCTCACTCTCCATGTTCATTTTCTTTTCCTGAAAAATGTCTTTAGGTTTTTCAGATTCCCTACTGGTGACAATTTCTATTTTGTTTTCTGGGTTTTTCTGTTTTTCGGCAACAATGACTTCTTTCTTAATTTCGGGCAAATCCTCAACCTCTTCTTTGGCAACAGTAGTATTTTCCTTGGCAATTCCAGGATATTGTGAAACAAATGAGGACACACTTCTAGCTTGGCTATGCATCACATACTCTTCATAAACATCATGTTTGTTCCCACCGGACGATGAAAACGCGCCGTAATCGGCGGCAATGATGAGAATGAGAGTGTTAGAGATGAAGAACCAAAACTTGTTGTTGTTCAAAAATGTAGAAGGAGAAAGGTTGAAGACATAGAAGATAGAAATATAGACAAAAACGGAGCAAACACAGACAAAGAAAGAAAACCCTCTTGCTCTCTGAGGATATTCTTTTGATTTGTAAGCTTTGACCGGTATTTCATCTAGATATGATGGACCATATGGAAGTGGTTTCGCCATGTTAGGTTGGGGAAGAAGAAAAAGAAGAGGCCGGGGTTTTTGAGAGTGTGGGGGTATTAGAATTATAGGTATACGTTGCCCTTTTATAGTTGTAGTTGGTGAAGTTCCAATGAATAGGGTTTTTATAGTCATCAAGGTGGCAAATAATTGAACCTATGTAATCACAACTATCTCCTAACTTTTTTACGTATTTACTATCTTGTCCTATACCACCCTTAACACATTGATTCAATCATAAGAATATCAATCATTAACACAATTATTTTTATTTTCTAGTAAATGACACTTTAATTAGCTAATATTTCAAATTTTTTTACAAAAATTTGAATGAATTACACTAAGTTAACAACAAAATAATTAAAAAAAGATAATTAAAGGAAGGGAAAATTTTATACGAGACCAGTTATATTACGTTAATATAAGATTAGTTTTAACTTATAAAATTATATATATATATTTAAGGTGTTTGATAAATCGTTGTTTAGAATACGTTTTAAACAAAATTAATTCATGGTTGAGCAGCAATTGCCAAGTCATTACAACAAGACAACAAAGTTACAAGTGGCAATTCTAGGCTTATTATGGAACTAAGTCTTGATCAATTATAGATTTGTGTTTATCACTTTAAGTTATCCACAGTGCCACCTACCATCCATGCATACCAATACGGGGAGTGTACTGTTGTTTCTACGAATGATTGATTCCACGTGTCATCATCACATCCATATACCCTACCATCCAACACACTAATCATCAAATAAGTCAATGGTTGATGATCATCTTGTACGCAAAATCAAAACAACTGGTCCACATATTTCCTTACGTTTCTCTTTTTTTTTTTTTTTAAGTGTGATCGATTATGATTATAGCATTGAATGAAGCTCTATACGTGTATCTTCACCTCTCCATATGTTTACCCTTTTCTTGATAGATGTCAAAATACAAAAACAATTACAAAAATAATTATAATAATAAAAGATAAAAACAATAATTCATCGATGATAGATTTATTTCATAGCTAGCTAGCTCTTCCTGATCTCAAGCACATAATTGCAATTTGTGGACCCCTTCCTCCTTTTTTCATGTTCAATTCTTGATCCTACACTTGTTCGATCTACGATACAATCTCCCATACTCAAGCCGCCAATTGTTGGGTCCCTACTCCCATTTTTGCCACGTGTACTATCATTGATTGATCAAAGAATGTGACACACACTAACATTTATAATATTTTTATCATATGGGAATTTTTTCAGATTTCAAAATCGCCCATCTCATAGTCTTCATAATGATTACAATAAATAAATTTATTTTTATTTTTGGTACTTATAATAACATAATAACATACACACATGTCATCTTGCTTACTTGTATGTTTTGAAAATTTAATTGCTTGATGTTGGTGGCTTGTTATTGTTAATATAAAATTACACGTTGCGGGTGGGGGGCAAAGGCTCGTGGGGGTGAAAGAGTGGAGGATAATTTGTCGACTAATGATTGGTTAATACTCTATCTTTCTTGCGTGATCAAATCGAATAAAAGATAATCAAGCCATTAATCATGTTTAAGCAATAGAGTTTTGTAGTAACGAGAGGAACACTCCAACGACAGCAAGACAAATGCATAGAGTTAACTTTCGTGTGTTTGTTTATAAATTTATTGTTGATTATATTGTTCACGGATGCAAAGGCTTGATTTATGGCGCAGCTTTTTTTCCATTGATGACTTTGATTAATTTAATCTTATTGTCACTTTCAATAGGGTGATTATCCAATTGATCACTGAAGTATCTATACAATAACAAATAGGTCCATAATTTATCTACAATGTCAAATTTGTTCTATCATCTAACTATACCTTCTGTCACAAGCTAAAACCTTACTCAGCAAATTTGCACATGTAGCACTTCTGATTACCCCTATTTGAGGATTATCTTTTCAAGCACACGTAACTGGTTTAGCCTATCTGTAAACTCATTAGAAGAATGACTCTAGTCCTTGACTAGTTTGTATAGATATAGTTAGTCAAAATCTTTTTTGAGTAATCCTATACGTAAACCTGAAGACTTTGTCAATAATTTCTTTCACCAGCTAGCATGCTTGAAATTTTGAGGTGTAACATGTTCTTAAGGAACAAACCATTGAACGACAATACTACTTTATCATGCATGTATTTTAACAAAATTTTCTTTTTGAAGAAAATAAAATATTTTGTAATAATACCAAATCCGTGAACTTATTTGATTTTTCGTTTCGTACATTAAATTATAAGCATAATGAGAAGAATGGTCGGGCAAAAATTCCCATAACAACCGATCAAATCAAATCGGCATCGATGTTGCCCAATCCTATATGTGTTAATTTTATTAACGAGTTATAATTAGTAAGGACAAATTTTTGTAAGTGATAAATTTTGTAGATTTATTTATTACATTTTGAAATTACAGGGACCAATTTGATAATTGCTCTTTTACACTTGACAAGCTAACTAGATATTTGAATGATAACAATAACAATGCGTTTGAAGCAAAATTTATGGGTAAAACTTTTGTCTTGGAACTTTGCTAGCTTTAGACAAGATTACAACAATTATACCAAGTTGGAGATTAGGTACTGTATTAAGTTATGTGCTTTGTCTTCGCTAAAGACCAAATTAAATATTACAATTAGTCAAATGTGGTCGTCATATTTGTCCCTAATTGATTAGTATAAAGTAAATAGGCAAAATGATTATATAATTATATCATGATTATACTTAAAATCATGATAATCAATTAGTTAATTATTGTTGGAATTCAAAAATTCTCGAACTGTATAATTACGTATATACCCATAAAAGCTTAATACATGATATATATCATTATACATCATATGTAAATATGTACACAGTGTTGAAGGTTCTAGAAATTTGTTAAAATACCAACCAATTAAGGATATTAAAATAAATATGATTATGAATATTAATAAAATTAATGGACACATTATAATAATTATCTGTCATTGCAACTATATATAAATGTGAGTATGATTGATTTATACGTAAAACTCAACATATATAGATTGTCTATTGATTAATCCAATCATTTTGGTATAGTTAATTGACATTTTAGTTATTGACATTAGTGATTACACCTAACAAAAAAGACTTCGTTTCTTCTCTTTTCAATTTTATGTCAATATCCTTTTTTTATATTATCATAATTAATTGTTTTATAATTATGATAAATTAATATTAATTTGATACGTGTATTTTAAAAAATGACTTTAATAAAGAGATTGAATAGAAATTCTTTAATAGTATCTTGAAATTGATCATGGAGGTTTTTTTTTTCCTATTATTATTTTATCATGTATAAAAATAGGTCTTTGGATTTGTTAATTAGTTTGAAATTAGCTAGCTCGTTATTCACGTGAATGATGTTATTATCAATTCAATAATACTAGACATTCTAATTTGTATAAAAAAAATTAATATCCTAATGATGTAAAAATTAATTTGTAAATGGAGAAGTTTTAAAAATAAAATTTTATAAAATAGAAAGGTTTCATTTGAATTTATGAAAATTAATTAAAATTAGTACCTAAGATGATATGGCATTAACAAGTTAACTATTACATTACTTGAAATATTAAATTTTTTATAAATATAAAAAAAATATAGCATTACACTATTACTCTGTGTCCTTTTGATTTGGTTTTTCCATAAGTAGCAAAGACTTTTTTAATATTATTTTTTTTAATTTTTAATATCATTTGATTGGTGTTAAAAAGAAATTTTTAAAAATAAAAAAAAAACATTTTTTTTAAGGAAAGAAAATCCAAATTTTGGATTTTTGGCAATAGAAATTTTTTGGTGTTTTTAAAAAGTTAAATTATTTAAAATACACTTATTTTAATTAAAGAATAAAAAAATTTATGTGATTCTTTTATAATATAGTCTTAAAAGCTTGTCTATTAAAATAATTATACAATTTTTATAAAAATTATTTTTGACAACTAAAGTCTTATTTGTAAAAAACTTTACCTTTAAAAATTTATAATTGAAAATTTTTATCAAACAATACTTTCAATGAATAGTGAAAATGATTGTATTAAAATAATATTATTTTTAATTATTAGTTTCATATTTTATCTTAAATAACATGATATTTATTTAAATAATAAATATGTATAATTTTTGAAAAGTCTATCGTATACGACTCCAAAATAATAACCTAAATTTCTATGATTACTTCTTGGAGTGATTAACCATTAACCCCTTTACATTGACCAACCACTAACAAAAGCTCTCAAAATTTCAACACTTCTTAATTTTGGTATTCTAAAGTTGCAAGACTTAATTTATAAAAATTGATATTATATATATATATATATATATATGTATGTATGTATCCTACATGTATAATATTAATCTCTCTATTTAATTTCTAAATTAGATTAACAAATAGACATAGCAAAGCCTCAAAGAATTTCTTTATAATAATTTCTGATTTGCTGTTAATTTTTTCAATTGTCCTAAAATATTACAAGAAGAATTGGGCTCAAAACTAGTCTATATCACTAAAGTTAAATTAAATAATTTTGAGAATATTACATTAAAAAGTTATCCTACTATCATCCTTCCAAATTCCCCTTAAAACTCCCTACTTTCTTTATTTATAATTTTAACATTAACTAAAATTGGATTAAATGTCATATTTAATTTTTAAATAACATATTTTTGTTTATATCTATTTATATATATGTTATTACTTCTACTAGTTTTTAATTTTTACTTACTATAAACTTTCTTTTCTTTTTCGAACTCTAAGTTAAATAAATATATTTTTTATTTTTTAAAAAATTTATAAGAGCTTTCGATTAATAAAGAAAACAATAATGAAGAAAGAATTAATTGTAAAGAAAAAGATTTTAATAGTAATTTGAAATTGGGAACACTGAGATTATAAAGGAGTAGGAGAGTTAGGGTTATTTTTCAAATTGGATTTGGATCCGATTCTGCTATTTTGTATCATAGATTTTTAAAGATCTATTGACATATGATATAACTTAAAATAAAAGGCCGAGATTGCATGAGAATAAAATAAATTTAAAATTAATTGGTAAATTTTTTAAAAGATCATTTTAACTTTTCATTTTAAACTATACTACGTGTCAATAAATTTTTAAAAATCTAAAATATAAAAGAGTAAGACCGAATCTAAATCCTTTGAAATTAAGGAGGTGTTATAAAATTTGCTATTATTTTAACCAATAAAATAAAGAAAAAGAATTTTATAAAAATTTTAATTAGCAATGTAATTATGTGCTAATTTATCGATCACCTTAATTAAGTACTTCTAAATAAATAACTAAACACATATAAAAATGTTTATAATTTTAATTTAATATCTATATAATGCTAATAAATACAACCAAATCTGCCTAAATCAATTTTGTATATAATATAGTTGAATATTTAAATAACCAACATAAATTTTGTCGCACAAGATTTGGCACAAATTATAAATATATATTTTATGTAAAATTTAAAATATGTAATATATAAAATAGTCTTGAGTATATATTGCTAACCCCTATAAGCTTAATCAACGAGATATAACCTTAATCGTCATCACCCTGGACTTTACAATGTTACTCATAGGTCTCATCATCATCATTATCAAGTCACGTGACTTATGAATGATATATCATGTATACAGATATATATATAAACGGAACCTGAAATAGTACGTCACATCAAAATTGCTCGGTCTGATAGACAATGGAGTGTCTCTACTCTGATGGCTACTCACTTCGAAGTCAGCGGCAGCAGAGATTCCCAGTAGGGTGGCGTGACGGAGAAAGTCGGAAAGAAAGGGATTGATTACGCATTGGCAATGGCAACTCCATGCATCAACTCTCTGTAACAGAACAGCAATTGTCATGTCTGCTAGCTTCATCCAAGATACTGTAAGTTATGTCCCATCGACATTAACACTTTTTCATTGAATACCCAATTTGACCTCTGACAATTGTTTCTATTTATAGTAACACTCTGTTTCCATGCAAACTAACACCCTTCTTACATCTTATTGACTGATAGAGATACACATGAGAGAGCAAATATGCACTTTCAGTTTCTAGCCTCTTCTCTGAAGCTCGTTTATTCATGCTTATTTTATGCACTTGGTTTTGGTGTTAGTTTCAGTTTCAAGCTATTTCGGTATTTCTCTTCTTTTATTTCATGGCTTCTGTGGCTTTTTTTTTCGTTGGGTTTCTTGTTTTCGCAGGTGAGGTGATTGCAATGCAACGAGATTTGGATGGTTTGGGTGAAATGGTGATGGATGAAGATGAGCTTTTGGGGCTTTTTGAAGTTATGTCTTCCCTTCTGGAGGATCCTGATTGGGCTGATGTGCATCCTCAGCCATGTACTGATACTCCTTGGCCTGGTGTTGAATGTGAGATTGGTGAAGATCTTTCAATCTTTCATGTTACGAAAATTCATCTTGGCCCTGATGTTATTATCCCAACTTGTAAAGTTTCTGCTAATCTATCAGATTCCTTGCTTAAGCTTACTTACTTAAAAACCCTTTCCATTTTTAACTGTTTTGTGTCGTCTCCAGTCGCTCTTTCTCCTACACTTTTTGGTGCACTCTCTTCCTTAGAACATCTAGCTCTCCAATCTAATCCAGCCCTCATCGGAGAGATTCCTCCAAGTTTAGCAGAGATTTCTGGCCTCAGGGTTTTGAGTCTTTCACAAAATAATCTTCAGGGAAACATTCCCAAAGAGCTTGGTGGGTTAGTCAATTTGGTGCAACTTGACTTGAGTTACAACAACTTGAGTGGTAAAATCCCTGAAGAAATTGGAGGATTAAAAGGTTTGAGCATTTTGGATTTGAGCTGGAATAGCATTGAAGGACAGGTGCCATGTTCTCTGGGCATGCTTCAGCTTCTACAGAAGATTGATTTGAGTTATAACAGGCTTGTTGGAAGCATACCTCCAGCTATAGGGAAGCTAAACAGGTTGGTTTTGCTTGACTTGAGTCACAACTCCATACAGGGTCCAATCCCTGAAACTCTCTCAGGTTTAAAACAGTTACAGGACTTAACAGTTGATCACAACCCTATTAATTCTAAGATACCGTTGTTTCTTGGGACACTTAAAAATCTCACATCAATCAGCTTCTCAGGATGTGGGTTAACTGGCCCAGTTCCCAATTTCTTCTCTTCATTGAATAATCTCACTGCACTCTCTCTTGACAACAATAATCTTAGTGGGAGAGTCCCTCCATATTTAGGCTCACTTCCATTGCTAGACCAGCTAAATTTGAGTCACAATCAGCTAAACGGAGAGCTACAGTTCCCAGAAGAGTTCATTGAGAGGCTTGGAAAGAGATTAGATGTCAAAGGAAATGAAAACCTGTGCACAAGTAACAAGCAATACTTGAAGAAAAACATTTCCATGTATCTAGAAATCCCTCCATGTTCGGGTACAAAAGAAAAAGGTAACAACAAAACTTTTCAAGAATACCCAGATGATTCATCCTGGTACCATGGGAAGATAAGTTCAAATACTGCCGCTGCTCAATGGTTGAATCAGAAGAAGCTCATTGTCTCATCTACTTCTGTTTTCTGTTGGCTGAGTTTTGTCTTGTTGTAACAACATCGTCATAAACTAGAACAAAATGGAAGTGTACTGTGCATTACTTTTACATCGTTAATTAATTAGTTGTAAGTGGATTTGCAGAGAGAAGGTTGAGAAAGCATTTACTTTGGTCGATTTCTCTAGGTTGGTATTGATCATGTTGTGTAATGAAAATTAAAAACAGGCCACAGCCACATGGGCCAGTCTGTGATACATCAGTGGCAGGCTAATATGCCTGCAATTCGTAACAGCCATTCGGCAAAAGAGAAGCAGAAATGTCGGATCTGAATATGAACAGCATTTATCACCTGTTTACAGGAACAAAGAAAGATAAACATTTATATCTATTATATTATAAAATTATCCCAATAAAAAATATGAATTGGATAATTGTTAATGAAATTTCTGTGAACGTATGATCTTATTTGTAGCCAATCTAAAGTTCTTCATAAAAACAATATGGTTTTTTCGGGGACTGGAAGCCCAACCAATGCATACAAAGCAGCCAACGTTTACAACTTTTGACATACTATTCATCGTTCTTCTAAAATCGAAGTGGGCAAATTCCTAATTGCCCCTAAAATTAAGACAATAGAAAAATTACATTTTTACTATAATAATCCTAGTGACAAACATATATATTATTTTATTATATATTATTATTTTTAATTAATAATTAAATAGTTCAAAATTTTCTTAATAACAAAAAAATTTATATTAATATTCACTCTCGACTGTGGATAGCGACAGACATGACATTTTTACAATTTATTATTAACACTTTTGAATTATTTAGTTTTAATTAAAAATAATAATATATAATAAAATGATAATATTTTATATAATTAATATTTTATAATATAATCACACATACACTAGATATAGTTATGTATTAATTTTATTATTTATTGTTAATTTTATAACTTAATTATTTATTATTTTGTTAATTTCCATATATGACGACAAATGTATACATAAATGAAAATTTTATTTTCTCGGGGCAGGTCTCCGAATCACACGATGAGGTTATGCTTGTATTCACACTATTGACCGTATGCTAAAAGGCCACACCTGTTTTACAAAAGGTAGCAAAGTGCTCACTGTTTCTTCTAATTAGATGGTAGTTGGCACCGAACTCTTTTCGTTCTAGTTCATTATACGCCGACGTCACAACTTCACTGGGTGACTTCACAGTTCCATCATGCTGTTCTGTAAACCAACGAATTGGTTCGTCTTCATAATTATAAACATATAGGGAGTGGCCATCCAAGAAGCAGTCAAGGCAAGTTTTGATGATTCAATCGCCAGATCCTTTCTTGTTGCCGTAGTTTTGGCACTCAAATGTAGCAGAGGATTTACTCTTAGATGCAGCAGACCTAAAGCCAGTTTATCTCTACGTCCAACGATATGAATGACCATGGCATTGCCCACATATATTCCTGAATATAAAATTAACAAAACACAAATAACAAGGATTTGCTAAAAGATATATTCAATATTGTAGCACAAAGTATTAATCCATTGGAAACTCTCTCAATGAGTGATGCAACTAATCAGCTTTTATAGGAATCAAAATTAATTGTGAGAAGTTAAACTTGAGATTAAAGGAGTAATTTAAAAGACAGGTAATTACCTTGGTGAAAATATAATCCTTTCTACCTCTCAGTGCAGATGTGGTCTCCAGGATTCAGCTTTTCTCTTGTGATAGCTCTGCATATATAGATTAAACATTTTTATGTAACTATTACAATCTTTGCTAGCTAGCTCAATTTATTAATTTGCTTTTAAACGCCATGTTAATTAATTTGTTTACAAAATTTATAGAAATATCTATATATACATGTGATATGAAATTTCAAAGAGACTATCATTTCATTCGATCTCCTATTTGGGAATCCTAAACACACTCTCATTTATTAATTTATTGCTTTTGGAAATTCCAAAAGATATTGAGCTGTAAATATACAAGATAGATATAATAAATGAATGTCATAGGATGTTGTGAATATTATTAGATGCTGGCTAACCATGAATATTAACTATTAGATGCGACGCCATGAATTAAACCTAAAAACTACACCTAATAAGGAATGAAGAAGAAATTTAGTCCCAAATATTCTCATACCACAATTCCAATACTAAACTTGAAAGGTTCAAATTTCTAGCTATGCGAGCATTATATTATAATATTTTTAAAGGGATATTATTATTTATCTCCGACTCTTGAATTTTATAGGGTGTGTTAAATATTTAAAATTTGAAAAAAATTAGAAGATACAAATATCTTAGTATACTGTTTCTTGCTACTGGTTTTGATGGGCATGGGGCTCTATTTCATTTGGCATTTGGTGTCATCGGTTAGGAGAATGATAATAATTGGATGTGGTTTCTTTCTGAAATGCACAATCTGCTTGAAATTAATACCGATTGAAAACATGCCAAGGCTTACGATTAGGGACGGCAAATTTCCCGTGGCTTGGAACGTCCATTGGAATATATTCTAAAAATAAAACAAGACGGGAAATGAGAAAGGGCTCCCTATTCTTACCCCACCCCATTGCCATCCCTACTTAGCAATTTTGTAGACAGACATAAAGGAATTGTAGTCGGGGTAGAATCAAACTTTCCAACAGGTTTTTCATGGGTTGCATGCGTCATTTGAGTGAAAGCTGGCTTTAGGAAGGAATTCAATAATACAATTCTTGTCAACCTTTTGTGGGAAGCTGCCCATACTTTGACTGTAATTGAATTTGAAGCAAAAATTTTGGAGATTGACGAGATATCTCAAAATGCTGCTTAATTAATTACTGGATTCGACGAATTCCACCTCGGTTGTGTTGGGCCGCAGCTTATTTTGAAGGAACACGATTTGGTCATCTATATACTTGAATCATTTAATTCTTGGATTTTAGAAGCCTCTGGTCGTCCTAGCTATTATATGTACAGATAATGGAATGCATTAGAAGGCAGCTCACAGCGGCCACCTGCAGGTCGACCACGGAAGAAATGAACGAACTCTTCAGTTCAGCAACTTCTTTAGCTGGATTAATAACTAAGTTACTAATGTTCTGCTCGTTTCTCAAGTCTTATTGTGTGTACAGTACACAACCTACTGTTGTGGGAGTCTAGGAAAAATATATAGTTTAATCAAATTAGTAATAGTAACTGTTGGATCACATTCCTTACATCTAAATTGGGTCAATTTTCACCTATATGTTAATCTGATTAAATGACTATCTAGACCTATATTAAAGAAGACATACCCAAAATAAAGGATATAATCTAAACATTATACTTAGATCTAACGAGGAGCTTTTTTTAAGGAGTCCTATTTCATCCAAATTAGAAGTAAGTCAAAATCCTGAATTATCTCTAATTAAAATTCCACTAAATCTTGAATTATTTCTAATCAGAATCTGACTATGATTAATATTTTGATTAATCTAAATAATTAATAAGTATATACAGAAAAAAAAAAGAGAAGGAAGATCTTTTTCTCATACACACAAACGACTAGTTAATATCAGGTGACCATAAAAAATGAAAAACCAATATGTTACATGTGCGATTATGAGTTCAACATTGAAAAGAGGTCGAAACATAGGAATAAAGAAGAGAAAAATGAGCAAGAGAAGAAAAGTTGGGACCAAGAAATCAATAAAAAAGCATACTTTAAACTTCTCGTCTCAAAGACACGGATCTCTTTATTGTACGTTCTCGATTTTATACTTTCAACAATTCCTTTCTTTTTGCTTTTTTCT
Source organism: Melia azedarach (assembly GCA_028052125.1). Taxonomy (NCBI): domain Eukaryota; kingdom Viridiplantae; phylum Streptophyta; class Magnoliopsida; order Sapindales; family Meliaceae; genus Melia; species Melia azedarach. Next base: position 7,557,503 of record CM051406.1, read on the forward strand.
TTTGGCATATTTCTGAACACTGCTTTCTAATTTTTGCAAAATTATTCTCTATTGTTTCCCATGTTTGTATATCTATTTGTTTTTCTTTGTGATTGCTGGTGATATGCTAAGATCATTTTTTCTTCAATTCTTTTTCCCAATGTAAAAGTGATAACTCAATTTTACCCTATTTCAAAAATTTTAATTGCTGCAGTGAATTCTCTATTGAAGTTATAGTTTTGAGGTAAATTTGAATATGGATTGATGTTATTGCACTAGGATTTTAATTATACAATATAAAATTGGAAAATAAACTAAGCTAATCGTAGGTGTAGGTTCATTCAACTTTCATTCGTAACTTTTTCTCTGCTGGACTCGTTTGAACTTTTAAGATAGAGCTGCATGTCCATGGGCTTAAAATTTAGATTTTGGACAAGCTATATACTTTGATGTATATGTAGTTATATGAATGATGCTCATAATTTTGATGCATTGCTCAGTTACTGGTTGAGCTTTAATATGGAATTTGAATTTTTGTGTAGTAGCTCTTGGATTAATCCTTGAACAAGAGTTCAGACTTCAAGCTGAATTTGAGCCTTATTTTTTTATTTTATTTCAGGATTCATGAACATTGCAGACTTCAAGACTTGAGAAAGCACATAAAGTAGATTGAGAAGACTTCACTCCAAAAGCATTGCAACATTCATCCTCAACTATATGGTTGTTATGATTCTTCAAAATCATGTTCTTACAAAAAACAGTCTTATCACAAAACTGGTAAGACCAAACGCAAGAAATGGAAACCATATAAGGGATCGAAGTACAAATTCATCAAGAAGGCACAAACGCCCACAGGACAAGGATTATGCTTTATTTATGGAAAGCCTGGACATTATGCCAAGCAGTGCAAGCAACGGAAGAAACTTCCTACAAAGCTCTTTCAATTGATCGACACTCCAGACTTTGATGACGAGAATTTTGATTGGTCTGATGACCCTATAGATGCTTTCATGATCCTTGATGATGAAGATTCAGAATCGCTTGAATCTGACTTATCCTCTGTTCCAAATGATGATGATTCCATACTTCAAGTCTCTCATACTCCTATAGACTTGACCAAGGATCCTACTCCTCGATTTCGTCCTTACATTAAAATGACTCTTCGAGCATCTACAGGCTATTTTATCACTTTAACTGCAATCATTGATACTGGAGCAGTTTCTTCGATCATTCACAGCAAGTGTGTTCCACCCAAATATCTCATTCCTACGGCTGTCAGTTTTGCTATTGCAAATGGTGAAGAATTTCACAGCAGAAGGTATACTCTACCTTTTGAAATCTTACCCTTTGGAATTCGCCATAGTTTCTTTGTCTATGATCATACAAGAGAAGATATTCTTTTTGGAATTGATTTTCTTCTGGCTATCGCTCCTGCTACCTTTCATCCTGAAAGATTTCTCTATACAGTCAAATCTCCTGATCAGCAGACTTCTAAACTTTTGTCAACACAATGGGTTGAACAAAAATCCCTTTTTGGGAGGGGTGAAAAGAGAGTTCAAGAAATACAACCCAGTGATTCTTGAAATCATGAGGAACAACCTTGCGATTTTCAGAAACAAAGAAAAGCAGCTGTTGGAATGCTGTGTAGATGTGCCAAATAAGTTTTGGGCTTGAGAACAGTATTTTGTCTCTCTTTCGTACAAAGCTGATTGGACTATGCCAAACCAGACATCTTCACATCCAGGAATACCCCATGATGAAGAACTGTACAAAGAAGAGATCCAATCTCTTATGGATCTAAAGCTCATTAGGCCTTCCAAGTCTAATTGAGCCAGCCCAGCCTTTTATGTGAACAACCGATCAGAACAGTTGCGTCAAAAGAAAAGACTAGTCATTGACTACAGAAAACTCAATGAGTGCCTACAAGATATTAGGTACCCAATCCCAAGACGAACACATTTACTAAAGAAAATCTCATCAGCTAAATACTTTTCAAAGTTTGACATGAAGTCAGGATTTTGGCAGATTGGAATAAAAGAAGAAGATAGGTATAAAACAGCATTTGTAGTGCCACATGGACATTATGAATGGAATGTTATGCCTTTCGGTCTAAAGAATGCCCCTTCAGAATTCCAACATAGAATGGATGAGGTATATGCATCAATTTCTACCTTTTGTTTGATTTACATTGATGATGCATTAATCTTCAGCAAAGATAAGGAAGAACATACAAGGCATCTTTAGCAATTCAAGGATTTGATGTATGAGCACGGGTTAGCCTTATACGAACCCAAGATGAAGATCGACCTTACAGAAATAGATTTTTTGGGATTACATATTCGATGTGGACATATTATTCCGTAGCCCCATATTGCAAAGCAAATATCACAATTACCTGATGAGTTATCAAGCAGAAAGCAAATACAACAATTTTTGGAAATTATTAATTATGTTGCAGATCACATCGAAAATCTTTCAAAGATGATGAGTCAGATTTCTAAGCACTTAAAAAAGAGAAGTGACCCATGGTCGGCAGAAGCAACAAAAGTTGTCAGAAATTTAAAGCAGATTAGCCAGTCACTTCCACTTTTGAAGATTCCAGAAGATGGACAGCTCATACTTTAGATTGACGCAAGTGATAATTATTGGGAAGCCATCCTTATTGAAGATAAGGATAAGCACAGCAGAATCTGTGGCTATAAATCTGGACAATTCACAAGCGCCCAGCAGAACTATCCCTCATCAAATAAAGAAGTGCTAGCAGTACTCAAAGGAATTAAAAAGTTCCAATTCTTTCTCTCTCTTGACTCATTTGTAGTAGAAACAGACTACAAATATCTTCATGGTCTTTTACGAAGAAAAGAATGAGAAATTCCATATCCTCAGCTAGCAAGATGGGCATAATCATTGTCTAGATTCAACTTCATTGTGAAGCATATCAAAGGGGAATCAAATGTTCTAGCTAACTACTTGTCTAAACCAATTCAAACGATCAAGCATGGCTTCTTCCAGCTCTAGAACACTTCCTGACTACTTCAAGCCATTCAAGAAAAGAACTGCCAAACAGGATATCTGTTTACCAACAGATTTTCCGCAAGATCTCATTGACAAAATCAAAGGTATGGTAATTTATTCTCCAGACTACCCCAGACCTTGTGAAAAAACCTGGCATAGAGTTTGGGACCTTATGACAACCTGTGAAGTGTACTCTCCAGACGAACCGGTCAGTAGACTTTTTGAACCCCATCCAGAACCTATATCGGATGCATCAATGAATATTTCGGGCTACAAAAAGATTCTTCAATGTTATAGATGAAGATACGAATTAGGGACATAGCCTAATAGCAGAAGAAGCATTACAAGCTTACTACATATTCTGGCTATGGATGTTGTTGTTGAGGTTGTTGTGGAGCGTGAGATGCCTGAGAAGGCTGAGGATCAGGAGGAACAGGTTGTCTACCTGTTTCAGTTGTAGAAAAAGCTTCAGTTTCTGCTTGCCTTGCTTGATGAGCAGCCAGTTCTTCTGGGGTAGGTCTCATCTGAGGTGGCTGTGTAAATCTTCTCCTAGTATTCGTGTACGTTGGATTCACAAGATTTTGCATTAGAATTGGTGCTGGAGAACTTGCTATTGAAGAGGATGATGTCGAATCATCGAACTCGTCACCCCATCCTGTTGGCGTCACAGGCCATGGTTGTGGAGGTGGAGGTTCGTAGCTTCTCCAAAAAGCTTTTGGGTTGTTGCTCGAACTGCTTTCTTCCCAGATATGTGTTGGCTTAGAAGGCTTGTCATTTTTCCAAGAAGGCTTTTTCTTTTTCTTACAACTCTACCCAAGGTTCCCTTATATAGGCATCAGGTGAACACTCTAGTAGATGACTCATTACTCTCTTAGTACTATTAGGAGATGCATCCTTATCTCTAAGGAATCTTGCATGCTTAGTCACTACTTTACATTACATCATGCTAGCCACCTAGCATACACAACTATATTACATTATTGTTGTGGGTCCCATTGCTAAACACCTAGCATACATTACATTATTGCTGTGGGTCCCATTCTATACAGGGTTTTAATTTAGGAGTACGAAAATGGACTATAGTTTTTATTTTAGTAAGAAAAGAGTTGACATCATAAAAGGAATAGGGATTAAGAGGGTCTAACTTAAAAGACTGCAAAGACTGAGTATTTAGTTCTAGATCTGCTTCATAGTGGAAGTTACTACTAGAGGATGCTTCATCAGAAAACATAGTTCCAGAATTCTGAATCGGGGCTTCAAACTTAGTAGACTCTTGGTTATCCATGGTCCTGACACTGCCTAACCCTGGTTTTACTGTGTAGGGGAATATAGCTTAAAGGATTTTCTTACGTTGAGTGATAAGTCCTACTAATGACGGCTCTCCCTGGCCTTTAACTTGGACACCACACTTCAACCAAGAATAATTTTTAAGTGCTTATATCTTCTTCGCCTAAGAGTCGTTCAGCTTTAAAGTGAAACTAGAAACTCTAGAGCTTACGAATTTCTGATGTGGAGGATCCAACTAGTGGCAACCACAGAGTATAATCTTCATAAGAACTAGATGACTCAAGAGGAATAGAAAACAAAAGAGAAAACTCCTTTTAGGAGTGAAGGCTCTGATACCATTAAAGAGAGAAAACTCTGATACCATTAAAAGGATAAGACTCTTATTATACAGAGGGAATAATACACAAGGCTCTTATTACAAGACTCGGGATCTCATCCAACTCTGCTTACAACTCTACCTAAGGTTCCCTTATATAGGCATCAGGGGAACACTATAGTAGATGACTCATTACTCTCTTAGTACTATTAGGAGATGCATCCTTATCTCTAAGGAATCTTGCATGCTTAGTCACTACTTTACATTACATCATGCTAGCCACCTAGCATACACAACTATATTACATTATTGCTTGTGGGTCCCATCGCTAAACACCTAGCATACATTACATTATTGCTGTGGGTTCTATTCCACCATTGCTTCCGCTTGTGGGTCCACTATGCTTCCGCATTAGTTTGTACTGGTTCCCGAGTCATTATCATAATCAGGAAAATATTGTGGTGGCGGCCAATCATCCCTAATCATGAAATGGTGCAGGGGAAATTGGTGGAGTGATCTGATCTTCTCGACTAGTTTCTCGAAGCCATTGATGATGGTACATACTCGCTTCCGCTTCGTCATCAATATTACTATTGAGTCGTGCGATGTGTATCCGTTCTTTAAAGTAGAGATATGGAGTGTTTATTATCCCTGAAGATAATGGTTCATTTGTTTTATATGCGAGAGGTTGTTGATAGATGTCTGCTAATGTCATTCTAGCATGTACACATTCTTCCTATATAGAGAACACAAGACTTCTTTGGTGCTGATGTGTGACTATCTGAACAAAAGGAAATTCTCGTTCTCTCCAGAATGTCTCGAAGTTGAACGATGATAATAGTATCATGAGTGATTTGAAACCCCCTCTTAAGTGTAAGGGTCAAGAGATCTTCAAATATTGGTGCAAAGAGTAGATTAAACCATCGTCCTTGCTTGTATCTTCTACTTCGGTGGATACACCCTGGTTCAAAGAGAATGGTTGCAGGATAAAGATTTATCCATAGCCAGAATATGTAGTAAGCTTGTGATGCTTCTTCTGCTATCAGGCTATGTCCCCAATTCGTATCTTCATCTATAACATTGAAGAATCTTTTTGTAGCCCGAAATATTCGTTGATGCATCCGATATGGTTCTGGATGGGGTTCAAAAAGTCTACTGACTGGTTCGTCTGGAGAGTACAATTCACAGGTTGTCATAAGGTCCCAAACTCTATGCCAGGTTTTTTCACAAGGTCTGGGGTAGTCTGGAGAATAGATTACCATACCTTTGATTTTGTCAATGAGATCTTGAGGAAAATCTGTTGGTAAACAGATATTCTGTTTGGAACTTCTTTTCTTAAATGGCTTGAAGTAGTCAGGAAGTGTTCTAAAGCTGGAAGAAGCCATGCTGATCGTTTGAATTGGTCTAAACAAGTAGTCAACTAGAACATTTGATTCCCCTTTGATATGTTTCACAGTGAAGTTAAATCTAGACAATGATTCTGCCTATTTTGCTAGCTGAGGATCTGGAATTTCTCATTCTTTTCTTCGTAGAAGATCATGAAGATATTTGTAGTCTGTTTCTACTACAAATGAGTCAAGAGAGAGAAAGAATTGGAACTTCTTAATTCCTTTGAGTACTGCTAGCACTTCTTTATTTGATGAGGGATAGTTCTGCTAGGCGTTTGTGAATTGTCTAGATTTATAGCCACAGATTCTCCTGTGCTTATCCTTATCTTCAATAAGGATGGCTCCCCAATAATTATCACTTGCGTCAGTCTAGAGTATGAGTTGTCCATCTTCTGAAATCTTCAAAGGTGGAAGTGACTGGCTTATGTGCTTTAAATTTCTGACAGCTTTTGTTGCTTCTGCCGACTATGGGTCACTTCTCTTCTTTAAGTGCTTGGAAATCTGACTCGTCATCTTTGAAAGATTTTCGATGTGGTCTGCAGCATAATTAATAATTTTCAAAAATTGCTGTATTTGTTTTTTGCTTGACAACTCAGCAAAGAATTGTGATATTTGCTTTGCAATGTGGGGCTGCGGAATAATATGTCCACATCGAATGTGTAATCCTAAAAAATCTATTTCTGTAAGGCCGATCTTCATCTTGGGTTCGGATAAGGCTAACCCGTGCTCATACGTCAAATCCTTGAATTGCTGAAGATGCCTTGCATGTTCTTCCTTATCTTTGCTGAAGATTAATGCATCATCAATGTAAATCAAAAAAAATGTAGAAATTGATGCATATACCTCATCCATTCTATATTGGAATTCTGAAGGGCCATTATTTAGACCGAAAGGCATAACATTCCATTCATAGTGTCCATGTGGCACTACAAATAGCTGTTTTATACCTATTTTCTTCTTTTATTCCAATCTGCCAAAATTCTGACTTCATGTCAAACTTTGAAAAGTATTTGGATGATGAGATTTTCTTCAGTAAATGTGTTCGTCTTGGGATTGGGTATCTAATATCTTGTAAGCACTCATTGAGTTTTCTGTAGTCGACGACTAGTCTCTTCTTTTGACGCAACTATTCTGATCGGTTGTTCAAATAAAAGGCTGGGCTGGCCCAATTAGACTTGGAAGGCCTAATGAGCTTTAGATCTATAAGAGATTGAATCTCTTCTTTGCACAGTTCTTCATCATGGGGCATTCCTGGATGTGAAGATGTCTGGTGTGGCATAGTCCAATCAGCTTTGTACGGAAGAGAGACTAAATATATTGATCTACTTATACTTTTCCGCTTTAAGTATTTATGTTTCATAACAAAATTGTTTGAAATTTTAATATTTGACACTGTGACTTTTATATCACTAATAATTTTCAATTATTTACTTAAAATATTTACGATTTTTTTTTACACTATATTTACACATCGAATTAAAGATATTAAAATTCTTAATTCGTTATAATGTTAGAATAATTTTGAATTATCTCTATATTTCTTTTTTGTTCTTCATTTATGATTGTATAAATTATTTTTCATATTGATATATTAGTACTTAAGGACTAAAAATAGTTTAATTTTTTTTCATAAATTACTAGCATGAATAAAAAAAGTTAATTATTTCTTTTTCAATTCAGAGAAGAATAAGTATTATTTAAAATAATTGTGTATGTTAAGTTGAAATTGATCTCCTTTATTTAAAAAAAAATTATGCTTTGAAGAAGCTAAGAAAATATAATATTATACTCACCAAATAAGTTTTAATTATCATTTGATGATATTATCATTGAATCTTTTTTCGTTATATCATGAATTTGTTACATGTTTAATTTATGTATATGACTACATAGGACATCATTTATTTATTTATGTTTAATCAAATTATAGTATTATTATATATTCGTTTATTTGTCCACCATTTTTAAGAGAAGAAGACTAAAAAAGTTAACAATACACCTATACGGTGCCAGCTTCATTGCCCTACGAGGGCCAAAAAAATATACCTACTTGATGTCAGCTTCATTGCCCCATGAGGGCCAAGATAATACACCTACGTGGTGACTGTTTTGCTTGCCCCATGAGGGCCAAGATAATGCACATACGCAGTATCAGCTTCATTACTCTAGGAGAGCCAAATACAATACACCTACGTGGTGTCAACTTCATTGCCCCACGAGGACTAAGATAATGCACCTACACAATGCCAGCTTCATTGCCTCACAGGGGCCAAGATAATGCACCTACGCGGTGCGAGATTCAATGCCTTATAAGGGCCAAATACAATGCACCTACGCTGTGCCAGTTTCATTGTCCCATAAGGGCTAAGATAATGCACCTACGCGGTACCAACTTCATTGCCTCATAAGGGCCAAGATAATGCACCTACGCAATGCCATCTTCATTGCCCCACGATTGCCAAAATAATGCACCTACACGGATACCAGCTTCAATGCCCTATGAGGGCCAAATACAATGCACCTACAGGGTGCCAGCTTCATTGTCCCATGAGTAGGGACGGTAATGGGTCGGGTAAAGGCCGGGGACCTCAATCCTTATGCCCATTTTGAATTGGGCCAAATATCCCCATACCCAGCCCATCCCCGTTTTTGTTAAAATAAGGTTGAACCGGGTACGGGCCTGTTTTAAAAAATATATATTGACCTGGCCCATTAACTCGCTTGACTTTTGTTGACTATTGTTTAACATCAAATTAATGGATATTAAAATTGTCAACACACATTCTTAATTAAGCCCACTCATTATTTAATGTGCAAGCCCATAATACTAAATTTGCTCATTATTTAATACCAATTTATTTTTTTATTAATTTCAAGCTCAAATCCATTTAGCCCATTAATTCTTATTTCATCAAGAGAATAAAAATATTAACACTAAAATTAAATTTATAAAATCAAAAATAAAACTTACATAAAAATAATATCATCATAATTAAATTCAAATAATTCAAATTACTTCCTCACCATCCTGTAAAAATAAAGACAAAAACAAATTATATAATGAAAAATATATTCAAATAATTCAAATTACACGTTTCATTCACGGAATTTGAAAATTTTAGAAGCTAAAATAGAATATACTTTGGGAGATAATAACACAAATAAATGCTTTATTTTCACGTTTATTAGACTTTTAAATTAAGAAATTCAAAGAAAATAAAAAGAAAGAAGAAAGAATTGGTTGTACATTAGTGAATGAATTGATATATGAAAGAAAATAGACGTAATAGCAACAAAACGTTTGAGAAGCAAATGGACCGTAGCAAGGGAAATAACAAACCCACCATCCAAGGAAATCCTACTATGAATTCTCAACCTCATGCACGTGTATAATATAAATATAGGAGGAAGATGATGAGGCTCAGAATATATTCATACATGTAAGAAAATTGCATGTTCTAAATTTAATAATAAGGTTTAATTTATAATTATGAAGACCCAATAAAAATTTAAAGCAAATAAGAAAATATAATGTATTAAGATATAAATACTTACCTTAATTTTGATAAATTTTCAGTTGATTTGAAGAAGAAGATGTAATAGTGAGAGATTGAGAGCGATGGAGCAGTAAAATATTGAGAGAGATGGAAGTGGCGGCTACAAAAATTGAAGGAGACAATATTATTTGATTTAGGGATTTTATCTCATCTTTTATAGGAATGGTTTAATTGATCAAATTAAAAAGATTTTAACTTTTATATAAATACTTAAGTAAATAAAATTCAAAATATTGAACTTTTATAATAATTTATATAATAAAATGGATGTGATTGTAATTATATAAAAAATTAAATTGAAAAAGCGAGCAGGGCCAGGGCAAGAGCTCCATCCCCTTACCCGACCTTTTTTTTATGTGGGTACAATATTTATACCTAAACTCAATTTATTACTCATTTTTATTGAAAAATATACCCGTAACCTGGCCTAAATTGACCGGGTCGGGCGGGGGCCCCTGACCCGCAGGCCAAATTGTCATCCCTACGCACGAGGGCCAACATAATGCACTTTCGTGATGCTAACTTCATTACTCCACGAGGGACAAGCTAATGTACCTTTATGGTGCCATACTTCAATGCCTTATAAGGGCCAGACACAATGCACCTTCGCGATGCTAGCTTGAATGCTCCATGAGGGCCAAAAAAATGCACCTCCACGACGCAAACTCTAATGCTCAATGAAAGCCAATATAATGCACTTCCACAGTGTTAGTTTCATTGCCCCACGAGGGCCAAGACAATACCCCTCTATGGTGCTAGCGTCAACAATACCCCATGAAGGCCAAATACAATGAACATCTGTGATGTTAGCTTCAATGCCTAAAAGGATCAAAACAATGCACCTTTGTTTATACCGAATTCTCATGCTCGTAAGAGGCAAAAATTATCCTTCTCCGCATCGTCAAAATAAAAAGTCCAAAGGACGAAAATAAGTGTACTTTTGTGGTATTGACATTTAGTCTAAAAGGACAAAAATAATATATCTCTGTGGTATTGACATCAAAGTTCAGAGGGTCCAAACATTATACTGTCGTACTACTAACTTCAAATATGGTATCTCTGTGATACCATCTACAATATAAATGAGGGCTAAACATTATACTTCGGCTATATCAACTTAAAAAAAAAAATCCTAAAGCTATACTTACATATTATCGACATCTTAACTAAAAGAAAAGGTTACAAAGAACTATTCAAACATCTAAGCAAGAGAAATATAACAAAATGTCAGCTAGTTTGTTTGAGATTCTCACATGAAAGAGTATAAGGGATCCTAGGAAATTTGGTAAAAATACTGACTTCCTTAGCTTTTATTAGTTTTAAATAGTAACTACATTACTTTTAAAATTAGGGGACTTCCTATTGGATTACTTTTCCTATATCCAAATTAGGTCAATTTTTACCTATATGTTAATCCAATAAAATAACTATCTAAACCTATATTAAAGAAGACATGTCCAAAATAAAGGATATAATTCAAACATTATACCTAGATCCAACGAGGAGCTTTTTTGAAGAAATCCTATCTCATCCAAATTAGAGATAGGTCAAAATCTTGAATTATCTCTAATTAGAATCCCATTAAATCTTAGATTATCTCCAATCAGAATCTGACTAGGATTAATATTTTGATTAATCTAAATAATTAATAAGTATATAAAGAAAAAAGAAAAAGAGAAGGAGGATCTTTTTCTCACACATAAATAAATTTACTAGTTGATATTAAGTGATGAAATCTGATATCAACAGTAACTATGTCTACTATGACGACATGATGAAGTTTCTTTGGACAAGTCTCCAAATTACATAACGAAGTTATGGTAGTAACCACAATATTGACTGTATGCTAAAGGCCACACCTGTGTTACAAAAGGTAGCAAAGTGCTCACAATTTCTTCCAATTAGATGGTAGTTAGCACCAAACTTATCTTTTCGTTCTAGTTCATTATACGCCGACGTCACAACTTCACTGGGTGGCTTCACACTTCCACCATGCTGTTCTGTAAACCAACGAATTGGTTCGTCTTCATAATTATAGACGTATAGCGAGTGGCCATCCAAGAAGCAGTCAAGGCAAGTTTTGATGATGATTCCTTCACTAGATCCTTTCTTGTAGCCGCAGTTTTGGCACTTAGATGTGTTCGTTGCAGATGAGTTACTTGACTTAAAGCCAGGTTTATTTCTACGTCCAATGACATGAATGACCATGTCATTGCCCACATATATTCCTAATCATAAAACAAAGCACAAGTAACAAGGATTTGCTAAAAGATATATACAATATTAATTGTAGCACAAAGTATTCATTCATTGGAAAGATACTCAAACTCTCTCAAAGAGTAGTGATGCAACTAATTAGCTTTTATAAGAATCAAAATTAATTGTGAGAAATTATTACGTACCATGGTGAAAATATAATCCTTTGAACCTCTCAGAGCAGATGTGATCTCCAGGATTCAGCTTTTCTCTTGCGACAGCTCTGCATAAATTAAACATTTTTATTTATCTATTACAATCTTTGCTACCTCAATTTATTAATTTGCTTTTAAACGCCAGTTAATTTCTTTACAAAATTTATAGAAATATTTATATATACAAGTGATATGAAATTTCAAAGAGACTATCATTTCATTTGATCTCCTGTTTGGGAATCTTAAACACAGTCACATAAATTAATTTATTGGTGCATGGAAATTCCAACAGATATTGAGCTGTAAACATATATGATAGATATAATACATGATCAACGTCATATATATGGTGTTGTGAATACTATGAATGGAATTAATTCTTATTACTCTAACAAGATAGCGTTGAGATTTTTATTCTTCAATTGCTTTAGAATAAATTTTCTAATTCTTGGTGTCGGCATCTAATAAATAATATTCACAACACCCTATAACTAGTGGAAATATATATTCTTATTATTCTACCAAGATAATGTAAAAGCTTTTTATTCTTATTGCTTTAGAATAATATTTCTAGTTGTAAATTTAAATGGATGGTAAGTAATGCTAGTCATGTATGTTTATAGAACTTTTCATATTACATAATTATTTAAGTAGATGTTGTAGATAAGTAGTTGAAATTTACAGAATTCTTGATGCTGGGTAAATTTGGGATCAATGTTGGTTCTTCCAAGGTTAGAAAGCAAATTCGCTTTGCAATATCAAAAAATGGGCAGCTCGATATGCAAAGTTTAATATGCATTTTGTTTCTTTATTTTAATCACCTTTCCCTATATGCAATTGATAAGTTCTTTTCATTGATGAAGTGGCTACAAAGTATATGCTTTCCCTATTGGCCCGAACATATACTGATTGAATTGTACGTCTTTATTGTGTGATATATTAAATTTTTTCTTAAAAAATATTTATGATTCTTGTATTGTGTATTAGTGGTAATCTTCATTAATTTATAATAAATTTCTTTATTTTATGATTAGGTTGAAGTTCAAAAGATGAAGATGTTATGAATGAGGTAAATATTATAATAATGAGTAGATATTAGAAAGACATTATCTATTAATAATTTATTTTTTAAAAAGAATTGATGATTAGTCTATATTTTTATTTTTATGTTGTATGCATCATGGTAGATCAGTACTATAAATTTTAAGAGATAAAATTTTGTGAAAATTTAATGAATTGTTATAATAATTGTTTATGTAAATTATTTATTAATTATTGTGATCAGTTTTATATATTAAATTTATACACTTAAGTTAGTTTACTATTTTTTTATTAGAATATGGCTCCGTAAGATATCTATTAATATATTTTATTTGAAAAAATCTATTAATATATTTTATTTGAAAAAAATTGTCGATAGTCAAATTTATAGAATTTTATGTAAGAGATTATGCAGATAATTAAATCATTATTTACATTATTCATTGGATGAAATTATTTCATGTAAGTATTTCACTTAGGTAGTGTTTATTTTTTATCTAAAATTTGAATATGACTGAAATTAAAATTTAATCCAAGATTTAAATTTAATTGATATATTTATTTTTTTCTTAAATATCTAAATATAAATGTTAAGTTATTTATTTTTACAACAATAAAAAATATGAAATTGATATGTTATCATATATGTCCTAATTAAGTATTACATATATTTAAATAAAGTAATAAATTAATAGTATTATTGACAAATAAAATATTTAATTATTTATTTTTATTTAATTAACTTCAAACAAATTTTCAGATACAAATTAAAAAAAAAACACATATTAAATATTTGAATAATTTTATTCAAATTATAGTGAAAAGTATAACACCCCGAATCTAGCATTACGAAAATGGTGCCGAACTAGAGTGCTACGAAAAATATTCAAACTTCCAAAACAAACCTTTTTTTTCTTAGAAAATTAATACTCTAACTTCACTCTGAAATATTCCTAATTTTTATAAAATATTTTGGCTGAATTTACTCACTAACAAATATATATAAACTCGCAAACTTTAAAATTTCATTCTAGGTATTTCCAATACAATCCAACACCAACTACATCATTTCATTACTTAACAAACATAACCAATTCTAAGTTTCTAAAATTCATATACAAACATAGAAAAAACAAAAAAATCATACTTTACGAACTTGATAACTCTATATTTATAGAGTTATTTAAGATGCTTTTGAGTTTGAAAAGTCATTTAATTAGAGTGATTTGTGTGTGTAAATATTCAATTTGATTAATTTTACTTTTATGTTATGTAGGAGTCCAAGTTTATTTTATTTCATTTTATTTTATTCATGTTAATGCTGAAACGTTAAAACAGGGCTTAAAAAAAAAAAGGAATTTTTCAGAATGCTGCAGCATTATTGTCGCAGCAAAAGAAATCAGCAGGTGGAATGAATTAGATGACGTGGAGAGCAATTGAATCACTTAATGAGCTGGATAAAATAGAATGACATGGAGGGAGAAAAAAGGAAAATTTCCTTTTAGGGCACTGTCCTAACTCAAGATAAAAAGAGCCAGCCGTCAAGTAAAAGATATCCACATTTCTAGCAAAGTTTTGAGAGAGGAAAGTTTTGGGGAAGAAAAGGGCTACTGTTTTGCTACTATTTTGGAGGAAAGGAAGAAGGAGAAGAAGGACCAACTTGAGACATCAATCCTAGGCTTGATTTTTCTTACTTTCCTCTTTAGTATTTTTATCCTCTTTTTTCTTAAACTCTTGTGGATCAATGGTTAAATTGTATATGAATATTTTTAAGCTTTTGAATATGAACTAATTTCTTGGTAGCTAGAATTGTTGATGAACCCTTAAATGTGAATTGGAACAATTGCTACAAGGAATGTTAAAGTAGTTCAACTTTGTTCAATCTTGTGAAAATATTGATTAATGCTTACTTATGTTTGGCCATCATTAGTGAGTTGCTGAATTGAAATTAATACTGGAAGGGTTGATTTTAATGGACTAAAACTTAATTGATGCAAGTTTATTTTTATATTTGAAATTGATTTGTGATAATATAGGAATATATTATTACCTTGCATGACTAAAGGGAGTTGGAGCTTATCACTGCATTCTTGAAATTAAATTGGCATAAGAATATGTTAGTTTAATGAAGGAATTAAAATCATAAACACTTTGGAAAAAGATTATGAACATATATAGAATTCCCAGTTAACAAAGCCTAGATTGCTATAGCATTTCTCTGCAGCATTTTTATCAACCTTGCATTTTAGGGGAATTCACGACTCTAGCTCATTGTTCTCATATCATTTACTGATATTTGGGTAGTTATAACTTGAGTTCTTTATTCTATGTTATTTTTATTCATAAGTTAATTTAATTTCTATTAGATTTTAATTGACTCATTGGTTATTTCTAAATTGTTTAGAGTTGATTTTGACAATTTATCACTTTAACAATCCCTGTAGAGACAATAACTCACTTATCATTATATTACTTGTGTAACTGTGTACACTTGTACATTATATACAAAATCTCATGAACAGAACTCTCGTATATATATACATAGTTCTAAGAGTAGTAAACCTTTGTCTTGGAGTATCTTTTCTCTTCTACATACAAAATTTTTAGCAGTACCTAAACCTAAAAAGTAGGGGTGAGCTAATGCCTAGTAGATATTTATGTTCAACGGCAACTTTTAAAAATTTTGCAATAAACAATTTGCATATGTACAATACTTTTCAATTTCGAACAAAGATCATCAAAATAATTTTTCAATTTTACCATTCACCAAAATGACAAAAATATATTTATTCTACCATAAAAAATATAATTCCCATTAATTTTATTCTTGCATGCTTTACAGGCATTATTTTGAAGGGACCGCCGCTTCAAAAATTAGCCAACGTTTTTTACGGGACATTATTCCGAGGGACCATCGCCCCAACATACTTTACAAACATTATTCCAAGGGATCGTCGCCCCAAACACCAGTGTCACATCACATTACAACCATGACCATCACGTTTTTCACTCATCAAATTATTTCACAATATTTTCATACAATTCATCCATTCATAAAATCACAATACGCGTTAATACAATTTTCTCACTATATTTGTAAATATACCATTCATATAAAAATTACCATTTAATCTAATTCGAAAATAATTAATTTTATCAACACGCAATAATTCAAAAATTCTATAAATTTTATCAAAAATATTAAATATAATAAAACACCCTACTTTTTTATTTTAAAATCAAAATCTCTCAAATGCATCTAAATACCTACCTGTTAAACACATGACAATCTTATGTTCTTGTTGATTTCTTCTCCTCCTTCAAATCACCTCCTAATATTAATTTAACAAATAATAATAAATAATGATCCAAGAATAATAACTAATAATACTTCAAATTTAATTGTCTAAGTGTGTGTGTGTGTGTATATATATATTTATTATATAAACATATATTTATTTTCTAACAATCTAATTTTGTATAACTAAATTATGCAAACGATCTATTGAACTTAAAATATAAAATTAATCATAAAAAATACTAACCAAATCCTTGTTTTCCTTTTCTTTTTCTTCTTCTCCTTTTTTTTTTCATTCTTTCTTCTCTCAATTTTCTAATTCACTATCTAAAAGAGTTAATACAACAATTCAATTTTTGTATATATACATGCATACACCGCCTTAAGTAAAAAATCTAAGACCACATGTTTGTTCATTAATAATCCTCCAATCAATTTCTTCCATCTTATTCATTTTTCATAATTACCTTGCCAACTCATGTTAATTAGCAAATCAGTAAACTCCATTTGGTTGAGCCTTTCATCTAAATCCTACACATATCCAATTTCTTGTTAATTAACTTCCCAATATAATTTTAATTTTTTTTTCTCTCTCATCGACTTTAACATAGAAAGTGAAATTGAAATTGACTTCTCAATATCACTAAACCCTCTTGATTTTTCATTTTATTCCTTTTACTCCTAATAAAATCTCATTATCTAAAAATTATATATAACTATTCATTAATCAAAATTTTGGATATTACAAAAAAAAAAAAAACAAACAGACCATTGGACTTTAATTCTTAGGCAATGATTATATTTATAGTTGGCAACAAATCATACTTTTCATCAAATTTCTATTTGTCCAAAATGTCTTAAACAAGCTTTTATATCTAAAAGCTTCTTATCTTCATTTGTAACATGACTAAAAAATTAATTATGAAAGGGGATAATTTTAGTTTAGTCCCTAATATTTTGAGAAATGTCACTTAAGTTACTATGTTTAACATATTAGATAAAAAAGTCCTTAAAATTTTTAAAAATCATCACTTTAGTCTCTAACATTTAGGTTAATGTCACCTAGGTCTCTTTACCAACCTTCCATCCATTTTAGCCGTTAAATAATTTTCAATTTAGCTCTCATAATATAGTAATATTTAATTTAACTCTAAATTTTATGAAAATTATCATATTACTCTTATATGTTAATTTTTTATCTTTTCTTATTTTTAACGACTAAAAAGATAAAATCATATTTTTATAAAATTAATTAATAAAAATAATTCTTTATTTTTTATTAATTAATTTTATAAAAATATGATTTTATCTTTTTAGTCGTTAAAAATAAAAAAAATAAAAAATTAACATACAGAAGTTATATGATGACTTTCATAAAATTTAAAATTAAATTAAAGATTATTATATTTTGAGGGATAAAATTGAAAATTATTTAATAGTTAAAATGGATGGAAGTTTGGTTAAGGTAACTTAGGTGATCTTGACCAAAATATTAGGGATCAAAATGATGAAATTTATAAAATATAAGGATTTGTTATCTAATATTTGAAATATAATAACCTAAATGATAATTTCCAAAATATTAGGGACTAAACTAAAATTATTCCATTATAAAAGTTTAGAAGAGTTAAATTAATAATAATCTTTAACTTTGTTGAAAAGAATAAAAATATTATATTACTTCTTTATTTGACCTACTCACTATATTTATTCCATTTTATTAACAAAAGCAATGCTATATATATATATATATATATACTTGAACACTTTACAGCTCTTTCTTGTCTCTTATTGTTAGATGTATCTTTTAAAAAATATATTTACATAATTTTTTTTTCAATCTTGTAGATTTTGTAAACATAAAATTGATAATGCGATCTAGTATATTATTAAAAAAACTTTGAAAAACCCAACAATTACTTACAAAAAATAGAGGGGTTGCGGGATCCAAAGTTTATTTTTATTTTCATATTTTAGAATTAACAATAGAATATTTAAATTAATTAAATTTTTTAGCATGCTTATTCCAATTACAATATACTGACAAAGAGCAAATTTACTTGCCACAATAAATGATAATTTAAAAATCATGAGAAAAAAGCTATTAATTAGAATCTGTACATGCTTATAAGCTTATTCTAATCCACTCAATGGTATTTTTAATTGTACCAATTGAGCTTAATTAATTAGCACTCTCGTAGCCAATAATTAAACCTCTTCTGAAAAGTTGATCCATCATCATCAAGTTAATGACCACCAACTACCATAAATATATATATATATATATATATATATATATATATATAATTGTACTGATACCACCATTATCAAATTTTAATTGTCAACTATTTTTGGGCTATAAATGCTTTTTATATTGTTATTATTGTTGACATACTAATCAAATATACACAAAAAATTAGATATTAATTTTATTTGATATTATACCCTTCCACTTAATTTGTGAAATTTGAAAAATATTCTGTACACACTAATTTTTTTAGTTATACTCATCATTTTATTTTTATTAATATTTAATATTATAATTTTAAATTTTTTTTAAAATATTATTTATTATATTAAAAATTTATTAAGAATTAAAAGTCTTGATTGAATTTAGTTTAGCATCCAAAAATTCACACCCAATTTGAGCGATACTTATCCTCAATTTAGAAGAATTTCTACTTATACTCAAATTATTATAGACCTTATTCATAGTAGATGGTCCTACATATGATTATAACATGTCAATTTTAAATATATTTTAAAAGAGTTATATTATAAAATAATTTTATCTAAAAATTATTGTTGATAGACAAACTTATAATTTTATCTTAAAAAAATTCTGCAGATAGTCAAATTAATATTTACAATATTCATTAGATGAAATCATTTCATGTAAGTGTTTTACTTGGACTTGATCTCTTAGGCAATTAATTTAGTTTGGAAACAAGCTCATAATTTTGTCCTCATGATTATTATATTACATCAAACTAAATTGTACGTGTAAAAAATTTAAATAATTATTATTATGTTAAAAAATAATATTACATAAGCTTATAGTCATTAAAAAGAGCTAGTAAAACAAAAATTGTTATAAAAATCAACTAAAATAGAGAGTATTTATATTATTAGACAAAGATTATAATATGAAATTTTAAAAAATTTGTGATATAAAACGATTTTAGAATTTAATTAGTTTAAAAAATTATTTTATCAATTCATTTTGTCATATTTAGTATGTTATTGAATTTTTAGTTTTCATATTTAGCAAAAACTTTTTTCTTTATTTAAGTCAGCTTAAAATATTAAGTTTTATCTATTGTATATAAGTATTCTATGTTATTATTTTAATAAATTTGTATTCAATAATTTTTTTTATTTTGTTATTCATAAGATTATTATCTTAACACTCATATTTTAAACCGTTAAATTTAAAACGACATCTAATTTCGTTAATTATAACATTTAATTAATCTATTATGTTAAAAAAAATGTATAAAATTTGGTATTCGATTAGGTATTTTTATCTTATCTTAATTGCATTATTTTGTTTAATCAAATATTTTAATTATCGTACTTTAATTTAAAAATAAATATGTACACACCCAATATAAATTAAGATTTTGATACACTTAAAACACATCATTAATCTTTAGGAATCTAACAATTTTCTATAATATTAGTCATTTTCAGTCTCTTGGCGTGTAATGTTTTTGTCATTTCTATTTTATCAAAAATTTTCCATTTTTAATCTTTTTTTCGCCGTGTGATTTAATGGACTCTTGAACCAATAATTTACAAGTTGTTATATCTCATTCAACTATTTTATGGAAAATGAAATATAAAATAATGCAAAAATTGCTTTAGTAGTACAAAATGTCAAGACAAATTAACATGGTAGGGACCCACATGACTGATGTTTTATCTTTGAATCATCATATTGGTTATTAAATAATCTATGTGATTAAATTAATAAAATATATAGTTTAATTAAGAGCTTTATTTGATCAAATTAATAAGCAAATTTAACTTTAATAAAGGTGCATCAATAAATACAAACTGAAACGTACTCAAATTCATACAATATTAATAATACTATATTTTATATTTTTTATCAACTTTTTATATAGAACATAAAATAAAAAGTTACATGTATGAATGTGTTTATGAACTAGTGCTAGAACCTCCTGTAATTTTGATACCCCTCTGGAAACAATATAATTTTCTCTTGCTATATGTTAAACATTTGGCTTCTCTCTTCAAATTTTAAATCACACTTTAATCCTATTAATTATTTTTATTATTACAAAATATTTTTTAATATTTTATTTACTACCTATATTATTTTTATTATATAAAAGGTGTTTGTGCTTGTTTAAAGTAAGAGTATAAAAAAAAAGTGAGAAAGAAAAAATATATATTTATATATTATCAAAAAATTTATTTTATAATATTGTCTTTTAAACAATTATGATATAAAATATTTAGGTTTTATCTTTTAATTGTCGTGTTGATTATTGAACATATTGGATATGAGTATTGAGTTATACTTGAAATTATAAAGAATTGGTACCATGGCTATCTACACTTATATGACATCTTAGACAAAAATCCCACATCGGTAAAGCACAAGAGAGATTCTAGGTATATAAGATAGTAAACTCCAACTTCTAACAAACACTTTTCGGTTTAAAAAACTTGAAAATAAAATCGTGACGAACTGTGTATCCAAAGTGGATAATATGCTATTATACTTAAGGTAAGACTTTTGATTTTAGAACGACATTTAGAATTTAAGACCACTTGTTTAGTCTTTTTCAGACTAAAAAAAGAACAGATCATTCCTCTCAGTGGATCTTCTTTTGTTCGGCTAGAGAAAGATTTTAACTTATTCTCGAGAAACTAACTATACAGTAAATGGTTCACAAACTTTGCACAAGTTCTGGATAAGTTCTATGCTAAAAGTCAGAAAATTGTCTGAATTTACAGAAACATCAAAAGCTACCGCGATGCGACCAAATTTGGCACATTCAATAATAGAGAAAACTGCCTATCTCAAACCGATATAATCTGCAGAGTAATCCATGGAGAAAGAGAAGAATTCCTAATTCATGTAGAATAGAACTAAGCTAAACACACCGTTTATTTTAATCTAAAACTCTATGATATATAGTATTACTGGTAATTTGTATAAAGAATTACATGATATATATGTTAATTTCTTATAAAAAAATGAATAAAGAATTCGTTAAAAGAGAAATAATTAATTAATTGGATGCATGGATAAGGAAGAAGAGAAAATTGGATCATTCTCACTTTTAGAGAATGCATTAATCTTATTAATAAATATCTTAACAAATTACTATGTATAATTATTAATGAAGAGAAATTGGAAACGTCAGTGTTTTCCAATAATCAAGATTAATGTATCATTGTGATAATTATTAATTATTACTACCATTACCAAAAGTTGGCATGATTGCCACCAAAAGATAACTCTAATTATATAAATATTACTATTAATGTTAATCCAAGCAAGCAATTAACTTATATTATCTTTCCAAAAGTTAATTTTTCTTTTTAAAAATAGCTTATGTAAAACCAACGAAGTTGGTTAGAACATTTACTTTTAATTTGATTGGTGGGGTTGTAATTTTTTATGTGCGTACAAAGAGCAAATATATATATATATATATATATATATATATATATATATATATGTATATATATGTGTGTGTATGCGCGTTTTTCAATAATTGAAGAGAAAAAAGATATTCTTAATCATGTTCTATATAAGCTAGTACTACTGTAGTCATCAACATAATTGATGTCGATCGTTTGGTCAAAATTAAACTAAAATTCTTACCAATCTATTTGATGTGAAATTATTCCTTCTGAGTTCTGACATCTACATTGCGATTTCTTTATTACCTAGGTTCTTATATATATGAATTGTGTGAATTTGGCACAGTACAGAAGTCATATTAGATATTATTCTAGCATACGTCTTGAATAATCAATAATAAAACTCTCAAAGAGAGGTAAATAATCCATACAAGATTAATTGAAAAAAATATTATTAAATAAGTTAATTAAAATCTATTAATAAATAACAAGGCCTATTTATACTAGTATATATTCTAAGCCTACAAAGAATATGGTTTTTTGAGAACAAAAAATTTAAATAAAACTAAAATAATAAACTAGATTCCTACTTAAACAATAAAATTAAATAAGATTTCTAATTAAAATAATAAATCACAATAATACTAAAATTAAATTTTCTAATTTATTTTACTCTACTTTTTCTCCTACACCAGAATTTAGAAATTTTATTGATTAAAATTAAATTTAATATATATAATTAATATTCTTACTAATTTAAAAAATAAAACTCTAATTTGACAATTAAATTAGTAGATAATCCCGACCTTCTAACGGACAAATCTTAGTTGTAGGATGTGACATTTAGTATTTTGGAAGTATCTTGTGAAACATACAGAGTTCGCAGCGTATTACTGATTTACCAAACTGATCAAAGCAAGCAGCAACTATTCAAAAGATCAAACTTCAGTTCTAGCTTCACCAACCTATCAATGGAGTCTCGAGAAGAAGAAACAGCAGTCTACCAATCCGAACCAGCAGAACACTGTGAAGTGAACTCTAGGCTTGAGAGGGTGTTATCTGATACTCGCTTGTCGTATTTCAAGCGACTGCAGTTAGCCTCTTGGATCGAGCTGAAGCTCCTCTTCCGGCTAGCTGCACCGGCAGTCTTTGTTTACTTGATCAACAACGCCATGTCTCTTTCCACCCGCATCTTCTGCGGCCACCTCGGTAACCTTGAGTTTGCTGCCGCCTCCCTTGGCAACAGCGGAATCCAACTCCTTGCTTATGGCCTCATGGTAATCAAACATATGGTCTACTCATTTTGTTAGGGTTATTTCAATCTGATCATCTTTTAACGACTCTCTCTATTTGGTGCTTGCAGTTAGGTATGGGAAGTGCAGTTGAAACGCTAGCAGGGCAAGCGTACGGTGCACAAAAGTACGAAATGCTAGGGATATATCTTCAAAGAGCAACAATTGTGTTAACTCTAACTGGGTTACCATTAATGATGGCTTACATTTTTTCTAAAGAAATCTTGATCTTACTCGGTGAATCAACAGCAGTAGCTTCAGCTGCTGCAATCTTTGTCTATGGTCTAATCCCACAAATCTTTGCTTATGCTGTGAACTTCCCCATACAAAAATTCCTGCAATCACAAAGCATTGTCTTCCCAAGTGCTTGCATATCAGCTTGTACGCTTGTCCTACACCTTGTGTTAAGCTGGTTTGCAGTTTACAAACTAGGGATGGGATTGCTTGGTGCATCATTGGTGTTGAGTATATCGTGGTGGATAATAGTGGCTGCTCAATTTGTTTACATCTTGGTGAGCGTTCGGTGTAAGCATACATGGACTGGGCTTAGTATGTTGGCGTTCTCGGGGATTTGGGAATTCCTGAAACTGTCGGCAGCATCGGCGGTGATGCTGTGCTTGGAGACATGGTATTTTCAGGTACTTGTTTTGATTTCTGGGTTGCTCGACAATCCTGAGCTTGCCTTGGACTCTCTTTCTGTTTGGTAAGAATATTTTCCCTTTCACTATTCTAAACTTTTTACTTAGATAAAAATAATATAATACTAGACATCTCAAATAAGAGTATATACATTTTAATTATAAATTGTTCGTATTTAATTTAACTGTTGATTGATTGACACTAAAACTTATTAATTTGGACTCGTGAGTTTAATTCATACTTCTTCATTTAACTGAAATATTTTGCTTTTTTTTTTTCATTATAAACTCCAGTATTAGATTCAATCTTTGAGGCAGAAAGAGACACAGCATTCCAATTATTTATCCTTTTAATTCATGATCATGGTATATACTCAAGTAATTATTTAATGTATTAAGATAGAATCACGAGGTAATAGTTCTGATTCCTTTCCTATTGTTTAATATATATGGTTGCCGAAGCAAAGATATCAACGAGAAGAAGACAAAAAAATAAAATAAAATATTGAAAAAGAAGATGAGGTAAATGCTTTTGACCACATCTCCCAATTGACAAATAAATGCCTGTCAATCATTTATACGCATGAGTCCCACCATTTTTGTTTGTTAGAATTTGAAAGTTGCACGTAATAAGATATTATGATTGTAAGATGATGCTTTATATCTTTTCTTGGTTGTTATTTGTGTATATCTTAGATTCTCGAATCTAACTAATAAAGTTAGCAGTCTTATTGAAATTAATTTCATTACATTAATTGTGGTTGCAGTATGGGTATATCCGGAATTTTGTTCATGGTGTCAGTGGGGTTCAATGCTGCTGCAAGGTTACTCATTTTAATTAACTTGCTCTCATAGCTTAACAAAATAATATTTAATTTAGAGATTAAAGGATATAATATTGCTGTTGGAATTGAAACAGTGTAAGGGTGAGCAATGAGCTTGGAGCTGGGAACCCTAAATCAGCAGAATTCTCAGTTGTAATGGTGAATTTGGTTTCGTTTATTATTGCTGTGATATTAGCTGGGATTGTGCTTGCTCTTCGCCATGTTATCAGCTATGCCTTCACCAGTGGTGAGGCTGTGGCTGATGCAGTCTCAGAACTGTGTCCTCTCTTGGCTATCACTCTTATTCTCAATGGTGTTCAACCAGTTTTATCAGGTAAATCCCCCTTTCAAAAAAAAAATGATAAATAACATAAAATTTTAAAATAAACATGTAAATGTAAGACAAATAAGATGACTAGCTATGGGATTGTTGACTGTCACTGTCTCTTCTCCCGACAAAATGAGATTCATAATAAAAACACAGCTTTCAAGTTGCAAAATGCGGGGTTTGAGGACTGGAAAGTTGAAGCATCAAATTAAAAGCTATTGATTTTTAATGCAGGTAACATGTGTTAGGTGTTATCTGTCTGCTGATCTATGCACATTACTATTATCATTTATTATGAATAAGTGAGAGTAGGTAAAAGTGTACTGTTTTTATGTTTTCAAACCCTTTCTGATTTGGGGTGTTCCTCATTAGTTGGATTGGAAGACTTGACATCTGATCTGAAAGCATTTGGTTACTCGGAAATCAATGTCTTTTAATTACTATTTGGTGTTAGAAAGCTAAATACATAGGGACGAAACCTTCAATTCATATGCATCTCCATTAGCATATATGTCTTTTAGCTCTTTAACTTTCTTATCTTGTTTCTTGCTTCTCCACCTCTTTTTAAGGTATTTTAAAAATCCAAGTTCATGACTTTAACAACATATTAAACGAACAAATAGTTTTCAATATTAAAACCAGATTTGTATAATTTCTTGAGGGTTTGTGATTCACAATGAAACTTTCTGAATTATTTGTGTGGTGATTAAGCTTGCCGCGTCAGTAACATCAACAGATGCAGAAAACTACGTACATATCTCTATTTATACATCACTTTCAGATATTGAGGATAATTGATTGATGTTTTCCACCCACTAGATAGAGCAATAGAAATGACACTAAAGGTTAAAAAAGAAGAGAGTTTTATGGTGAAGAAAGTTACGGTATTTTGTCGTCTTTGATGAAGGTGTGGCTGTTGGATGTGGATGGCAAGCTTTCGTGGCTTATGTAAACATTACTTGTTATTATGTGGTGGGAATTCCATTGGGCTATATTCTTGGCTTCAAGTTCAACCTAGGTGTTAAGGTAAAATCAAATCAATCAAATCTTCACTATTCTATACTATATTGTTGGCTGAACCATATACTATATTGATTTGAGGAACAGCTAACAATATACTATATTGGTTGAACAAATGTTTAAGCAGGGAATATGGTCTGGGATGATAGGAGGAACAGCTATGCAGACCATTGTTTTACTGTGGACAACATTTCGAACAGATTGGAACAAAGAGGTAAAGTAACTAAATCATGAAATATTATTTCCTTGAACTTTTAATTTATTCTGGTGGGTCATATGAAAATGGCAAATCATCATCTTGTCAGGCAATGATTTCATCAAATATTTATAGCAAGCTGCATGTACATCACAAGAGAGTTAGGTGTAGTTTTGAGTTTCAGGTGTGAGATTAAAAGAGAAGCATTGAATAACCTATGTTGGAATTTCAGGTGGAGAAAGCTAAGAGTCGTTTGGATAAATGGGATGATAAGAAAGAGCCTCTTCTCAAAAATGGGATGTAGCTGAAGAATCCGACTCTCAATTTTGGATAGCAGCAGCACAGGATGTTTGCAAATACATATTGCAATTGCAGCAGATGATTCCAACTCTGCTGCTTCATTCCAAATGATTGCTATCAGAATTCAAATGTGATTTTTTAATAAACCACTTTCTATCAAATAATGTTTGCTGCTTTCTATTCTGAACCATATTTAGGACCAAAAAATTATTATCTGTTGTGCTTAAGTGGGATTGGAGTTGAGTGTTTGATTTCATCATTCTGAATCACTGATGAGATTCTTAAAAGCTTCCACTCCTTGATTTCACATACACATAGAGGGAGAGAGGGAAAAAGATCAGTATAATATAAGCAATATGGATGTGCATAGGAATTGCAAGCAACCTTTCTTGTCACCTTGAGCAAGAACGACTATGAAGCTACTGTATTTGTGAACGAGAAAGTAAAAAATTTTAGAAGGGTCAGTGTGACATACAAAATTGTTTGAAATTCTAAATCAGAAAACTTGCATATACAGAACCAAATACTTAATAATAGATGTTCCTAAAACACTGAAGTGTCAAGTGGCTTACATAGGAGAAACTGTTAAATCCTTCAAAAATTCGTACAAAGGCCAAACATGGCTTCCCCTTATAACATGGAGCAACAAAGAACTGAAACATGCAACAATTTACCAGTCACAGTAACCATCTAATACATTAATTTAATTTGTCCTTTTGATCTTGAGCTATGTACCAGCTTGATACATGGTTATATTTAAGCTCTACAATGTTATTTGCAGGATTTTGTGATTATGTAACCAGATTTAAAACACAAACCATACAACTTTGTATATATATATATATATAGTTGAATTCACCATGAAAAACTCAGGCATAATCCGTAAAGCAGTATAAACTTGACCTACAAAATGAACAGGCAAAGCAGGTTTTTTTTTTTCTTTTAATATTTTTTCACAGGGATGTAAAAAGACAATGATTGGATAATAATAGTTTGCAAACAAGTGTTGCAATTGGACACTTAACAGTAGCATATTTAGTTTACAATTTTTTTTTTTATCAACGTTAATATTATGTAGCATGATAAATCCCTTTAAATGATGTGATAATTCATGTGATATTATTATATTATTTATCAAATAGTTTATTTTTTCATATTAAGGATTTACTTTATTCATGTTCGAAGAATTTTATTTTTTTTTAATCAATGAAAAAAATTAAAACTATTTAAAGTGAGAAAAAAAAAACTTAACAACTTACATTAATAGATGTAATGTTTATTTAGGAATAATTAGAAAAATAAATTTGTTTTTCCTCGAAAGATATTTTGAAATGCATTTATACTAAAAGGCCTTATAAAAGCAAGCCCAGGGGAAACCTTACCCAACTGCTTCAATGTTTTATCCAAACGACGCAGTTTTGATCAGCGTCGTCTTTGCATTTCGGTTATTTTCACTATCCCGCGAGCCGAACCGCAAACCAAGAAACAGCGAAAGCAGAGCAAATAAGACAAGAACAAATTGAAAACGGAGAACACTTCCCCACTAACAACTAATAAAACCTCTCCTGATTCCGATTTCTCGATATATTTCCCCCATACCCTTTTCCTTTCTCAGCCGTAAACTCATTAACGTAAGTCTCTTCAAGCTAAATGTTTTGCATTTCTTTTTTTTTTCTCTGTAGTCTTGTGCTTGATAGTTTGAAATTGTTGGTAATGCAAAAGGGTGAGTGAAATTGTAACCGATGAGTGAAGTTTCATGATGTTGAACGATATTATTGTTAGTTTCTGGGTTTGTTTGAATTTGAAAATCTTGCTAGTTTAATTAGTGCAAAAATGGGGCTTTATCAGAATCTGTGGGCTGCCCACACTTTACTGTGGTTCAGTTTTGATATTTTTGTATCATTTCTGTGTTTGTATTATTTCCGTGGTGTGGAAATTTTTGTGCGTCATGGTCTTTGAAGCATGGAATGACGGTAAAGATATGAGCTTTAGAGTGGAAAGTTTAAATGGGAGATAGGAAACAGAAAAAAAAAAAAAAAAAAAGAATGTGCAATGGACAGCTTAGAGTCACAATTGCAAAATTTATGATGTCAGCTTGGTGATGGATTCAGAAGAAGTGTGAACGGATGAGCCTAGAGAATATACTATAATGTTTACTTATTTAATGGCATTTTCAGTCGCTGTTTATTGCATTGGTATGTTTTTGTTTTTGAACCTCTAGTTTGTAGTCAGTTCAGACGTTATTCTTTGCTTGTATAATAGATTGACCACTAACGAGAACAGATAATCGCGTGTTTATGTTCATGTGTTTTAGTATCTACTTTCTGTTTGGCTCGTTTTTATGCTTGTACTCTATGTTTTGCTAATAATTTGGTTCTTATTGTACTTTATCATTGGTCACATGGAAAAGATATAATGATGTCAAAGGCGCAAAGAAGAACAAGTAAATTTTTTAACCTGTTGTTAAATTAGGCCTTTCAATGTTTTGGTTCATTTGTAGGCAAGTGAATGAGATGATACTGGGTAGAGTTTCTTGATTTGAGATAGGGATTGGTAGCTCAAATTGACTTTGTTTTGTTGGAGATGTTTTGATATTCATTTATATTGAATAAATATGAAGTCTCATTTTATCTATACATATATGCCCCTCAGAGTCAATATTTTATATTGCAAGCTCAAGAAGATTTTAATACATAATATGCTTTTGTGATTTATTTCTTTCTGGAGGCTGAACTTCACTGGTGTACTTCTCATTTTTCTGTAGCTAATAGATTAATAGATTTTAAACCTCTGATCACAGTCATCATCATCATTTGAATGCATTATTATTTGCATCCATTTGTTCAATTTCCTTTTTTTTATATAAAATTGAATTTGGTAAGATGCCCTTAAACAAGAGTGATATATAAGGTTGCTACTAAGTGGTAGAGAAAGGTATGATGTTTTACTAATAATCTATTGGAGTATGTCTTTAAACTATGAACTAGTAGAATAGTTTCAGACCATAGATCCTCTTAAGAAGCAGTCACCTTGGCCTTAAGTCTTCATGGTTTATGATCGACTCACTTGAGCTGATGTTCTTTCATCTTGTTCCATATCAGTGCTACCTTTGTCTTCTCATGTAAAATAAATGCATGCATTACTGCAAATATTGTCAATTCTAATTATGTTTAGTGTGGAATTCTGATTTAACATAGATTTATAGAAAGTATAAATTAGTTCTCATATTAAAAGGATTCTGATTTTATTTTTCCTATTCTTAGTCTTTTAGTTTCCTTTGTTAGCTATGTTCTTTTAGGAAATTTTACTTTCCTGTTTTCTTCTTGTTTTAGGAGAGAGTTACTGCTGTCCTTTTTCTATATAGATTGTACATTGTTTTTCATAAAGAATAAGAATAATCATATATTCTTCATGGTATCAGAGCCAACTCTGAAACCTAAGAAGTCTTTATGACAAAGTACGGCATGGTTGCCGGAAATCAAACCCCGTCCTCCTCTGATGTAACCTCTAGCTCAGATGTTCATGCCATGAGTTCTAATGGCGGATCAGAGGGTAATCATCTTCTCGTCACAGGATACAAGCTAAATGGAAACAATTATCTCCAATGGTCGCAGTCCGTAATGATGTTCGTCTGTGGAAAAGGGAAGGATGATCTTCTTACTGGTACGATTGCCCCTCCAAGGATCACAGATCCAAAATTCAGATTATGGAAGTCAGAAAACAGTATGGTCAAGTCTTGGTTGATCAGTTCCATGACAAATGAAATTGGAGAAAATTTCCTACTCTATAGTACTGCTAAAGAGATATGGGATGCAGCAAGAGAAATCTACTCCAGCAATGAAAACACCTCAGAATTATTTGAGATTGAAACTATTCTTCACGACCTTCGTCAAGGGGATCTTTCAGTAACTCAATATTTCAATATTCTCACGCGACATTGGCAACAACTGGATGTCTTCGAAGAACACAATTGGGACTGCCCTGAAGATGCGAAAAGATACAAGGAGATCATTGAAAAGAAAAGAATTTTTAAGTTTTTGATGGGTCTCAACAAAAATCTAGATGAGGTCCGAGGAAGAATACTAGGATTGAAACCATTGCCCAACATTCGAGGAGCATTCTCTGAGGTGCGTCATGAAGAAAGTAGAAAGAAAGTGATGCTAGGGTCTCCATCTTCTGTACCAGTAACAGAAAACTCAGCTCTTGCAGTTCATGGAACCCAACGCTATAGTAATGACAATCGACAAAAGAAAGGCAGACCATGGTGTGATCACTGCCAGAAACCAGGGCATACTCGAGACATATGCTGGAAGATACATGGCAAACCAGCAGATTGGAAGCCTTCAAGACCACCATTCAACAAAGAAAGCCGAGGAAATCATGTCTCTTCATATGAGAGCACCATTGCAACTGAACTAAGTCCTTTTAGCAAAGAGCAACTTGAAATATTGCAGAAGATGTTTTCACAATCACAACTAACTCCAGTTGGTAACACAATTGGAACCGGATCCTTAGCACACAAAGGTAATTCTTTAAGTGCTCTTACTGTTAACAAAGAAAAAATGAATTCATGGATTATAGACTCTGGAGCATCTGATCACATGACTGGAGATATCAATCTCTTTCATCACTATAGTCCATGCTATGAAAATCTTACGGTAAAAATAGCCGATGGATCTCTCTCCAGGGTTGCCGATACAGGTTCTGTTATTGTTTCAACAGATCTGATTTTGTGTTCAGTTCTTTATATTCCAAAACTTGATTGCAATCTTCTGTCTATCAGTAAGCTCACTCAAGAACATAATTGTGTTACTAAATTTTATTCAAATATGTGTGAATTTCAGGATTTGAATTCGGGGAAGACGATTGGCAGTGCTAAGGTGTGCTCAGGACTTTCTCTTCTTAGAGTAGATGAATATCTTAAGGGACAAACTCATAGAACAGAATGTGTAAAGTCCAAGAGTCAGTTTTGTCAGGGTCTTGTTTCCATCAGTCAATCAAATAAAGATAGTGAAATCATGTTGTGGCACTATCGATTAGGTCATCCAAATTTCTTGTATCTTCAAAAGTTATTTCCTTCATTGTTCAATAATACAAATCCAAAGACCTTTCAATGTGAGGTTTGTCAATTTGCAAAACATATTCGCAGCTCTTATTTCATCAAACCTTACTGTTATGGGGTAAAAATAGGCTAGACACGTGGCAGTACGTAAGCCCACGACGCTCTAGTCGGCACTTATGGGCTGATCCGTTCATGCTGAAACCCACCTCACCTCGGATCCCAGCTGAGGCAGGATCCGACCTCAGGTAGTATAGAGGGTGTTCACATGAAGGGTGCCACGTGGTCTATAACCAATAGTCCACATAGATAGGGCAAAACGAGTGGACCCCACTCTGGAACAGCCCCAAAAGTGAAGGGATTTGGTTCCCCCAAAAATGTGAAAAAGATGTCCTATGATCCTAGGTCACCTGGGGGGACTACCTGAAATCGCCTAAAACGGAAAGCTAACCAAGGAGACAGTGTAGCACCTTGGTAGCTGAAAAAGGGACCCCACCTGACGTGGTCAACCTTTGAGGGACCACAAGTAGAGGCGAATGAGCATTCGCCACCTGTACACAAGGGATAACGTAATCCCCTACTCTAATCAAATCGTGCCATGTGGCATGTAATCTCGGATAAGGTCTTAAGGACCAATCCCTGCTCACCAGGGGACCAATCCCTGCTCACCAAGTATTCCTAGTTTTGACTCCGAGCTAAGGTTTCAAGCTGGGGAAGAGGAAGGAAAGAAGGAACTAGGGCAACATTGTTTGGCCAATCATATGTCCACAAAGGTATAATATAAAAAGACACTTAGGTCAAGGTAAAGTAAGGTCTTCTTCCTCAAGCTAGAACTCATTCTTTGCTCACACACACCACAAGCACAAGTGACCTCCCTATTTTTCTCTTTAAAACAACAAAGAAACAACCTTAACACCCATTGAAGGTTGTCCCTTGAGGACGGTTTTACTGTTCCAGCTTCCCTAAAGGCCATACTTGTTGCCTTCTACATGTATTTTGTGTGTCATTTGGTCCATTAACTCCTAGCTACATATTCCTCCTTATATTAGCTACTCCAAGCTACCAAAATCGAGCCACAATATCACCCCCCTCAAGGTACTGACTTGAGCGTCGGAGTGGGCTCACCGGAACACCGCTGGCGCCCCCCTTTTGACCGTGTTCTCTGTTGCAGGCGTCCTCACCAAGTTCGTGTCCGAGGTCAGCAAGGAGAGCGAGCTCAGGAAGGTTTCAAGCGATTTGGCCCGGGATCAGTGTGGTGTGATAGGTCAGCTTGGGAGTCTTCAGGGTTAGGTAGAGACTGAATCGGGTGCGGAATACTGAGCTCAGACTGTTGACTGGGCATCCACCTTCAACTCGGATACTAGATCAGCAAGGCATTACCACCTCACCTGGGTTGATATTTTCACGCATCAACAGTGGCGCCGTCTGTGGGGACTCAGAACAAAAGGTCTCGCTACAACCTACGTACCCGTCAGAGTAGCCAAATGCCTAACTCCGAGGCCCTAAGAGGGTCTAGAAGAGAGGTCACGCGGGAGCCCGGCCAAAGTAGTCACCCACCTCCGGCTCCGCCTCAAGACGAGTATGCAGAGAGTCAGAACGTGAGAGCGCTTGACCCAGGCCCCAGCCGGAAGGGAAAAGAGAAGGCTGCCACCAGCCGCGACGTGGAGGCAGAGAAAGCTAAGGAGGTGAGAGAGCTAGCTGAAACTAGGTCACAGTTTCAGCATGTGATAAAGTACCTGTGCGATAACCTGGGCATACCGCCTCCTCCTCCCCGAAATCTGGCAAGTCGACTGGGGAGCCAACTCAGAAGCAACCCTGCTCACGTGGAACCATCCACACCGAGTCAACAAGGTGCTCAGATGCGACTGTCCCAACTGAGAGCAAATGTCCACGACCAGCCCAGAAGTCACCGCAGTGACCATCGTTCGACTGCCAGCAACCGGCCCGAAGGAGCAAGGAGCCAACTCGAGGGACTTGTGCATGGTGACTTGAGGTACTCCTTGATGGCTCGACGCCAGGGAGAAGGTAATGACCCTGAACCTCCTTACGTGGAATGTTTGAGGAGACAGTTACTTACCATGCAGGAAGAAATGAGGGAGCTCAGGTCCAGCAAGGAGGAACCCAGTTCACCTGATATCCTGGGTGACTTCACCGCCCCCCTAGCTGACTCAGTGAAGAACGCGACCTTACCTGGGAGATTCAAGATGCCTCAACTTGATTCTTACCATGGACAATCCGATCCTGTGGCCCATGTGGAAATCTTCCAGAATTTGATGTTGGTGCAAGGGGTGCCCGACGAGATAATGTGTAAGGTGTTTCCAACCACCCTAAGTGGGCCAGCCAGAACATGGTACAAGAAGCTTCCGACAGGAAGCGTAAGAGACTTCACCACCTTCGCCAGCAAGTTTGTCCTCCATTTTCAAGGAGCCAAGCCACCCACTAAAGACCCTTCCTCTCTCCAATACATTAAGCAAATGGGGCAAGAACCCTTGCATGAATATGCGAAGCGTTATCATGACGAGGTAATGCAAATGGGAGTTTACGAGGAACCAGAAACTTTGAGAAACTTTTGGTACAACCTCCACACTGGGCCTTTGTGGGTGTCATTCGAAGAGAGACCTCCCACCTCATATCGGGAGGCACACGATCGTGCCATGAAGCAAATCGCCATTGAGGAGAAGCGCAACCTGAAGAGGGAAAGAGAGAAGGCCGAAGATTTCAGTGACAAAGGGAAGGATAAGAAGAAGCAAGACGTTAGGCCGTCCAGGCCTGCCCCTCCTCAGCAAGGGTCAGTCCCGCGTCAGCAAGACAGCCAGCGGGTACCACTGCCCTACAGGCGCCCACCTCAACCAAGACCAGAAACATTGAGGTCCCAGCCTCCATCACAGCCAAGAGAAGTGCCCCATCCGCCAAGAAGGGAATCCGCCACTACGCATGCCTACCATCCCTTGAACACAACAAGGGAACAAGTGTTCTACGCCATAAGGGACAAGGGCCTTTTGACGAGACCACCTAAGTTGATTACCCCTCTAGGTAAAAGGAACCTAAAGAGGTATTGCGATTTTCATGAAGAATATGGACACAGCACAGCCGATTGTTTCAACCTGAGGGAGCAAATCCAGAATTTAATCAACAATGGGTATCTAAAAGAGTTTTTGCTCGAAGTAAGGGGGAAAGCTCAGGTGGTCAGGCAGGCGGGAGAAAGCTCAGGAGGGGACCAAGGTCAGCCAGGATCCCAGGTGACCAAAGACAAAGATTTCATCAGCACAATCTCAGGGGGACCCACCCTAGCAGGAGACTCACGTAGGGCAAGGAAGGCTCATGCCAGGGAGCCCTCCTTGGCCCGACACCACCAAGAAGTGAACTTCACCGAAAGATCGCCTAAGCTATCAAGGGTAGCCACCACCCCCATCATGTTCACGGATGAAGACACAAGGGATGTAGTGTACCCCCATGACGATGCCATGGTCGTCACAATGAAGATCGCCAGTAAGGACGTGGCGCGAATCCTCATCGACACGGGAAGTTTGGTTGACATATTGTTCAAGGAAGCCTTCAATAAGCTGGGACTGAACTCAGCAAGGATGCAACAAGTCACCACCCCCCTCAGTGGGTTTATGGGAGACCAGTTGATGCCGTCCGGCAGCATCACCTTACCGGTTACCCTTGGGGAAGACCCTTCTCAGCTCATCACCATGGTTGACTTCGTAGTTGTCGACCACCCAAGCTCCTACAATGTCATTCTGGGAAGACCCTTCCTCATGGCAACCAGAGGAGTGGTATCCACGTACCACTTGAAGTTGAAGTTCCCGGTGGGCAACCAGGTCGGGGTCGTCAAGAGGGACCAGCTTACGGCCAGGAGGTGTTACGCCTCCTCAGTTGGGAGGTGCAATCAGGTCTCCACCCTTGACCCCCGAGTCTCTGAAGTCGAGCAGCGAGGTGAGCCTGTAGAGGAATTGGAGGCAGTCCCGGTATGTGAAGACGACCCAACCAGGGTAGTTAAGGTGGGAACCCAGCTCACCTCGGATGTCAGAACATCCTTGGTGGAATTTTTAATTGAATACTCAGACGTATTTGCTTGGAGCCACAGCGACATGCCGGGGATCAGCCCTAGCATAATCTCCCATCGACTTAACGTGGATTCCATCCACCGACCGGTACGGCAAAAGCGACGAGCTTTCAACCAAGAACGCTACGACGCAATTGAGGAGGAAGTCGACAAGTTACTACGCGAGGGGTTTATTCGTGAATCCCAGTATCCGGATTGGGTCTCCAATGTGGTGCTGGTGAGGAAGCCGAACGGGAAGTGGCGCATGTGCGTCGACTTTACCGACTTGAACAAGGCGTGCCCCAAGGACAGCTTTCCATTGCCTCGGATAGATCAGCTGGTCGACGCCACCGCTGGCCATGAGTTGCTCAGCTTTATGGATGCCTTTTCGGGATATAACCAGGTGAAGATGTATGCTCGAGATGAGGAAGGGACCTCTTTCATCACAAACAAAGGCCTGTATAGTTACATGGTAATGCCCTTCGGCTTAAAGAACGCGGGGGCCACGTATCAACGTTTGGTGAACAAGTTATTTAAAGAACAGATAGGCAGGACCATGGAGATTTATGTCGACGACATGATCACCAAGTCGATGAAGATAGCTGACCATGTGCCCCACCTCAGGGGGACATTCGACGTGCTGAGGAAGTTTGGTATGAAGCTTAACCCTGAAAAATGCGCATTCGGGGTGGCAGCCGGAAAGTTTCTGGGCTACATGGTCCACCAAAGGGGAATAGAAGCTAATCCAAAAAAGATCAAGGCCATTGTGGAAATGCGATCACCTCGGACAACCAAAGAAATACAGAGCCTAGCGGGAAGGGTAGCCGCGCTGAGCAGGTTCGTGTCCAAATGCACAGATCGTTGTCACCCCTTCTTCCAAGCTATCAAAAGGGCTAAGGGGCAGCAATGGGACGAGGACTGCGAGGCCGCCTTCCAGAATCTAAAAAACTATCTAGCTATCCCGCCGATCTTAGCTAAGCCTCATCCAGGGGATAACCTACTGATGTACTTGGCAGTGTCCACGACTGCAGTGAGCTCAGTTCTAATCCGAGAAGAGGAAGGAGGGATGCAGAAGCCTGTGTACTACACCAGCAAGGCCCTGACCGAGGTAGAGAAGAGGTATCCCAAACAAGAACAACTCGCGTTAGCCCTGGTCATGTCGTCCAGAAAGCTAAGGCCGTATTTCCAAGCTCACGCGGTCAGTGTAGTCACCAGCTTCCCACTCAGGCAGATCCTACATAAGCCAGAAAGCTCAGGAAGGCTCATGAAATGGTGTATGGAACTCAGCGAGTTCGAGATTCACTACCGACCGCGAAACGCGATCAAGGGACAAGCCATAGCTGACTTTGTGGCTGAGTTTACTCCTGACCTGGAGGATTTGGGGACGGATATGAACCAACGTGAAGAATGGGAAGCTGAAACTAGCTCACCATGGATCCTTCATGTAGACGAATCATCCAGCTCGCAGGGGAGTGGAGCTAGGGTGTTAATCACTAGCTCAGACGGAGTCGAGATAAGTTATGCGCTAAGGTTCGAGTTTAAAGCTTCTAACAACGAGGCTGAATACGAAGCATTGATCGCCGGGCTCAAGATGGCAAAGAGCTTAGGAGCAGAATGGTTAGAAATAAATAGCGACTCCCAGCTCATCGTGCACCAAGTCAACGACGAATACCAGGCCAAGGAGGACAACATGATAGCTTACCTGAAAAAAGCGAAAGATTTGGTGGGACAATTCAAGCAAGTTAAGCTGCAACAGATCCCAAGGGAGAAGAACTTTCAGGCCGACATGCTGTCAAGGTTGGCATCCCTGTCAGAAACCTCCTTACCTGGTACGGTGCTGGTAGAAGTTCTACCCAGGTCGTCCATAGAAGAACCTGCGGAGATAGTTCACTGTGTTTCAAGCCCCTCATGCTGGATGAGCCCTATTAAAGAGTACCTGGAAGAGGGACGTCTTCCCGAAGACCAAGAAGCCGCAAGAAAGCTCAAGTATC
Source organism: Melia azedarach (assembly GCA_028052125.1). Taxonomy (NCBI): domain Eukaryota; kingdom Viridiplantae; phylum Streptophyta; class Magnoliopsida; order Sapindales; family Meliaceae; genus Melia; species Melia azedarach. Next base: position 7,595,116 of record CM051406.1, read on the forward strand.
GTGCAGCTCGGTACTGCCTTATTGAAGGTGTGTTGTACAGACGAAGTTTTACCATGCCCTACCTGAGGTGTCTGCACCCAGATGAGGCCGATTATGTTCTGAGAGAGATCCATGAAGGGGCCTGCGGAAATCACTCAGGAGGAAGGTCATTGGCATACAAAGCTTTACGCCAAGGATATTACTGGCCAACCATGCAAAGTGACTCCCGGGTCATCTCGCAAACCTGCCTCACCTGTCAGAAGCACGCCAAGATGATCCGGGTTCCACCAGAGAACTTGACAACACTGACTTCGCCTTGGCCTTTCGCTCAGTGGGGTATCGACTTGATTGGACCTTTCCCGGTTGGCCGGGGTCAGGCCAAGTTCGCCATAGTGGCAGTAGACTACTTCACCAAGTGGGCAGAGGTAGAGCCGCTGGCCAAGATCACGGAAAAAAGAACCACCGACTTCATCTGGAGATCCATCATCTGTCGCTTTGGAGTTCCGCGGGTGATAATCACTGACAACGGGAGGCAGTTCGACAATAAAAAATTCAGAAACTTTTGCGAGACATGGAAGATAGAAAATCGATACACAACGCCGGCTCATCCGCAGTCAAATGGGCAAGTTGAAGCAGTCAACAAGGTTATCAAGGATTTGTTGAAAAAGAAGCTGGGAACTAAGAAGGGAGCATGGGTTGATGAACTACCTGAGGTGTTGTGGGCATACCGCACCACCTTCAAAACAGCCACTGGAGAAACCCCCTATGCATTGTCTTTCGGCACAGAGGCAGTAATCCCAGCTGAGGTAGGAATGCCAACTTTTAGAACCCTCCAATTCGACGAGGTCAGCAATGTGACCCAGCTTGATGCCGCCCTTGACTTGCTGGAGGAGAAGAGAGATCAAGCCCAGGTTAGGGTGGCGGCGTATCAGAGAAGAGTTTCTAAGTATTATAATGCCAAGGTCAAACCTCGCAGTTTCAAAGAGGGGGACTTGGTATTGAGGAAGGTGATTTGCGGACTCAAAGAGGGAGGCTCCACCAAGTTTGCTGAAACCTGGGAAGGGCCATTCCACGTGACCAAGGTTATCAAGCCTGGAGTCTACAAACTTGCTCACCCTGATGGACGCCAGATGAGACGACCAAGGAATGCCGACCAGCTAAAGAAGTACTACCCGTGATCCCACCTGATCCGGGAATCCAATAGATTTTCAATTCCATCTCCGTTTTGTTGTTTCTCCAAAGTCATTAGTGACTAGATTGCTTCTGTATGTGCGCCAAAAAATTGACCTGGTATGTTGTCCCACTGCTCCTCCCCAAGTGAGCATTTTGAAGGGAAACATCACCTAGGTGAAGAGGGTTGTTGCTCTATTGATTAAGATGTGCATTCCTATTTAATGGGTTAATGACATACGCCTTAACAAACGGTTTGCCACCCTCCATTTTATTTCGCCATGGCTGATATAATCGAATTGCCAACAAACTGTCAGGATTGATTTGTAAATCAACCTAGGTGAGGAAGGATACCTACTCAGGTCGGATAGCCTACCTCAGGAAGGTTCTATCCTGCTAAGAACGTCACGTGCATAAAATCAGCATGCATGGGTAAATCAACAGCAAGTTCACAACAATCCATACGGCAAACTAAGAATGTAGAATATATTAGCCCAAAATAGGGCCACTGTCACTTAACAAAATAATGTTTCTCAAGGGCAATAATGTGTCAAACAAAACCACACTGAGAGTTCAAATCCACAGTACATGGAAACAACACCTGAGTTTACAAAAGGAAGAAAAGAGAAAAAATGTGTAAGAAAGCTTGGTCTGATGGAAAGGCAGCACGAACAAAGGCCGAGGGTCAGATCAGGCGTCTTCACCGTTTCCCGACTGAGAACCTTCATCGTCCGAGTCGTCTCCCTCGTGATCCGAGTGAGGAGGGGAAACTTCCAGGTTCAGTGGGTGCCCTGAGGTGAGCTGTCGAGAACTCCCTGCGACCTCAGCTGGGTCTTGCTCCTTGCCAAACTTGGCCACCAACGCCTCTCGGTCGAATCCAAAGTCCATATAGTGCAAGTCCAAATCGGGAAATTCCCTGGTGACCTGGTATTGCGCGTAATAGTATCCGTGAAGAAGATTAGAGCCCGCCTCGGTCTCCAACTTATCCACACTGGCCTGGAGCTCATTGGCTCTCTCCACCTGAGCTCGGAGCTGAGTCTTCACTGATCCCACCTCATCCCGAACCTCTCCTAGATGGTCCTCTAACTTCGAAATTTGATCATCTTTGTCCTTGATCTTCTGAGTAAGCCGGGACAGCTGAGCCTCAAGCTTGGCAACACGACTAGCTGAGGTCGATCCCTCCTTAAGCTTATCACCAAATTGAGACACAAGGAAGGATCCCTGGTAACAAAACAAAAAGGGGAAGAGAAAATAAAGTTCGGAGCTTGTAATACAAATCCCAAAACAGAGTTGAGAATTGAGAGTCACTTACCTGAAGGAAAAGGTGAGATGTCATGTCAATTGCCTGACTAGGACTCAAGCCCGCCACCTCGCTTCCCTTCTCCGAATCCGAAAGCTCAAGAACCTGTTTTAATGCTGGGAGAGCTCGGGAAGCATGGGAAAAATGGCTGCCAAGAACGCCTCCAAGGTCCACGGCCAGCTGGGACGTCCAACCTGGCCCTTCTACCTTCTTGGCACGCTTAGGTCGTGGAGGAAGTCCACTGGATGTAGCCGCGCTCTTGCCAGACCCCTCAGACTCTGTTGCTGCTCGCTGACTAGACACCCCTGTTGCCTTGGCCATCCTGTCTCTCACTAATTGAAGAAAGGCCAGGTCGGTTTTGCTTCCTTCAGCCATCCTTCTAGTGGCCGAACCAGGAGTTAGAACCTCATCTCCCAGAGCCCCTACATGGACAAAGAAGAGGGGCATAGTCAGATTGAATAAACACACAAATAAGGGAAAAGACAAAGCCTAGGTCAGCACGGATACTACCTGAGGAAGGTGGCGGAATCAATCCCACCTTAGCAAGGCGCTCCTCGGTGACGATGTCAGTCTCGGACGGGTTAGTCACCACGTATTCTCTCACACTCTTTAGATCGGTGTCCCGAGAAAGGTCGCGAGTCCATTTCCCTGGGCAATGGCAAGGTCAGCAAGGCAAGTGTAGAATTCGGTAAACCGAAAAGAACTCTTAGAGAAACATACCTGCCCACTTGAATTGATTGGGAACCACATACGTCTCCCCGTCCTCGGCCACTGTCTGGCCCCAATCACCAGAGACGACAAATCAAAAATCGTCCCAAGCCTTATCGGCAGTGTTCGGATTCACCTGGGGGACGAGATGAGGTTGGCCAGTATACGTCCTCAAGTAGTAGAGCCCAGGCTTCTTCGGGGCTGTGGTCAAAGTAAAGGTGGCATGGACATCCTCGATTGTAGGCTCAACGCCCAGTACCTCCTTCCACAAAATATAGAGCCCAGCAAGGTTCCGCCAAGCCATAGAACTCAGCTGAGCAGGGGCCACCCCTAGCCCGCTTAGTATTTGTGCAAAAAATGGCTGAATGGGAAGCCGAAGACCATACTCGAAGGACTGACGGTGGATCACTACCTCGCTAGAACCCGGTTGGCTTGGTCTGAATCCTGGTCGGGGAAGCGACAACTCAACAGAGGAGGGGATGTCATAGGCCTTTCTCAGCTGGGCAAGCATTTCCGTAGTTACGGAGGTTCCCTCATCATCTAGAAAAAATCCCTGATCAGCACCCTCCTCGGAACTCTCCCCGGCCGCGCTAGAACGGCCACGACCAGCGCGAACCTTGTAGCGCCTGGTTCGGCTTGAAGAAATAGGCGAAGACGCAACATTTCCTGGGGTGACAGCTCCACTGTCTGCGGGGGAGTGTTGAGACTCGCCGGCGTCCGACATATCTGCAAAAAAAAAAAAAAAAAAAAAAAAGGAAAGAAGGGGAGGAGAAGTAAAGATCAGAGATGAGCCCACCAAGCGTTATGCAAATGATTCCAACCCAAGCAAAATCGAATGGGAGAAATGGAATTGAAAACACGAGAAGAGCACTTGCCTTCGGAGGTCTCTGATGACGAAATCCACTGAGGAACGGGAGAAGCGTCGGGATGGCTGGTCGGCCGACGTTGAGATCGTGAGGCCGCGAACGACGCAGCAAGGGAACGACGGAAGGGCAAGACACGCTCTTTCCCGGCCGTTGGAACGAAAGAGAAACGGCGAAGAGAGGCCGATTTTGCCGGAAGCGAGGAGACAGGATGAAGGAGATGGCTAGGGATTGCGAAGATGCGAATGTGGTCCCAAAAGAGAAGACAAAATGGAGCTTTTGGTTTCCTCAAGTTCGTGGGGCCGGATTATAAAGAAAGTGAAAGGACACAACTCCTCCCAAACGGATGAGAACCTTTTGACCATGTGGGTCTTTTGAAGGTTGTGTTGTTTCATTAAGGACTCGCGTTATTACATCGGCCTCCCCTACTCCACTTTGGAAAGTTTGAGAAACAATTTGACAAAGTCCCACGTGCACGCCCACAGAAATCTGGGCTAGAGAATACTGATCCGAGCTGAGGAAGGCTAGACTCCCAGGTCAGGAGGGAATTCGCCCATGTCAATCCGAGCTCAACACGGTTCAACCTCCAAATGGAAGGGAATGATCCCCTAAATTCCGCCCAAAAGTAAAGGTATAAAATTCGCCAAGCCTTACCCAGATGAAGGGGGAGAAGGGCGACATGAGCTCGGAAATATTTTTGCGATGGATTTATACTCCAAGCCATCTCGAGTCACCCTGAACAGGTGACGAGGTGTGCATACACCCCAAGGTGGCAAAAGAAAGACCACCAGGGAAGAGGGACAACAATGCGACGTGGGCTAGGAACTCTTAGAAGCTTCCAACGCCTTCGCCGTCTCCTTAGCCATTGGAAGCTGGGGGGCCTCTGTTATGGGGTAAAAATAGGCTAGACACGTGGCAGTACGTAAGCCCACGACGCTCTAGTCGGCACTTATGGGATGATCCGTTCATGCTGAAACCCACCTCACCTCGGATCCCAGCTGAGGCAGGATCCGACCTCAGGTAGTATAGAGGGTGTTCACATGAAGGGTGCCACGTGGTCTATAACCAATAGTCCACATAGATAGGGCAAAACGAGTGGACCCCACTCTGGAACAGCCCCAAAAGTGAAGGGATTTGGTTCCCCCAAAAATGTGAAAAAGGTGTCCTATGATCCTAGGTCACCTGGGGGGACCACCTGAAATCGCCTAAAACGGAAAGCTGACCAAGGAGACAGTGTAGCACCTTGGTAGCTGAAAAAGGGACCCCACCTGACGTGGTCAACCTTTGAGGGACCACAAGTAGAGGCGAATGAGCATTCGCCACCTGTACACAAGGGATAACGTAATCCCCTACTCTAATCAAATCATGCCATGTGGCATGTAATCTCGGATAAGGTCTTAAGGACCAATCCCTGCTCACCAAGTATTCCTAGTTTTGACTCCGAGCTAAGGTTTCAAGCTGGGGAAGAGGAAGGAAAGAAGGAACTAGGGCAGCATTGTTTGGCCAATCATATGTCCACAAAGGTATAATATAAAAAGACACTTAGGTCAAGGTAAAGTAAGGTCTTCTTCCTCAAGCTAGAACTCATTCTTTGCTCACACACACCACAAGCACAAGTGACCTCCCTATTTTTCTCTTTAAAACAACAAAGAGACAACCTTAACACCCATTGAAGGTTGTCCCTTGAGGACGGTTTTACTGTTCCAGCTTCCCTAAAGGCCATACTTGTTGCCTTCTACATGTATTTTGTGTGTCATTTGGTCCATTAGCTCCTAGCTACATATTCCTCCTTATATTAGCTACTCCAAGCTATCAAAATCGAGCCACAATATCACCCCCTCAAGGTACTGACTTGAGCGTCGGAGTGGGCTCGCCGGAACACCGCCGGCGCCCCCCTTTTGACCGTGTTCTCTGTTGCAGGCGTCCTCACCAAGTTCGTGTCCGAGGTCAGCAAGGAGAGCGAGCTCAGGAAGGTTTCAAGCGATTTGGCCCGGGATCAATGTGGTGTGATAGGTCAGCTTGGGAGTCTTCGGGGTTAGGTAGAGACTGAATCGGGTGCGGAATACTGAGCTCAGACTGTTGACTGGGCATCCACCTTCAACTCGGATACTAGATCAGCAAGGCATTACCACCTCACCTGGGTTGATATTTTCACGCATCAACACTTACCAAGCATCTCATCCTTTTTCTTTGATCCATAGTGATGTGTGGGGGCCATCTAGAATAAAAAATATTACTGGAAATAGATGGTTCATATCCTTTGTAGATGATCACTCTAGAATTACATGGTTATTTCTTATGAAAGAAAAATCTGAAGTTGGTCAAATTTTCAAAAATTTCAACACCATGATCCAGACACAATTCCAAACAAAAATACAAGTGTTGAAAACTGATAATGCAAGAGAATATTTTGATACCATCCTTGGTGATTATCTAGCAAGTCAAGGCATTGTTCACAAAAGTTCTTGTGTCAATACACCCCAACAAAATGGGGTAGCTGAAAGAAAAAACCGACACCTCTTAGAAGTTGCTCGGTCTCTTATGTTTGCCACACATGTTCCAAAACATTTTTGGGGTGAGGCAGTGTTAACCGTTGCATATCTTATAAATAGAATGCCTTCACGGGTGCTAAACTTTCAAACACCCTATCAAGTCCTTCTCCAATCATATCCTACTACCCGAGTTCTGTCCACCATTCCCTTTAAAATCTTTGGCTGTTCTGCTTTTGTCCATATACACTCTCAGCATCGCAGTAAACTTGATCCTAAGGCTATCAAATGTATCTTTATTGGATATTCATCAAATCAAAAAGGTTATAAATGTTACTATCCAGTTACAAGGAAATTCTACCATTCTATGGATGTCTCATTCTTTGAGCAACAACCATACTACCCCAAATCTGATATTCAGGGGGAGAATTTTACACATGAATACCAGCTTTGGGACATTGAAACTTTAGAGACATCTTTTTCCAATCATTCTCCTATGTCATCAATTGAGATCCCTCAATATGAAATCCCATTGTCAGAGCCTCAAACAGAACCTCAACCTTCTCAACAAACTATTCCTACACATTCAGTAGATGCTAGTGAGTTACGTGTCTATACTAGGAGAAATAAGACTCAAGAAAGAAGAGACCTGCAATCACCTGAGCACAACCATGAATCTGACCCGACTATTGAATCACATGAAAGTTCACTAGGTAACCCCGAATCTGCTCCTATTGAAGTACCTAATAATGATCTTCATTTGCCAATTGCTTTGCGAAAAGGTGTGAGGTCTTGCACTTCTCATCCCATTTGTAATTTTGTCTCATATAATGGACTGTCACTTGGGTATCATACATTTGTCAGCAATCTTGATAAAGTTCAGGTTCCAAATTCTATACATGAAGCACTTGCTATACCAGAATGGAAAGCTGCTGTCTTAGAAGAAATTCGAGCATTGGAACAAAATGAGACTTGGGAAATATCTGATCTGCCAACCGGAAAATACCCAGTAGGATGCAAGTGGATCTTTACTGTCAAACACAATGCAGATGGAAGTGTAAACAGATTCAAGGCTCGATTGGTGGCGAAAGGGTTTACTCAATCTTATGGAGTTGACTACCAGGAAACATTTGCTCCCGTAGCTAAACTCAACACAGTCCGCATATTGCTATCATTAGCCTCCAATTTAGATTGGCCGTTATATCGACTAGATGTGAAGAATGCATTCCTCAATGGAGACCTAGAGGAAGAGGTTTATATGGAGATTCCCCCTGGTTTTGCTACACAAACTACTATAAACAAGGTATGTAAGCTTAGAAAATCATTGTATGGCCTCAAACAATCTCCAAGGGCCTGGTTTGACAGATTTACTAAAGCGATAAAAGGATTTGGGTACAATCAATGTCAGGCAGATCACACTATGTTTATCAAGCAATCTTTTGCAGGAAGAAAAGCAATTCTTATTGTGTACGTAGATGATATTATCTTGACAGGAGATCATGAAGAAGAGACACTCAAGCTTAAGGAATTCTTAGCCAAAGAATTTGAGATCAAAGATCTAGGCAGTCTCAAATACTTTCTGGGTATGGAAGTGGCACGATCAAAGAAGGGCATATCAGTCTCTCAACGGAAGTATGTTCTGGACCTTTTAAAGGAAACGAGAATGCTTGGCTGTAAACCTATTGATACTCCTATGGATCCGACTATTAAATTGAGAGCAATGGATGACAATGCCCCTGTAGATAAAGGAAGATACCAAAGGCTTGTTGGAAAACTCATTTATCTTTCCCACACTAGACCAGATATCAGTTTTCCTGTTAGTGTGGTGAGTCAATTTATGAATAACCCAACTGAGGAACACATGGAAGCTGTTTTCAGAATTCTAAGGTATCTAAAAATGACTCCTGGCAAAGGACTATTCTTCAAGAAGACTACAAGTAGAAAGATTGAAATCTTCACTGATGCAGATTGGGCCGGATCTGTTATTGACCGTCGATCAACTTCAGGGTACTGCACATATGTTTGGGGAAATCTAGTCAGGTGGCGAAGTAAAAAACAATCTGTTGTGTCTCGAAGTAGTGCAGAAGCAGAGTTTAGAGCTTTGGCACATGGCATATGTGAAGGAATATGGCTACGAAGGGTCTTACAAGAACTAAGTATTCCAGTTATAGAACCTATGAAGATGTATTGTGACAATCAATCTGCCATAAGCATAGCAAAAAATCCTGTTCACCATGACAGAACAAAACATGTGGAGATTGATCGGCACTTTGTCAAGGAGAAAATAGAATCTGGGATAATATCTCTTCTTTACACTTCAACATGTCAACAGATTGCAGATATTTTCACTAAGGCAGTACCAAGAAAATCATTTGAAGAGCTCAACTCCAAGCTAGGCTTAATTAACATTTATGGCCCAGCTTGAGGGGGAGTGTGGAATTCTGATTTAACATAGATTTAGTATAAATTAGTTCTCATATTAAAAGGATTCTGATTTTATTTTTCCTATTCTTAGTCTTTTAGTTTCCTTTGTTAGCGATGTTCTTTTAGGAAATTTTACTTTCCTGTTTTCTTCTTGTTTTAGGAGAGAGTTACTGCTGTCCTTTTTCTATATAGATTGTACATTGTTTTTCATAAAGAATAAGAATAATCATATATTCTTCATTTAGCTTATGGACAGTTTTCTTTTTTTTCTTTTTTTTTCAATTTACTACCTTAACTCTAAGTCGTTTAGCCATGCATATATTATAGCCTTTTAAACTTGCTTACTCAAACTTATGATCTGCAGTATGTCCACCGCAAACCGCTTCTCAACGGTGACAACTTCACCCCAACTGTCACCGCAACAACATCAGCAGCAACAACACAGTTACCAAAATCTAAGGCTGCCAACAACGCCAAACCCTAATCAATCTCAAGGAGTTCTTTACCCAGTTTCTTCATCTGGACGGGGTTTTATTCCTAAACCTATACATCCCAACAATAATAGTTCTGCTGACCTGACTGTTACAGTCGCTAATCACGGCAGGTACTCGCCACAGCCTAATCAACTGCCGCTGTATCATCATCCTCGACCCCATTTGGATGCATCTTTAAGTAATCATCATGTGGCTCACCACCAACACCAAATTTTCAGGCCTTGTATTAACCAACAACAGCAGCATCACCACCATCCCCAAGTAGCTCCGTCGATTAGAGGAATTCCAGTTTCTACTGGCCATCTGAAGGTTTTTTTTTTTTTTTTTGGTTTAGAAAGATGTGTTTTTGTTTTAATTTGTTAATTGCTTATCTGGGTTTAACTAGGGGGACCAAATTTGTTACAATCAAGTGACTACTTGAATGATGATTTCTCTTTGAGAAATTTTGGTTACTTCTTGTAACTTTTGAATTGCTTAGTTTTTGTTTTAAAGCAAGGTGGTGAGAGATCATTATTAATGGGATCACTAAATGTTTGATTATGCATCTTGCTTGGAAGGGTCACGTGCTTTTGGTGATGGATTGATTCTATGTGGGTGCATATTTGATGTTCAATTAGCAACTCGTTAGCATCTTGTTTGTGTCAAAATTAATTATCAGCTTTAGCAAGGTGACTTTATTCTTATTATTCTACTGCATTCTGTAAATTTATGGTTTTTACTTGATTTCAGGTTGCTTCAACACCATCTTCAGTTTCTGACAACGGACATAAACATTTGAGGTAATGTAGAATGGTCCATACTATCTATTTAATTTTTCTTCTTCTCCCTTTGACACGCATATGCTTATGCTATAACATTCATAGTTCTCTGAATGTGCTTTCTTTAGGGAGAAAAGAGATGAGACTATTGCTATTGTAAGAGACAGAAAAGTAAGTAGAATCTTTACATTTTCCTGCTTTCTGTACCCTTTTTTAATATGTTGTCACATGCATGAAGTATTCTTGATTTGTCTTTAAACTGAATTTTGGAAGGTCATGCTCATGTCAAAATCACCTTATTTATAATTGGAGAGAGCATGGTTTATGTGTTTATTCTTGGCATAGCTATGTGCTTAATTTTAATGTCAACTTTATCCCAGTTATGCCTATACTTAGTTCTGATTGCTCCTGTCCTAAATTGACTGTGTTGCTTGCAAAGTTTAAGGGGAGATTTGTTGCATTCTTGTGGGTTTTAAGAGGTTTTGATTTCCAAAAATGGACTTAAATGAAGAGTTTACAACAGAAATAAAAGAAAATAAGTCAGGACATTCTTCAACTAGTTTAGTAATATGCTTTTTAATGCTTAAGACGCATTTAATTTGAACTTACTTCTATATAATTAGTAATAGCAAATGAGTGATATTGAAATAAAAGAAGGATAGGTTTCCAAACATAAATGCATTTGATCATGAGGGAGCACCAGTTGTGGATGACATGGGATAAATTCAGATGGCAGGTTTATGCACATGGGATCCATTGATCTTATAAGAAAACATTGTCTCTTTGATTCTGATGCAATTTAAGTATAGGTTACCTTTGGTTTATATTTGTAGGTCAGAATATCAGATGGGGCTTCTCTTTATGCACTTTGCCGGACATGGTTGAGAAATGGATCTCCTGAGGAAAGTCAGGTTTGTATCATATCTGGTCGCAATTGGATTTTAAAATGTGCTAATTTTATTTGGGAGGGTGCTTCTCTGATGGTTTCAGAAAGTAAATTTTACCTTTGTTTTCAAATTTTGTGATTCTACTGATAAGATATAGGGAGAATGATGATTGGTGGTTTGGTAAGGGTCAACTTAAAACCTTTATTAGAACCCTCAAAAATATTGATATTTAATGTTCAAGATTGTTTAGTAGGCATGCCTGCTATTGCCTACTGTATCAACAAACTATTGAATTCAATATAACAGCCAGTATATTCTGATTATCTATTTTTGGTTTAGAAATTATAATTGCAGTAATACATTGAGCATGTGGTTTGCTAAAGTAAAAACAAAAAAGAAGTATTGAAGTACATAGAAGATAGTTCTTTTTTTTTTTTACTTATTTTTGTTTCAGAATTAGATGTAGACATTAAGATAGAATAATGCTACCAAAAGAAAAAAATTGATCCATTGCTTGCCTTTTTGTAACGCCTTGCGTTTTAATTTTATTTGGCAGCCACAGTATGGGGATGGTGTAAAGACTCTTCCAAGACCTTTGCCTGTGCCAGTAGCTGACACTAATGTAGTTAAAGAAATGGAAGATGGAGATGATGATGATGATGAGAATGATGAGGTAGGTCTTTGTTGTTAACTTCATTATTAGTGCTAATATTAATATCAGTGGTAGTATAACTAGCGATATAGTGAAACTAATACTATTGCTACTGCAAATGACCACTGTAAATATCAAACAGTATGAAGTCAGTGACACCAGAATATGAAATTTAAGTCAAAAAGCAACACTTTTGAGTTTTTAAGGGGCACGGAAATTGAAAGCTGAGAACATCTTCCTGTCTCAGTTATCTGTCCAAACTGAAACTTGTACATGACTGCTGTCCCTGCTTTCAGGATGAGAATGTTGATCATTTATCAGCAGAAGATCTGCTGAGAAGACATGTTCATCGTGCTAAAAAAGTTCGAGCACGGTAAGCTTCTCCCTCATTTTTATGGGTTTTTCAAACTGCAGTTTATCACTTGGAACAGATCTTTCAACTGTGATTGCTCATGTCAGAATGCAGTGGTTGACTTGTATTTTTGTTTACCTGTAGATTGAGGGATGAACGGACAAAACAAATTGGGAGGTACAAAACTCGGCTTAGTCTTCTCCTTCCTCCGATGGGAGAACAGTCCTGGAACGATGGTACTGCTGGAAACTGATCTGATCAAGACTTACTCTGCGTTGATGGAGATCAGATCTTTTAACAGAATCCATTGGGGCATTATGAATTCTGTTAAGCTGGCACGAAGCAATGCACCCAAGTGTTCTGTATCAGAATTGGTAGATCAGATCCAAGTGCGTCCACATGCTTGGTATGTTAGATAATTCTGTTGTAGTTTTGAAACAAAATGGAAAAAGTTGTTTTACTGCCAGACTACTCTGGCATGGCAGCGGGGGCATACATATTTTGTGATTGATATTCATTGCTGTCAATTGTGATTCCAGAACCATATTTATATGGCTGGTCGAATGAAATGATTCTCAAGGTAATTTACTCCTCAGATTTGTTGTTTTCAGATTTTCTTGAATATTATATATCATGAAAAATTCAAAGGGCTTGCTTAATAATGATTAAGTTGGTATTACTACTTATTACCAATAATAATAATAATACTTCAAGCATGCCTTGTTCAAATCATGGAAATGGATCAACAAGACTTTGACAAAGAATTAAAAATATGGCGACAACCATAACTAATTCCCTCCCCAGTTGTTTGCTCAACCAAATTTCTTTCATTCATTCATTCATCCTGCTGACTCAAATTAATCAAATCTTGAACTAGTTAGTTAGCTAGCTAGCTTAATTAACCAAATTAACAACTCAATCCAAGGTTTAAAGATTTATTGGACTCTAATTTGGACCAGCAAATATAACAATAATAATCGAGATAGATAGATATAATATTTATATATGATATATATATATATATAGAAATTGAGAGATGAGAGAGAGAGAGAGAGATATTGTGCTTATTCCTGACCTTTGGAAAAATGATATACCCTCCTAAGTATTTAAGAAATGCAAACAATACCTCTTGAAATTATGGAAAAAATCTAAGATACTCCTAAAATTATTAATCTTAATTTAACTATTTACCCCTTTATATTAAAAATATCTAAAATAATTATATTATCTTATCTTTTAGTTTGTAATAACTAATAAATTTATCACATTTAAATTTAAAAGTTATAATAAATTTAACCTTTCAATTACTTATTTTTTTCAAATTCTATTATCAAATTCATATAATATTAATTATTATATTTTTCTAAAAAATATTATATTAATTAGTTTATTAAAAATTATGTATTAATTATGTTAAAATTTAAGAAATTTTGACAACAAATTTTATACTATAAAAAAGTTTATAGTTAATTATACATAATTTTTTAAATATAATATGATATATTATAGAAATTATATATAATTAATTATAAATTTTGAAGGAAAGAAATAATTAAGGATTAAAATATTATTATAATTTTTAAATTTAAATATTATAATAAATTATAATGATTATTATATAATAAAATATAATATAATATAATTATTTTTAATATTTTTAATAGTAAAAAAATAAAATAGTCAAATTAAGATATAAATAATAACCTTAAGAGAATATTTTAGACTTTTTTTTAAAATTCAGGAGATATATTGTCTTTTTCAAATATTAAAAGGATATATCACCTTTTTTCAAAGGTCATTGGGTGAAATACAATATCATATATATATATATATATATATATATATATATATAATGTAGTTTTTTTAATTTTTTTGAGAGGAATAATATATATAATATAGTCATTTCTATTTTAGCTAGGGAAAGGAATCAAAGTTGGTGTTTAATAGGACTGATGTCACACCTACCAACCAACCATAAGCATCCATCCATCCATCCAAATATATGATTCCAGCTCTGCTGCTTCATTCCAAATGAATGCTATCAGAATTCAGATGTGGTTTTTTTATAAACAATATCTATCAAATAATGTTTTCTGCTTACTATTCTGAACCATATTTTAGGCCAAAAAATTATTAATTCAGATCATGTTGTGCTCAAGTGGGATTGGAGTTGAGTCTTTGATTTCATCATTCTGAATCACTAGTGAGATTTTTAAAAGCTTCCACTCCTTGGTTTCGTATAAACATACGAGGAGAGAGAGGGAAATAGATCAGTATAATATATTAACTTTCATTAACAAACAACAATCAGTAAACAATATGGATATGTATAGGAATTGTGAGCAATTTCTTTCTTATCACCTCTACACAGACCATTAAATCCCAACAAATTCACAAACAAAACTTACCGTGGGGGGAAGCAAATGTTGAAGAAATGAACCAAGGATAATAAAACAATGGCATGGACACCAGTGAAAAAATCGGCACTGTTTAAACATCAGACACCACTATGAAGACCTTACTTTCCAAATAAACAAAAATCGGTGCTCACCTTGAGCAAGAATGACTGCAGCTACTGTACTTGTGAATGAGAAAGTAAAATTTTAAAAGGGTCAGTTTAAATCTAGATTATACCGTGTACTGTGGGTTCTTTTTGCTATTGGTCTTTGATGTCACAAAGCTAATCTAACTCCATGTAATCTGATTTTCTCCCCCGGTCTGAGTCATTTGTCTCATCTTTTACTGGGGGAGGGGAGCCGCTGGATCTCATTATGTATTTGCATGTCCTGAAATACAAATTACAAAATGGTGTGAGTTATTAAAACATAAACAAAAACCAGAAAGAAAGAATGATAAATTAACAAAATATATATACACAAAGGTGAGAAAAAGAAAATTTGGCGAACATATAAAGGAACAACTGATCCATGATACAATTTCAGATTATAAATTGTTATAATTGATACTAAATAGGAGCAGCAAACAAGAATCACAAATAGATGTCAATTTTTTCTTGCGAGGAGCCATATATAGTGTGTAGCCTCCATCAAAAATATTCAAACTTGTTTGAAATTCTAAACCACAAAACTTGCATAGAACCAAATACTCAGTAATAGTTCTTCTGAAAAACTGAAGTGTCAAGTGGTTTACATAGGTACAACTATTAAATCTTTCAAATGTGTACAAAGGCCAAATACGGCTTCCCATGAATATATGGGATGCTTATAACATAGAGCAACAAAGAACTGAACATGCAGCAACTTACCAGTTGCAGTAACCATCTAATACATTAATTTTCCTTCTGATCTTGAGCTAGGTTGGTGCTTGATACATAGTTATATTTTTAAGCCAGATTGATTCCTTTTCTGCTCTACAATGTTATTTGCAGGATTTTATGAGTACGTAACTAGATTTAAATAACAAACCATACAATTTTGTATATATAGTTGAATTCACCATGAAAAGCTCAGCCCTTTGAGCTCCTAATAGGGACTATAGTGCAATCATTTGTCATAAATTATCCTAGTATAGTATGGACTATATATTTTGCATATATTTTAACAATAAATTATCCTAGTACAGGATAGTGATAGGAAAACATTACAAGTCAAGAGCCTCTGATTTTCTCTTGATTTCACCAGACCACAATATTGGATCAGCATCTTTGGGCAATGCCTCTTGCTGTTTGACTTTCTCCTGCAGCCACTGCTCCACTTTAGTGCATTCATCAACGACCTGCAATGAAGGTTGGAATAGTAAACTGATTTATTAATCTTCATCATTATTGTCTTCACCAACACCCAGCTACAGGATAAGGATCATACTGCATCTCTCACTTTGGATGCAAGCGTATGCGCTTCTACAACCATCCGGTAATCCTTCGAACATTTTAGTAGATCCTTAGTAGCTTGTGCTCTGGCTTCTTCATCTTTGTATCGATTTTCAATTGGATCAACAAGCTATTAAAATTTTGGAACTAATTAGTTATTTCAATTTGGAAATTGAAAATGACTCCAAAAGATTTGTACAAATTGTAGTAACCTTTTTAAGATCCTCCAGTCTCACGGTATAGACATTTTCAGATTCATCCACTCCATCCTCATAAAGCCACTCCACAGTCTCTTGAAGATTTCGAGAGATTCCTTCCCTCTCTGACTCGGTGGCAAAAGCTCGGTACATATTTGAAAACTGTTCAGAGAATTATGTTATTCCACTAGGTCCTCATAGCTGTCTTTTACTATTGGGAGGTTATTATAGCTACTATGTCTGAAATGTACCTTATCACGCATCTCATAGACATAGGACTCCAGGGCATTTTTCTTCTCTTTGGTTCTCTCCATCTTCAAGTCCTGTTGCACCAATTGATGTTCTTTTGCAACCGCCTCAGAAAGCTCAGCCTTCGTCATTCCACCATAGACACTCTCATTAACTGGAATCATCCTTTTGGTGAGCTTTCCTTTTCTAACAATACCTTCCTGCATTATGAAATTGTACTCAGAATCTACATCTTCCAACTTAATACATTTGATCCTTAGTTAAAATAAAGTCAGTGCATAACAACATGCAACAAAAGTGATAAAGTGATCCAAAACATATTTAGAGAGGCACTGTGAGGTGGAGACAATTGATATTTGCTAATAATGAGCCCAGGGATCATCGGTAAAGCAGTATAAACTTGACCCACAAAATGAACAGGCTAAGCAAGTTTTTCCTGACACTAGGTTTTATTTTCTTTTGATATTTTTGATTGGATAATAGTTTGCAAACAAGATTTGAAACAGAACACTTATATGTTGAACATATAAGTGAAGGTGCAGAATGTGCAAAATTACTGACCTCAGCATCACTTGTGGCAGATGCATGATGAGATATGGCATCTTCTTCTGAAGTTGAATGAGCGTTCCCCCTTGCAGAGTTATCCAAGAAATCTTCAATTAACTGATCCAAGAGAAGAGATTAATTAACAAATTAGAGCATTTATTAGGAAAATAACTGAGGGTAAATAGTGTCACAGGGTCATTGTTAACTAGAAAAATATACTTACTGAAGCTGACAGTATATTCACAACACCATGAAGGTTTAGCTGTACTCTGACTTTAACTCTTGCTGGTTCTGCATGGGAAGTTTGGAAAGGTCCAATCTACAGAAAAATAAATCATATATTCAAGATTAAAAAAGGAAACTTAAAACCAACCACTGAAAAAGCCCGAAGAGGAAAATACAAGTCAAATACCAAAATAAAATAGATACACATGCGTCCTACTTACAAAGACTAATTAATCAATTTTCATCTTCAGAAGGTCGTCCATATTTGTTTTTTTTAATTGGGCTTTTCATGGTTAAAAATGTTTCTTAGCTAGCCTGCAAACTAAAGCATACTTTAAGCACAATAGAACCATACAAATTAACTCTGTTAAAAAAATATGATAATCCAAATGACCTTGGTTTCCATGCACATTGATCCTTAGGCATTATAGAGAGAACAGACTTCAACAATTTGCAAGTGTACCAAAGATATCGTGACCATATGAGATGTGACATAATTATCACCTCTCATTTTTCTAGCATCATTGACAACTGACAGTGATAGCAAAAATGTGTCAAAAACAAGAAACTATAAGGAGACATTATGACTCAAAAAAATGCCTAGTTGGAGTTTGACCATACAATAAGTCAACTTATTGTTTATCTTCCTATTTCACTGCTTGCAATTAATCCATAAACCCTTTACAATACTTGCACAAATCAACCCAATTTGCTATAAAGGGAGGTACTTGAGGTCCTTGGCTGCCAGTCATACAAGAGAAACTCATATATAATTTTTGATAATTTAATGGAAACTTCAATGCATATATGTACTTGAATGAGGATATTAATTCAGCACATACTTCCCTTAGTATAAATTGAGTAACAATTTAACAGTTCTGCATTCAAAGGAAAAAGGAAAAAGGAAAGGAAAGGCTCAAAATCATCATTGGAAGTGAATTATGTCAAAATCCTGAGCACTCAAGAAGTTCTCAGAAGACATTGTAAATCCAAATCATTAGCATAAATTATTTCAATCAAAATACTGCTACAAATACATCTTGCCAATCCACATATATATAGGGAAGAAAGAAAGCACATAAACACATATGAGTAGAGCCATACCGTAAAACTACTAATTTGAGAAGATGCAACAGACAGTGGTTCATTCTGATCAGCATAGAAGGCTTGCAGTTGGAAAGTATTAGTTCTATACAACATAAGAATCTTAACACTTGGAAATGGTTGGCCTCTAGGAAAAAGCATGCCATTTGACAGTGTGCAAATTGGACCTTTGTCTGATGAGAAGCCAATGGAGAAAGGGAAGGAATCCTGAACCTGATAATGAGAAAATTTGGAAACATTAATCCTTAAAAATAATACACTGTGAGTATCAGTGTGTATACAGGAGCACACTTCCAGACATAAACAAGGCCAAAATATAAACCAAGATATAAAAGCCATTCTGCAGCCTCTGTTTCAGAGAGTACCCTGATTTGGAAAGACTTGTCTCATTTTCCAAATCTTGTAACATGTACCATTCAAAACCATATCAACTTTCACTCAAGAGAACCGTATCATATTCAAGCCAACTGCACCTTATTGTACTAAAAACTGTTAACCATTTTAACAAACATCTATATGTACCGGCTGAATGAACCAAATGACAACCCCATATCTAATGAAGTACAGGTTTTTAATTATTTTGCAATATAAAACAAACACAAAAAGAATCTTGACATAAATAAAAGATCAATTGGTGCTTCTTAAAATATAACATTGATCAAAATAACTGACAGTTGATCACCAGGAAAACCCAATGCTAAGGGTATTGAACCCCCCCAAAAAAAAAAGTCGGTATCATGTCTCATGCTGAGTATACCATAATGAAATGCAAGCTAAGAAGCCAATGCAGAACAAAAGCATATATATTATACAGCATTGAAGAAAAAAGATCTTATAACCAACAAATATCATATTGATCAAATTAAAATACTCAGAGCTGCACTTAAAGAGGAAGGTGCATTTCACTAGAGAAGAACACAAACCTCAAACTCTCTAACTCGGAATAGAGGGCTGAGCATTGCACACTGAAGAGCACAACCATGGGCCACACACTCACTTGCATCTATTGTCCGGCTAGGCTCTCTATTGAAGAGAAAAGATAAGATCTTTGAAATAGCTGGTATCCGAGAACCTGAACCGACAAGCTGAACTGAATGGATTTTCTCCACATCCAGACCAGACTCAGCCAAAGCCTTCTGACAAGGAATCTTAATCCTCTCCAGCAGACCTGATGACAGCTTCTCAAACTCTTCCCTCCTAATGAAACCCTTGACATCTTTCTCATTCATCAGGCATTCTATATTAAGTGGTGCCCCTGCATTAGCACTCAAGACCTTCTTCAGTTTCTCACATGATGCCCTCAGCCTAATAGATGCCTTGATATTTGTATAAACATCTATGTTGTACTGCTCCTTGAACTGTGATACAAAATAACTAAACAAAATCTCGTCAAAGTCTCTGCCTCCCAAGTTCGCATCAAAAGCATGTGAAAGTATCTTCATGTGTCCACTTTCAAAAGATGCAACACAAACCTGTGTGTCGCAATGACCAATGTCCACAAAAACAATATAAGTTGGACCCACATTGGAAAAATCAGTCTTGTAAATACCATATCCAAGTGCAGTAGCAGTACAATCATGAATCAATCTCAATGGTTTCAACCCAGCAATCGTCGCTGCATCCAAATAAGCACGTCTCTGGACATCCGTAAAGTAACATGGAATGCCAATGACACAATTTGAAATGGGCTTGTTTGTGCTATTCTCAGTGATCTGCTTCAAATTTGAAAGCAACATTCCCAGTATCTGAACCGGAGTGAACGTATGAGTTTCCCCCAAGTACTCTAGCCGAACCAAAATCCCACCATCCTGACTTTCAGATGTTTCAAATGGGAACAACTTAAGATCATTCTGCACATCAGCTTCCCCAAATTTCCGACCAATCAATCTTTTAACCTGAGAGATTGTTGATTTCGGGTTCATCATTGCAGAAGTAGCTCCAGTTGAGCCTAGGAACCTCTGCTTCTCACTAAATGAAACAACAGCTGGAGTCTCACGCTTCGATTCATCATTCAACAAAACATCCAACATCCCACCAGGATTCACAACCGCAATCACACAATTTTCATTGCCGATATCAAACCCCGCCACACTCATTCTCACAGAACTCAAACGACAATCCCCCAGAAGCTCAACACTAAACCTCGCAGTTCACACCACCATATTCATTTCCACAAATTCAAATTACAATCCTCACAAACTCACTCTAACTTCACCTCTAAAGCAATTTAAAACGACTGAATTATCTCAGACTCTTCACAAATTAACCATAAATTTCACACTGAAAAGCCAAACAAGAAGACAGATAAAGAAGCGTATATACCGATTCAGCTGAATTAAGCAAAATGAGGGAAAGAGGTCTGAAGTTGATCACGATTTAAATTTTCTTACACTTTCTCGACAACCAAACAGAAAATTTGAATCAAAGGGCTTGAAGACGTACCTGGTAACAGGAGTACTAGCTGATGAATGTAAAAGACGAAAACCCTCGAAAATGCAGGGACGTGTTTGGTTTAGCAAATTGGAAACACAGATTCTTGAAGATCTCAGCACAAATACAACTACTGAAGGTTGGATTAAGCACACGGAAAAACGTGATTTTGGATGTAATAAAATAGCGTCGTCCCAACAAACAAACAGTGCCTTACGAAGCGGGTTTTTGCATTGTCGTCAATGTCCACGTCAACAACTAAGCGAAAAAGTGTTGATATTTTTCGGACGTTCTGTGGAATAAAATGAAGTTGAAATTACGATACAGTACAGTACCTACCTCATTTGATAGATAGGGGTATTAACACATACCTCCCCTGAAATTTGAGACTTTAACACTTAAATGAAAGGTTTGAGTAAAGACACACTTACCTTCCTTGAACTTTTAATTGACCATCCATTTATATTTAAATAACTAAAATACCCTTCATTACTTTTAAATTAAAATTTAAGAAATTTAATTTTAATTTATATAATGTTTGAAGATTAAAATTTAATTAACAATAATTTAAATTTTTATTTATTTAATATTTATTTAAAGTTAAAAATACTAAGCGAAAAGTGTTGATATTTTTCGGACGTTCTGTGGAATAAAATGAAGTTGAAATTACGATACAGTACAGTACCTACCTCATTTGATAGATAGGGGTATTAACACATACCTCCCCTGAAATTTGAGACTTTAACACTTAAATGAAAGGTTTGAGTAAAGACACACTTACCTCCCTTGAACTTTTAATTGACCATCCATTTATATTTAAATAACTAAAATACCCTTCATTACTTTTAAATTAAAATTTAAGAAATTTAATTTTAATTTATATAATGTTTGAAGATTAAAATTTAATTAACAATAATTTAAATTTTTATTTATTTAATATTTATTTAAAGTTAAAAATTTAATTTTAAATAAATATTAAATATAATACATAATTAAAAACTGAAATTATCAAATTAGAAAAGTGACAATTTTGCACAATAAAGTTTAAAATTTGAATAAATATGGTATATGAATAAAAATTAAATTATCATTAACTAAATTCTTAATTTAAATAAATATAAATTAAAATTTTCAAATTATATTATCATTAATTAAATTCTTAATTTTAACAAATAATAAATAAATATAAAGTAAAATGGTCAAATTAAAATATTATTAATTAAAATTTAAATAAATAAAAATTTAAATTATTGTTAAATATATTTTAATCTTCAAATATTATATAAATTAAATTTAAATTTCTTAAATTTTAATTTAAAAGTAATGAAGGGTATTTTAGTCATTTAAATATAAATGGATGGTCAACTAAAAGTCCAGGGGAAGTAAGTGTGTCTTTCCTCAAACCTTTCATCTAAGTGTTAAAGTTTCAAACCTTCAGGGGAGGTATGTGTTAAAACCCCTTGATAGATATTTCCTTATTCATTCATTTTAATTTAAAACTGAATTAAATAATCTATGAAAATCATCGCTCAATTAATTTTTTTAATAAATTGTCATTAATTTTGGTCAAATAGAATAAATTTCTATTATTATTTAAATAAAAATCAGAAGAAAAAAAACTCTTTTTTATTTATTTGAAAAAATATTCTTTTTATATATAATTCATTGAATTTTTATTTTTCGTTTGTGTTCATTAAGATTAAACTATTTGTATTCGTATAGAAAGTGATGAGTGATGATTTTTACAAACTAATTGATAAAATTTAAAATGGTAATTCATCCTAACTATTTGTTTATTTTACTTATTTACTTACTATTTTTATTATTAACAATTCCATAATCTCAAATTAGACTAAATATTGGCACTAACATTGAGCTCACCTTAAACCTATAATCTAAGTTTTATGTTAAAATGCACAAAAATAAAAATTGTGTAGAGTTTTATGTTAAAAATATATATATAATTTATCAATATTAAATTAAAAATTTATCAAGAATATAAATTTGACACCGTATTTTAAAAGTTTGTGTCTAATTTGATGAAATTTGTTCATATATGAATATATATTTAGTAAAAGTTTATCTTCGTTTAAAAAAAATTATACAACGTAAAGAATGCAATCTCTTTCTTAAATAGGTAATTACTTTTAAACTATTAGGAAAAAAACTTGTGAGTGATGTATATTAAATGAACATACAAGCTAAGAATTATGTGGAAAAAAAAGAAGAAGCACATGGTAGAATTGATATTTGTGAACCACATATTTTCGATGAAGATTGACCTGAAAATCATGGGCCAACGTGTATACAACCTGTTTGATTTAATTCACCGCCAGTTGTGCCTAGAATGCAAGCAGCCACTTAATGGCTTACCTCTTCAACTTCAACGCCTTCAAAGTATATATATATTATGAAATAGCCTCATTGAGTCATTTCATCAAATGTGTTGCTCTGCTGTCCACTGCCCAACCAATCAATCAATAGAATAGCGAGTACACGACAGTACTGCAATTTTTCAGCACTTTCATTTAAATCAGTGTAACCCCAACTACTTACTCTACTTACTTGGGTACACTCTTGATGAATAAAAAACGTAACAGGGTTTAAGCTTAACTTCGATAGTTTCATTCGCCTACTGTACTAAGTTAGGAGCAAGCACATATTCGGAGCCACTACACACTTACTTTGTATGATTAAGACATTAGAAATTATATTATTTTACAGGCATAAACTTTTTGCGCTCAGGCCTAATTTCTGTTACAAGAGAAGAATAATGTGAACAAGAAAACGACCCAAAAACAAGAAGCACATGGTAGAAATAATATTAAGAATACACATGTCTATGATAAGATTGACCTGAAAAATCACGGGCCAACGTGCATACAACCTGTTTGATTTAATTACTGAGTTGTGCATGAACCACACCACCAGTTGTGCCTTGAATGTAAGCAGCCGCTTATTGGCTTCCCCCTTCAACGCTGGCCTATTCATTCAAGTTCAGTTCAGGATCCAAATTTATATCCCGTAAGTGCTAACATTAAAATAGCCTCATTGGCTCATAATATCAAATCGGCTGCTCCTTGCTGGCCACTATCCAACCAATCAACCAATAGATGAGTTAGGACAGATAGGACAGTACGGTATGATTGATTGGAGTTTTTATGCACTTTCCCGTATCTTTGTACTAAATGTAAACCCCAGGCCCAACTACTTCATCTACTGTAAAAGGGTTTTAGCTTTCAACACTTGCATTTGTATACTGTATTAGGTTAGGTTACAATACATTTGATTTTGTCGGTGGTCCTAATACATAAAGATTTTTCCAGCTACTTAATTTATCCAATTTGACTCCTAGACATTGTACTGATTAATCAAATCGCAGCTACTTTGTACGTCTGTGTGCGTGCAAGCACATCTAGCAGCGTTCTACCACACTTGCAAGCCAACTGGATTAGTTCCATTACACAATGATATTGCAGGCGTGTATTCATGTCTAAATTTCTTGCAGTCGGGCTTAATTTCTCAAGAGTTCTAATCCGTTCAGTCATTAGAACAATGAGTTCAACACTTGTTAAGAATATGTTTGATATTTAAGTGTCACACGTTCCATAATTATTACGAGACAAAAGCATATGTAGTAAAATTTAGTGTTTTATGAAAAACTTAGTTAACTTATAATTCCAAAATTGAGTCAATTACAAGTGGGAGAAAGTATTCCAAAATTGAGTCAATTACAAAAAATGAAAACCCGAAAAGCTGTATACTCTGTGACTGTTTTCATAGAAAGAGAAGGCATTGGCATCAAGATGAGAACAAAGCAAGAAAATCATTGTTGCTGTAAGAAATAGTAATACAATAATTGATTCGGACAAACTACTAGCTCTTGATTATTTAAAGAAAGCAGGAAGAGTGGCAATATTGCTCTCTGCAGGACCAAAAAACCGCTTCCAGGTTTTCAACTGAGTGATAGCTTGCTTGTAAAAAGATATTCTAGCTGCAGATACGCTTACTAACATGCTTTTCCTCAATTTCTTCAACCTCTTCCCAATCTTAACCTTCAGTCTGCATAATCTGATCCTCAGAAACGATGGTTTTCTTCGAGAATCAACTCGATCCAACACTTTGTAGATCAAAAACTGTGCCCGCCTACTCCTCACCTCCTCCGGATCTTCCTTGTCAATCTTTGAGTACGCATGCTGATTACTTCTTAGAAGGGTCATTTTCTTTAGAAATAAATTTGGAAAAGAGATTAATCAGGAAGATGGTAATTAATAATGTTGCATAGGAAAATGGAGCAGGAGATAGAGATGAAGATGAAGGAAGAAGGAAGGAGGAAAGGAGTATTTATAAATGGTGAGAGATGAGTCTGAGGTGGAGATGGTGATGGTGATGAAGAGAGCAGTGCATGTGCAGTAATGTTGTGTTGAAAAATACACAATAATTGTGAAGAAAACACCCACCCATCTATCTATCTGAGTTGGCCTTGCATCATTGTGTGAAAAACTTACCTACTCTCCCCGCAGGCATGCATCCCATCTCATAAATCAAATTTTTTTTTTAAAAAATAATAGAGTTTGTAAATTTTCTCAGATAGTACAATAAAGATCTATATTGTATAATTTTTTAAATAAAATTTTATGAAGTAGATTTTTTATCAGTAGAATTGTTATGAATATAATTTTTAATAAAAATTTATTAATTATTTTATTATTATAAATAATTTTTTAAAAAATTTAATAAATAAATAACTTAAAATTTTTAAAATAGAATACGAGTATTTTAAACAATTTTCTTTTAAGAAAATAAAAAAATTTATCTGTTAAAAGCTCAAATTTTGAATTTTTTTTAGTAAAAAAAATAATTTTTTTAATTCTTAAAATTTCTTTTCGTAATATCAATTAAACAACATTAAAAAAATTTAAAAATAAATTTTATCATTAAAAGTTTTTTTAATTAGTAGAAAAATCAAATCAAACAGACATTAAATTCAAAATTTTATTTTTCGTTTATATAAAAGTGATAAATATGTTAACTTATTATAGGATTCATTATGAAAAATAATAGATATGAGTTTAAATCAAATTTGCATTTTAAATACTTTAGATATGAAAGTTGAGCGAAAATTTTTAAAGTGAAAGAAAATTAATTGTTAGTATAAAAATGAAGTTTAGAGATATTTAAATAATTTTAATCAATTAAAGAAATTACTAGTAGGTGATGGGTGGCTAAACAATAAAGGGGAATTGCTCGTACCATGTGGGTGAATATGCTGGATAATTATGGATCTGTTTGGTGAATCTTTAGTCATTAAGATCAACGGCTGTAAGACTGCATATTGACCACAATCATGATAAATATTTTTATTTTTTATTTTTGAATATGATAAATAAATTTATTTAAAAAGTTGGAAAACTATAACGAACAGTACACACCGTCTAAGAAATTTTCAGACGGCATTTTATTTAATTTTATTTATTGAGATTTTAAAGTCAAAAAAGAAAGCATATAGCCTGCCGTATATAAATCAGACATAATTTCCACCGGCTTGAAGCATCTTTGAAATAAATAATTGAAAATAAATAAATAAATAAAGAGAATTATGATATTTGACTATTAATTAATTAATTAACTAATTAATTAAGCCAAGCTAATTTAATTTAATTTAATTTAATGTCAACTGGAAGGCAAGGGAGGGAGACAAGGGCAGCCTCACTTATGTTGGCTTTTTCAGTAGTTAGGTAGTGGCATTGTGTGAGAGTCAACTCCTCTGACAGAAATTGCTGACTAATCATTTCTCTTCTTTAAGTTTTTTCATCTTTAATTTTTTATTTTTTAAAACTAGCCCCTAATGCTTCAATAAATTTTAGTAAGAATGGGAATGTGACGGGTGAAAGATGAGTTTTGCCATCTCCGAACCTATCCCTTCCTTATTCTAAAAAAAAATAAAGTTAAGATTAATCCGTCCTAATTTTTAACTCACTCAACTCAACGCTAATTTGTCTTTAATTAATTTTGTTTTGACCATATTACAATGTTATTATAGTATTTACTAAGCAAATTATAAATTATTTTTTACAGTAACATTCGTCACGATGGATTACATTTTTAGGTCAATTACAATATATTACTATTATAAGCTACAGTATTTTAGTAGGAAACAAGGTGAAATAGTATGGAATAAAGCAAAAAATCCTCATTCTTGTCTCGATTTTCAAATAAGTTAAATTTTAAGACTCTAAACCCTTCCCAATTTTTAAACTGGTTGAATTTTTAAGCCCAAACTCACCCTAAATAGAGTGAGACAAAGCAGGTTTAGAAAAAACTTTCATCCCTAAATTTTAGGGACCTTTTTGCTATATTACAAAAGGTAATGATTATTTTATAATATATTAAAATTTTAGGTGATGCGAATTTTAATTATTATATATATTAGAAATTTAATAAATGTTTTATTTATTGTATTATTAAAATTAAGAAGAAATAGGGTGGTCTAAAATATTATATTAGTAGGCTCTTCTAGTAATGTGTTATATGATTTAAATTTTATATTTGTCTAATAACGTTGTATTAGACTATTTTAATACGTTTATTTAATAAGATGATAATATTTATTTTAAGTTTTAACTTCCAGTCATACTAGTCATTAAAATATAATTTGAATTTTTTAATCAAAATTAGTCAAAATCTAATTATCTTGAATATTTGATTAATACAATATTATCTATAATAATAAGACTCATGTTCATATAAAAATTAGAATAACGTTAACATAGTTTTGCAAATCAAATGAGGTGATATATTTTATTATCTCCTCAATTTTATAATTTTTTGTTATTTTAATTTATGAAAAAAATATACGTACATTGTCCAAAATCATACATCTTATTTTTTTAAAATATGAAAACAAAAGATATTTGTGAACATGTGTAATTATAAACTTTTAATATTGTAACAAACAAATAAGAATAAATGGATTTAAAATTTCTCAAAATTTTTTAATTTTTAAATATTATTATTAGTTTACTCTAATATCTCGTGGTCATTATTCTTCACTAATAAAAAATTAAAAATCAATAATTTTATTATATACTTAAACGTAATTAAAAAGAGCTTTTTGTTCGTTAAAAAAACCATTTTTAATATAACTTAAAGCTCAAATAGAATTCCGGGACAAATAATTGAAATAAAAAGGCTCATATATCTTATGACTTAATTGTTCACGAGAAACAAAAATTATTTCATAAAATGTATGAAATTGATTCAAGTCATGCAATTAGACTCTTGTCAATTGAATTCATTTCATAAATTGAACCCTTTTTGTGTTTGATAATTGAAACAATTATGTTGACCTCTCTTATAGTTTCTACAAATTAAAATTAGATAATTCTAATAAATTTTAGAAATAATTTATGGTCGGTTTTAAGAATTTTTAAGAAATTTCACAAGACAGATAATAACTATAATATTATTGTA
The DNA here is from genome assembly GCA_028052125.1 of Melia azedarach. Taxonomy (NCBI): domain Eukaryota; kingdom Viridiplantae; phylum Streptophyta; class Magnoliopsida; order Sapindales; family Meliaceae; genus Melia; species Melia azedarach. Next base: position 7,623,245 of record CM051406.1, read on the forward strand.
ACATATCAAATACTTTAAAAAAAACCGATCAATATATATAACATTGTAGATTAATAAATTTAACCCAAAAAAAAATTAATGAATTGTAATGTTATATATAGCCTTTATATTAATTGTAGCTTCGCTTCTAAAATTTTCAGAATTAAAAATTTTAAAAATATAAAAGTCAATCTTTTCTTAGCTTTTAAATGAGAACATTTTTATTTATTAATATGAATTTTTTTTTAACTATTGTAAGATAAATTTCTTTTACATTTTTAAAGTTAAGCATAATACTTTCAAAAATATTTTTAATAGACTTGTCTAATAATGTTATAGGTTATGTATTCTTCAATTTATTAAATTATTGGAAGATTGTATATTTTGTTTATCTCACACAACTCTTTATTACTTAACTAATATTATAATTAAAATTTGTATATTTTGTGACATTTGATATTATTGTTGGGCCCCTTCGACATCGTGACGAGTCGATATTTAAAATGAGTGATTTTACTACTAGTACTTAATACAGGAGCCATCAAGTCAATTTCATTATATCTTAAAGAAAGGAAAAAAAATAAAAGCAAATTCCTTCACATAAAACATCAAAATTTATTACAAGGTTGTACTGGACAATGATATAAATATATACAAACATGTAGTAGCCATAATACTATTACCAGTTCATTGAGGTTTGTTTGCAAGACATTTTTGGAACTGAAAGCCACACGATGCATTTACGGCCTTTCTCAATTTCGGATTCATTGAAAAGTTATATTCTAAATTTTTGTAGATAAATACCAGAGGCTAAATGTTGTTCCCTCTAGCCAACTGATCCTTCAAGTTTCAAGCTCATTAGTTGGTTCACTTCAGCACCAAACTCATCCGGAAGCTCGTTGAAGACATCGCGGCAAAATCCAGAAATCATGGCAGCCATGGCCTTCTCGTAGTCGATTCCCCTTTGCTGAAAGTAGAACAGCTGGTCTTCACCAATTTTTGAGGTACTGGCTTCATGTTCAACACGAGCTGTAGGATTCTTCACCTGTTGAAAGAGAAAATTTCAATACACCAAGCAAGAAAAAAGCATCCCAGAAGAAATCATCCATATTTTCTTCGCATAGCAAGTAGAAGAGCAAGCAAATATAAACACACATAAATACTGCCAAAAGATGCAACTTTGAGAATTATGATGCCAAGAGCCTTTTATCAAAACTGAGCAGTATCTGTCCTAATCATTCTACCCCTTCCCAGCATACAGGTCGCTTGCAGGAACTCCTTTTTTGATCATATTATTTAAATCTGACACTATGGCAGCACAGTTTTAAGCAACGATTTAGTAGTCAAAGAAGATGAAATTGTTCCCATTGTCTCTCAACCTAATGAAAACTCCCAATCCATCATGCAATAACTTGACCATGTAAAATAAATTCACTAATAGTCTATTTTTAAAGATTAATTTTCACCATCAAACTGCAAAAATTTGAAAAAGGAAAACAAAAGAATACTCTTTTTTCTATAGGAAGTCCAAGATACCTCAAAATTTAAAAGATAAAAAATTGAAGTTTGGGTTTAGATTGCCAGCCCATCCAAGAAAACTGGGCAATGAATGCCGTGCACACCACACTTCCATTAAAATATAATCCATGTAATGCCATGAACGAACACCAAAATGACTAGGCAGCTATACGAAATTACATAATTTCCAAATGCAATGTAAGCCCAAGGGTTGAGGTTTCAAGTAGATAATAAAAAATGGAAGTGCAAAATCGAATGAAAGATGGACGAGAAGTAAAGAAAGCAATGAGCCTATGCTGCAAGAAACTTCTTTCAAAGCATCTCACACCAAATAGAAGAAAAAAGATGAAAAATATTCTCTTGATGTAGCAAATGTTAAACTATTTCATGAGAGGACTGGAAGATTGATGTGAGTTTACAGAAAAAATAAATAAACAAGAAGATGGAGAAAGAAACAAAAGCTGAAGTGGCTTTAACACTAACAGTACAGTTCATAGGCCAAAATGACTCCAGTTTTTCCATATGGGTGTTGCAACTCAAAATAGCATTAAAGTAAAGTTTTCTAACAATACTTTGCTCTCTACTTGACACGACTACCATGCACAAAATTGGAAGCATTTATGACTTCCATATCCCATGGAAACATGAGTCGTGGAAAGAGGTGGAGTGGAGACTCCAACAATTTAAAAAATTAGAAATATCAGTTACCAACAGTCCCCACTCTTTGAACATGGAATTCCAGTGGGATGAAAACAACCAAGGACACATATTGGGACAAGCGACATAAAGCCATGCCTGTGTTCTTATTAACCATACATGGTAGGCTCCCAATGAGTACACCAATATTATCTGTTACAAGTTCTCTTTATCTCTTTTACATACCCAGCTGACTGTCTGACTACACATTATCCATCATGCCCCAATACCATTGCTACCAGAGGCAATTTAGTATTGACTACAGCTGTATATCATCACAGGCCAATGAGCAAGTTGTGCAACCAAAACAATGATACTAACAAAACTAAACAATATGAACCAGTATATATACAAAAAGTTAAAAGGCCAAAAAATCAATCAATTATATAGTCTACAAGAATATGTCATAGATAGATACCTGGATATAAGGATAGGTGTTGGCAGCAGCACTGTCACCAATAAGCATTGAGTCACACTGTGAGGAGTTTCGAGCATTCTCAGCCTTTGACTGAACCTGAACAAGCCCTCTATAGCAATTTCTTGAGTTCCCTACTGAAATACCTTTTGAAATAATCCGACTCCTTGTATTCCTTCCCTTGTGTATCATCTTAGTCCCTGTGTCAGCTTGCTGATAATTATTTGTTAATGCAACAGAATAGAACTCTCCCACAGTATCATCTCCCTCCAAAACAACACTAGGGTACTTCCAAGTAATAGCAGATCCCGTCTCTACCTGAGTCCACGATATTTTAGAGTGATCTCCGGCACAAAGTCCCCTCTTCGTAACAAAATTATAAACTCCACCTTTGCCTTCCTCATCCCCAGCATACCAATTTTGCACTGTGGAGTACTTAATCTCTGCACCCTCAGCACAATACAACTCAACAACAGCAGCATGGAGCTGGTTCCTATCGTACGAAGGTGCAGTACACCCTTCCAAATACTCCACAAAACTTCCCTCATCTGCAACTATTAAAGTTCTCTCGAATTGCCCAGTTTCCAATGCATTAATCCTAAAATAAGTTGAAATTGGCATGGGACACTTAGTATTTTTCGGTATATAACAAAACGATCCATCGCTAAACACCGCAGAATTCAATGCTGCATAGTAGTTATCCTCACTAGGCACAACTCTCCCCAAATATTTCCTAACTAAATCCGGGTACTCCCGAATAGCTTCAGATATCGAACAAAAAATCACACCAGCCTGTTCCAGAGTCTTCCTATGTGTCGTAGCAATCGAAACACTATCAAGAACTGCATCAACCGCCACATTGGCCAATCGATTCTGTTCATTTAAAGGCACACCCAGCTTATCAAAGTACCTAAGGAGTTCTGGGTCGGCCTCATCAAGGCTATTTAAAGTCGGTTTCTTTTTGGGTGCTGAGTAATAACAAATATCTTGAAAATTAATTGGCCGATATATGTTATCAGACCATTTAGGCTCTTTCATTTTCAAAAATTTCTCATAAGCATTCAACCTATACTCGAGCATCCAACTGGGTTCGTCTTTTTTAGAAGATATCAAACGAATCGTCTCTTTCGTGAGCCCTTTCGGGATCGCATCAGAGTCTATGTCTATATTAAAACCGAATTTCTTATCGTAATCACGATTCCGTAAAATTTCTTGAATTTTATCATCCGAAGTGGACAAATTACCTGACGAAGAACTAGGTTCCGAACTGATGGTACTTGCTCCGTAGCCGACATCCGCTCGAACCTTGAAGAGCCTAGAGGTTTTGGGTTTCACAGATTTGGGACTTTCGAACTTTAGGTGAAACCCTTTTGCGATTTTTGACGAATCGATGGTGGGTTGCGTAGAGAAGCTTGAAATTCCGTTCGCTAGCAGAGAAGTCATGGTTGTGGATGAGAGCAGAGCAAGAGAGAGGAAATGAAAAAGTGAGAACGGCGTTTTTCGTTTCCGTTTTCAGTGTTTCTGGAAACAAATTAATCTGTTCCCATTTTTTTTTCTCTTGGTTATAATTTGTTGATTGTCTCGTGTCCAACACGTACCCGTTCGGTGGTGAGTGTATTAGGGACCCACCAAATTTTCTTTTAATTACAAATTATATTTACAATTTTTGTGGTGAATGTATTAAGAACTCATCAATTTTTTTAATTAAAAATTATATAATCTACCCATAAGATATATATTTATATATACACCAAATTCTAGTGAAATCAAATTTTTCATAGATTCAAGAGGAAACTGGTCGCCACTAAATAGATAACTAGATAGAATGAATTGAACTTATAATCTTCAAGCGAAGGGCATGAATATTACTTACCTTTGTTAAGAATAATTGATTAGAGCTCATCAAAATTTAAATAAAATTAAAATTATTGATTCTCAATAGATGTTTGATATATTATTGATAAATGATAAATATAATTTATAATTAAAAAATAGGTAAACAAAAAATAAAAATAACCTTGTAAAATTAAAAAATTCAAATAAAATTTAAGTTATAATTCTTTAACCCGTTTTTAGTTTAGATTACTTTAGATTAATTTCATTAATTTCTATATATAATCTTATAGTTATTTAATTTTTATTAAATAACACATTCGTGTAAATCAAATTTATCTATCTCTAATTTTAGTTCAAATAGTCACATAAAAAAAATCACATGCAACTCAAAATAAAAATTCAAATTAAATTTGAGTTATGATTCTTTGAGCCCTTTTAAGTTTATGTTATGTATGATTTTCTATAATTTATACAACATAAATTGTAAAAATGTATACAATAAAATATTATTTTTATTTATTATTATACATATTAGTTGGTACGATATTTGAAAAGTGAATAAATCAAAAGTGATATTTGGTGTTTTATTTTTAATTTGTAACATAAGTTAAAATAGGAAAAAAAATTTCTTTTGGAATTAATATAAATGCATTTAATAGGTGTAATATTTATTTAGTAATAATTAAAAAAATAAATTTGTCTTCTTAAAACGATACTTTGAAATGCATTTATACTAGAAGGCCTTATAGAAAGCAAGCCCAAAAGGAAACCCAACTGCTTAATGTTTTATCCAAAACGACGCAGTTTCTATCAGCGTCGTCTTTGCATTTCGGTTATTTTCACCATCCCGCGAGCCGAACGGCAAACCTAAAAGGACAAAATAAATAAACAACGAAGGCAAAGCAAATAAGACAATAAAAAATTGAAAACGGAGAACACTTCCCCACAACTAATAAAATCTCCCCTGATTTCGATTTCTCGATACATTTCCCACATATCCTTTTACTCTCCCAGCCGTAAACTCATTAACGTAAGTCACTTCAAGCTAAATGTTTTGAATTTCTTTTGTTTTTTTTTTCATATGTTGTATTGTGTTTGATGGTTTGAAATTGTTAGTAATGCAAAAGGGTGAGTGAAATTGTAACTGATGAGTGAAGTTTTGTGATGTTGAATGAGATTGTCGTTTGTTTCTGGGTTTGTTTGAATTTGAAGATCTGGCTAGTTTAATTAGTGCAAAAAAATGGGACTTTATCAGAATCTGTGGGCAGAACACATTTTATTGTGGTTCAGTTTTTAGATTTTTGTATCATTTCTGTGTTTATATTATTTCTTCGGTCTGGAAATTTTGTTGCTTCGTGGTTTTTGAAGCATGGAATGACGGCAAATATATGAACTTTTAAAGTGGAACCTTTAAATGGGAGATAGGAAACAGGAAAAATAAAAGAATTTTGCAATGGTCAGCTTAGAGTCATAATTGAAAAAAGTTAGGATGTCAGTTTTGTGATGGATTCAGAGGAGGTGTGAACGGATGAGCCTAGCGAATTTACTAGAAAGCTTTCTTATTTACTAGCATTTTTAGTTTTTGTTTATTGCATTGGATGTTTTTGCTTTTGAACCTCTAGCTTTTGGTCAGTTCAGATTATTCTTTGCTTGTATAATAGATTGACTGCTAACAAGAACAGATAATCATGGGTTTATGCTTGTACTGTATGTTTGGCTAATACTTTGGTCCTTATTGTTATTTATCACGGTTCACATGGAAAAGATAAAATAAAATTATAGACACAAAGAAGAACTAACTGAATTTTTTAAATTGGATCACCTGTTGTTAAATTAAGCCCACTAATGTTTTGGTTCATTTGTATGCAAATGAATAAGATGATACTAGATAGCGTTTCTGTTGGTTGAATTTAGATAGGGATTGGTAGCTCAGATTGACTTTGCTTTGTTGAACATGTTTTCATCTTCATTTATATTGAATAAATATAGTGTCCGATGTTATCTCTATATATGCTCCTCACACTCAATATTTTATATTGCAAGCTCAAGAAGATTTTAAGACATAATATGCTTTTGTAATTTATTTCTTTCTGGAATCTTAACTTCATCAGTTTACTTCTCATTTTGCTTTAGCTAATAGATTAATAGATCTTTAACCTCTCATCACAATCATCATCATCATTTGAATGCATTTTTAATGCATTCATTTGTTCAAGTTTTTTTTTATATAAAATTCAATTTGGTAAGATGCTCTTAAACAAGAGTGGTATATATTGTTGACATTAAGAGGTAGAGAGGTGTGATATTTTACTAATAGTCTCTTGGAGTATGTCTTAAACTATGAACTAGTAGAGTAGTTTCCAGACCATAGATCCTCTTAAGATATTATAATTATTTAAATAAAAATAGATAGTCAACTAATGGTTTAAGGGAGATAAGTATATCTTTTCTCAAATTTTTCATTTAAGTGTTAAAATTTTAAATACTGTGTGTTAAAACTTTGAAAAAGAAATTTTGTCTGATAGTGATGGGCTTCAACCAGGCCCAATTTGATTAAATTCTTGGCCCAAGCCCCTCAAATCAACTTCATCAAAACACTGATGAGTTCTGATGATTTCCAGGAATTTCCCACTAAAGCTTCAACCGACTTAAGGTACCCCTTTTAAAATTAAATGCCGGTATTCTTTCTTAATTTTCTGAAAATTAAAATCTTGTAGATTGTGGTTCATACTTGTTTGTTTCCCCAGAATATCAGAAAGAAACATACAGTTGAAAATCGTTGGACGTTTTGTTATTGTTTCTGGTCGAAATTAGATATTCGGGACTCCCGCACTAGAGGTAATTTGAATTTATTTTTAAGATTCTTTTATTTATTATTATTTTTGGAAATTTACAACTTTAATAATGTTTAATAGTTCGCTCTGCAAGTAATAGTTATAGTCTGCAATTTCATGATGTGGCTTTCAAGGTGAGAATTTAGGGTATTTATGCAATTTAGAAAATCGAGAATCTTGAATGAATGTGGTTTTAGAATTTCTTTTTTCTTGGGCATTATTAGAGAATGCAGCATTCATTTTCTAGTTGAATTATGGAAATTTAAAAGCTTTCTGGAATAATTTTGCAGGATGGACATAATCTCACAGTTGCAAGAACAGGTGAATCAAATTGCGGGTATTGCTTTTAATACCTTTGGGACCTTGCAAAGGGATGCCCCTCCTGTTAGACTCTCTGCAAACTACCCGGAACCGCCAGCAGCTAATACTACACCGGAGGATGCGGCAAACTTTGCTGAGCAACCCAAGCAAATGAGTGCTGCTCTTGTAAAGGCTGCTAAGCAGGTCTGTTTTACTGAGCATCTGTTCAACATTCATTAGATATTATAGTTGAGATATTTTTGAAACCAGCAATCTCTTGTCATCAAGTATTGTTGGTGCACATTTTTGCAACGATCACCATTTATTGAAACTCCCGAGTGTTCTAGGCCAAAGAGTCTGTCAAGTTTTCAAGTTTTTTTTTATACTCATCAGATAAAATGGTTTCTGTGTTTGGACTTTTTAGGGCTAAAATCACTGAATTCTTTGTTTCAAATTCTCATTTATGATGTAGATTGAAGGGCTTTGGTGAAGTTCGTTGAGATGGAATTTCCAGAACATTGCAGCAATTTTTTGAACAAGTCATATTTCTATTGGAGTGAAACTATCCGCAATGTTTCGGAAAAATCATATGTAGAAGTTTTATGGTAGCATCTTTGTCAGCCTCTGAAGTAATCAGATAATGGAAACATTGGATTTTCTCCTTTTTGGCTATCAATTGCCTCATTATATGTCCATTTGCTGCTTGCCAATGATATAACTTTTATTGATGAGGAAGTACTGAGCTTGAATCATTTGAGTAGTCTGCTGCTGCTTGTTTCTGTTGCAGTTTGATGCATTGGTTGCAGCGCTTCCATTGGCAGAGGGTGGTGAAGAAGCTCAACTGAAAAGGATTGCGGAACTCCAGGTATTAACTATGGAGTTGGTAGATTAGCTTTCTCCAATTAATTACTCCAGCTTTCTCATCTTATTTATTTATATTAACATAAGCTAATTTTACTACCCAGGCTGAAAATGATGCTGTAGGCCAAGAGCTGCAAAGGCAACTGGAAGCTGCAGGTGAACTCACCAACCTTTACACATGCCAAATTAATAGGATATTTAGTTAAAAGTTTTAGGTCATTTATTTCTACTTCTGAGGGAAAATCTCTCCAGTCTTTCTCTAAAACTTTGTTGATAGGGATTTAACTTAGGTAAAAATGCTAGTAGTTCCAAATGCAAACCACCTTGATCGTCTGATCCCTTAAATAACTATACAGGGCATAACAATTGTCATTTTCACGAATGTCAATTCGAAAAAACATGAGCATGCATTATATCTTCATGCATGTAGGTTTTTTAGGTCAAATGTGAGGACCTTAGACATTGCTGTCAATTTGTCTTCAACTCACATGTGAGAATTGAGAGGACTCGGCCATAAATTCTAGGACAGCAGTTCCTATATTTACTTTAAAATGAGTGAACTATTGCACAGCAAACAGTGGATAGTATGTACCATCTAATTCTACTTTTAGTTTCTTGGTTCTGAATACTAACAATCTCAGTGATTTGTGTGGCGATAGAGAAGGAACTAAAACAGGTCCAGGAGTTGTTCAGCCAAGCGGCAGATAATTGCCTGAACTTGAAGAAACCGGATTGAATACAGGGACAGGGTTAAACCCACCCATTCTCTTTTAGTAATTTGTTAGGTGCTGTACTACAATCCAACATTAATGTACCATTTCTGTCGCATGAGAATCAAGAAGCAAACTGTTAATCTGATTGGGCTTTATTTCAGCAAGCCATTCTTGTTTGATCGGAGACTTAGATGTGCATAAAAAACATTAAAATATTAATTTAAATTCATCTATCTCTAATTTTAGTTCAAATAGTCACATAAAAAAAATCACTTGGAACTCAAAATAAAAATTCAAATTAAATTTGAGTTATGATTCTTTGAGCCGTTTTAAGTTTATGTTGTGTATGAATTTCTCTAATTTATATAACATAAATCGAAAAAATGTATACAATAAAATATTATTTTGTAATTATTATTATACATATTAGTTGGTACAATATTTGAAAGTGAATAAATCAAAAGTGATATTTGGTGTTTTATTTTTAATTTGTAACATAAGTTAAAATAGGAAAAACATTTTCTTTTGGAATTAATATAAATGCATTTAAGAGGTGTAATATTTATTTAGTAATAATTAAAAAAATAAATTTGTCCTCCTAAAACGATACTTTGAAATGCATTTATACTAGAAGGCCTCATAAAAAGCAAGCCCAAAGGAAACCCAACCGGTTACTGTTTTATCCAAAACGACGCAGTTTTTATCAGTGTCGTCTTTGCATTTCGGTTATTTTCACTATCCCGCGAGCCGAACGGCAAACCTAAAAAGACAAAATAAACAACGAAGGCAAAGCAAATAAGACAATAAAAAATTGAAAACGAAGAACACTTCCCCACAACAACTAATAAAATCTCCCCTGATTTCGATTTCTCGATACGTTTCCCACATATCCTTTTGCTCTCCCAGCCGTAAACTCATTAACGTAAGTCACTTCAAGCTAAATGTTTTGAATTTCTTTTGTTTTTTTTCCTATGTTGTATTGTGTTTGATCGTTTGAAATTGTTAGTAATGCAAAAGGGTGAGTGAAATTGTAACTGATGAGTGAAGTTTCGTGATGTTGAATGAGATTGTCGTTTGTTTGTGGGTTTGTTTGAATTTGAAGATCTGGCTAGTTTAATTAGTGCAAAAAAATGGAACTTTATCAGAATCTGTGGGCAGAATACATTTTACTGTGGTTCAGTTTTGAGATTTTTGTATCATTTCGGTGTTTGTATTATTTCTTCGGTCTGGAAATTTTGTTGCTGCGTGGTTTTTGAAGCATGAAATGACGGCAAATGTATGAACTTTTAAAGTGGAAACTTTAAATGGGAGATAGGAAACAGGAAAAATAAAAGAATTTTGCAATGGTCAGCTTAGAGTCATAATTGAAGTTAGGATGTCAGTTTTGTGATGGATTCAGAGGAGGTGTGAACGGATGAGCCTAGCGAATTTACTAGAAAGCTTTCTTATTTACTAGCATTTTTAGTTGTTGTTTATTGCATTGAATGTTTTTGCTTTTGAACCTCTAGTTTTTGGTCAGTTCAGATTATTCTTTGCTTGTATAATAGATTGACTGCTAACAAGAACAGATAATCATGGGTTTATGCTTGTACTGTTTGTTTGGCTAATACTTTGGTCCTTATTGTTATTTATCACGGTTCACGTGGAAAAGATACAATAAAATTATAGACACAAAGAAGAACTAACTGAATTTTTTAAATTGGATCACCTGTTGTTAAATTAAGCCCACTAATGTTTTGGTTCATTTGTATGCAAATGAATAAGATGATACTAGATAGCGTTTCTGTTGGTTGAATTGAGATAGGGATTGGTAGCTCTGATTGACTTTGTTTTGTTGAACATGTTTTCATCTTCATTTATATTGAATAAATATAGTGTCCGATGTTATCTCTATATATGCTCCTCACACTCAATAAGACATAATATGCTTTTGTAATTTATTTCTTTCTGGAGTCTTAACTTCATCAGTTTACTTCTCATTTTGCTTTAGCTAATAGATTAATAGATGTTTAACCTCTCATCACAATCATCATCATCATTTGAATGCATTTTTATTTGCATTCATTTGTTCAAGTTTTTTTTTATATGAAATTCAATTTGGTAAGATGCTCTTAAACAAGAGTGATATATAAGGTTGACATTAAGAGGTAGAGAGGTGTGATATTTTACTAATAGTCTCTTGGAGTATGTCTTAAACTATGAACTAGTAGAGTAGTTTCCAGACCATAGATCCTCTTAAGAAGCAGTCACCTTCGCCTTAAGTCTTCATGGTTTATGATCAACCCACTTGAGCTGATGTTCTTTCATCTTGTTCCATATCAGTGCTACCTTTGTCTTCTCGTGTAAAATAAATGCATGCATTACTGCAAATATTGTCAATTCTAACTATGTTTAGCTTGTGGACTTTTTTTTTTATCCAATTAACTACCTTAACTCTAGTTCCCTTTGCCATGCATATATTATAGCCTTTTAAAGTCTATTGCTCAAATTTATGATTGTCAATCTGTAGTATGTTGGTCCACAGGAGATGTCCTCTGCCCCTGTTTGGACCATATCATCTTTATGCTCCTTGCTTGCAGACATTGAATTTAGTTATTCAAAATAGAAAGTAGGGTGTTGTCTGGCCATCAAACTTGATTGTTTGAACTATGATTTATTTATATCACATACCGGAAATTTGTATTTTTATTTGTCCTTTTGAATTGTAGCTTATCTTTCTGGTTTTATTGAAACAGTACTTTGACCTGCTATTTGTATTTGGATTTAGTTTTATGTTATGGGTTTCACTTGACCTTGCCCATACCATTTTCTAGATGAGACAGTTGATCTTAAAGATCAATGTAAATACAAATATCTATCTCATTTCACGATCTGGTGCATACCAGTGTCTTGTCCATAATTGGGAGAGACGAACTAGCTTTTCGTACTCTAGAAGATTTGTAGAATATTGTTTCCATTTGGGTCATGATTATTTAAAAGGCTGAAGTTCTTGTGTTGCAAATGCTACTCTACATGTAACTTCATTTGAACATATTGGAAGTAATCCCTGGCCTCCTGGAGTTGCGAGATTATTAGTTAATTCATGCACTAGACAGACGAACAAAGTAGTTGGTTGGTACAAGCAAAGACATCTACTTTGGTGTACTTTGGGAGTGATTTTACTATATTCATCATATATTCTTAGTGACAAAGTAGAGAGAATCCCAGTTTAAAATGTAAACTCAGGTTACTCCAGTTGGTAGGTTTTACATTACTTACAAGTTGTCTGATATATATGGTCTCTCCCTGAGTAATTCAGATGCTATTCAATTTATATTTTTGTCTGAGCTAAACTGTTTTTAGCTACTGTTATACCATGTTGATAGTAATTGCAAATTGTTGGCTGATGAATTTTAAGCTCTAATAGATGTTCTTTATATTGTCAGATCATCATTTGTTTTATATAGATGAGAAAATCTAAGGAGATTACTACTTCTTTACAGGTAAAAATAAATTAAGTCGTTTTGCATCAAATCGTGTGAGATGAACCAGCAAAGCCAAGGGGCCAGCTCATTTTCTCCAGCAGATCAGCCAGCAAAAAGAAAACGTGGTCGTCCACGTAAGGATGATAATCAACTTCAAGGGGAGAACACGCCGGTAGTGTCTGGATCTGACAGTGTAAAGAAAAATAAACAGATTGTGGGTGCAAGTAATGCTGCTATTGATGACATGGTGGGCCAGATGGTATCTGGTGTCATTGAAGGTTCTTTTGATGCCGGATATCTTCTTAATGTTAAAGTAGGTGACACTGACACTCAGCTGAGGGGTGTTGTATTTTTACCGGGGCGATTCACTCCAATCACTGCAGCAAATGATGTCGCCCCAAATGCTAAGATGTACAAACGAAAAGAGATCCTCATCCCAGTTCAAAACCCACAAACTCAGCAGCATAGTTTTGTTCCTCCTTTGGAACAAATTAATCGGCAAGCTTCTGAATATAAAACCGAAGCACCTAAAATTCCAGATCAAGTACTTCCACCCTCTGAACCTGAGTCAGGTGTCCCAACTGCAGGTGAGAACCAATGTGATTCTGTTATAACAACCTTAGCTGATAAATTGCCAATAAATGAGACAGGTCTGTCCTTGGGAGAAAAAGTCATGCCACAGCAGATATCAGAGTCTGCACTTGTGAGCCAAACTGCCTCAATTATGGCGCAATTAAAACATGATATAGTTGTTGAGCAGGATCAAGTGCAGCAGGAAACTAATATGGACGTAGGGACTCAAACTGCCTCAATTATGGCGCAATTAAAACATGATAAAGTTGTTGAACAGAATCAAATGCAGCAGGAAACTAATATGGACATAGGGGCAACTAAAAAGTTGGAGCCTCTTTCTGCACCATTTGTTGATATTATGCCATGTACTCAAAACGTTAATCGGGAGCCTCAAGTTGAACTTCAGCCATTAAGTTCTGACCTCAAGCCAAATCCTTTAGTTCACTATGAAGGGAAAAGTCTGAACATTGAAGACAACCGGATTGCTGTATTCCCTAAACCTGAATCCATGTCTTCTGAACCAGTTGGAATTGGTTTTTTGATGGATAATCCAAGCCTTGAACAAAACCAAATTCCTTTATCTGCTGAACCTAAATCCATGCCTTCTCAACTGATTGGAACTGACATTATTATAGAGAGGCGGAATTCTCCAAGGAAAGATAGGCCAGAAGATGCCCTATTAGAGCTTGCTAACAAGACCATAGATGGAGAGGACAAATCTCTTACCTTTGGTGAATCTGCTAACATTACTGCTGGAGGTTCATATGGAGAGGAACAAATCTCTTGCTATTGGTGAATCTACTAACATTACTGCTGGAGGTTCATATGGAGAGGACAAATCTCTTGCTATTGGTGAATCTGCTAACATTACTGCTTTAGGTTCATATGGAGAGGACAAATCTCTTGCTATTGGTGAATCTGCAAACATTACTGCTGGAGGTTCATACTCTGCACCAGTGCCCAGCCTATCCGTAATGATGTTTGGAGGAGAAGCTATTTCATCCGAACCCAAGCTTGGAACTGAAGGATTGGTTCTGCCAAGAATATCTGAAACCCAAATATGTAGCTCTGCCGTCACCACCAATGATGCAGATTCTGATATCAAAGCTGCACTGACACACACACATTTAGATTTATCTAGTGGTGTCAACCTATCTGGTTCAAGCTAAAAGGTTGTCAAGAAACTCAAGATGGGTAACAGGCTACTGCATTGAAGGCATTTATTCTTCAGGCTTTCAGAATAAAAAGGTGATGCTTGTCTTGACAGCCAATAGTCGAGAGTTTCCAGTAGATGCTTATAGGTAATCCAGAGTTTGGTATCATCTACTCTGGATAATTTTGTAATGTGAATCCTTGCAATATACTATTGAACTTCGGTCTTTATTTTTTTATGGAAAATTTAGGTTCTAGAATGAATGATTGTTTCTCCAGCTTTTGAGGAATGTGTTGTGGTTGAGAGTTCCAGTATTCTTAAAGTATTGCCTGAATGCTTAAATTGTTCATTCTCAATGAAAAGGGGTTGATCAAGATCATTATCCAAACTCAGATTTTGGCTGAATTCAAGTTTAGTGTTGATCACCCTGCTCAAATCTACATAGATATGTTTGGGATTGAGGTTATCGGTATTTATTTCGACAACTTTTTATAAAATAAAATTAATTATTTAATTATTATATTTTTAAAATTAATCACATGTATAATCAATTAAGTGTTGATTTCACAAGTCAAAAATATTTATCTAAGATTTGTTTTGAATTGTAGCACTTTGACCATTGAAGTAAGTGGTTTTGTCGCGTTTTAAAAGTAAAATTAAAAAAAATATTTAATAATACTAATTTATTAATAAGTATCTTTAATCTCATAACAATTATAACTTTTTGAGAACTGAAATCGTTATTTTATATAACTGATTAAATTAATAGGATTTTCAAAATTAATATTTGAAGGATCAATGAATTTACTACAATAAAAGTAGTAACATAATGTAAAAATTATTTTTGAAAAATATAATTGTCTAAAATTAAAACATTGACACGAGTTTTATGAATTTCATTAAATTTTATTTTATTCGTTAAGAACCACTTTTTTCTAATTTAATTTTTTATATAAATTCAATTTCTTTATTAAGATAAAAAAAGAAAAAAGTTTTAACACATATATCTCTTAAGGTTTAAGACTTTAACATTTGAATTGAAGTTTTGAGTTAAGGTACACTTATTTCTCCTGAACTCTTAGTTAATTATCTAATTTTTACTTAAATGACTATAATACTCTTATTTGTTTTAAAGTAAAGTTTTAAAAAATAATTTTAATTTATCTAATTAAAAATTTAAAATAATTAAGATTTTAATTAATGTTAATTTTGATTTATATTTATTTAAAATTAATAATTTATCCATATTAATACTTTTTTTTTAAATTTCTGTCGTTAAACAGTTTAATTGAAATTTTTGTACAAACTCAAAAACTTAAATTTATTTTATGAGTTATAAGATTGATGTTAAAGTATAAATTTAGTATGAATATGTATAATATAAATCTTATATTAAAGAATTTCTGTAAAAATAGTTAAGTTAATAAGGCTATACAGTTATTTAATAAAAAAATTAATAGAAATATAATTAATGCGGAGGATTTGTAAAAAAAAGAAGTAAGAAAGACGGTTGTTTTATGTATTATGGTTTAGAATTTGGATAAATATGACGCATGAATAAAAAATAATTAAATTATTATTAATTAAATTTTTAATTTTAATAAATATTAAATAAATATAAATTAAAATTATCAACTTAAATTATCATTAATTAAATTCTTTAATTTCAATCAATACTAAATAAATATAACTAAAATTATCAAATTAAATTATATTTAATCAAATTTTTAATTTTAAATAAATATAAATTAAAATTATTATTAATTAAATTTTAGTTATTTTAATAATTTTAAATATTAAATAAATTAAAATTAAAATTTATAAATTTTAATTTTAAAATAATTAAGAGTATTATAGTTATTTAAATAAAAATAGATAGTTAATTAACGGTTTAAAAAAAGTAAGTGTATCTTTTTTTAAATTTTTTATTTAAGTGTTAAAATTTCAAACTTTAGGAGAGAGGAATGTATTCAAACTTTAAAAAAGAAATTTATGTCTGATAATAATGGGCCTCAACCAGGCCTAATTTGATTAAATTCTTGGCCCAAGCCCCTCAAATCAACTTCATCAAAACACTGATGAGTTCTGATGATTTACAGGGATTTCCTACTAAAGCTTCAACCGAGTTAAGGTACCCCTTTTTAAAATTAAATGCCGGTATTCTTTCTTAATTTTCTGAAAATTAAAATCTTGTAGATTGTGGTTTATACTTGTTTGTTTCCCCAGAATATCAGAAAGAAACATACAGTTGAAATCGTTAGACGTTTTGTTATCGTTTCTGGTCGAAATTAGATATTCGGGACTCCCGCACTAGAGGTAAGTTGAATTTTTTTTTATTATTTTTGGAAATTTACAGCTTTAATAATGTTTAATAGTTCGCTCTGCAAGTAATAATTATAGTCTGCAATCTCATGATGTGGGTTTCAAGGTGAGAATTTAGGGTATTTATGCAATTTAGAAATCGAGAATCTTGAATGAATGTGGTTTTAGAATTTCTTTTTTCTTGGGCATTATTAGAGAATGCAACAGTCATTTTCTAGTTGAATTATGGAAATTTAATAGCTTTCTGGAACAATTTTGCAGGATGGACATAATCTCACAGTTGCAAGAACAGGTGAATCAAATTGCGGGTATTGCTTTTAATACCTTTGGAACCTTGCAAAGGGATGCCCCTCCTGTTAGACTCTCTGCAAACTACCCGGAACCGCCAGCAGCTAATACTACACCGGAGGATGCGGCAAACTTTGCTGAGCAACCCAAGCAAATGAGTGCTGCTCTTGTAAAGGCTGCTAAGCAGGTCTGTTTTACTGAGCATCTGTTCAACATTCATTAGATATTATAGTTGAGATATTTTTGAAACCAGCAATCTCTTGTCATCAAGTATTGTTGGTGCACATTTTTGCAACGATCACCATTTATTGAAACTCCCGAGTGTTCTAGGCCAAAGAGTCTGTCAAGTTTTCAAGTTTTTTTTTATACTCATCAGATAAAATGGTTTCTGTGTTTGGACTTTTTAGGGCTAAAATCACTGAATGCTTTGTTTCAAATTCTCATTTATGATGTAGATTGAAGGGCTTTGGTGAAGTTCGTTTAGATGGAATTTCCAGAACATTGCAGCAATTTTTTGAACAAGTCATATTTCTATTGGAGTGAAACTATCCGCAATGTTTTGGAAAAATCACACGTAGAAGTTTTAGGGTAGTATCTTTGTCAGCCTCGGAAGTAATCAAATAATGGAAACATTGGATTTTCTCCTTTTTGGCTATCAATTGCCTCATTATATGTCCATTTGCTGCTTGCCAATGATATAACTTTTATTGACGAAGAAGTACTGAGCTTGAATCATTTGAGTAGTATCTGCTGCTTGTTTCTGTTGCAGTTTGATGCATTGGTTGCAGCGCTTCCATTGGCAGAGGGTGGTGAAGAAGCTCAACTGAAAAGGATTGCGGAACTCCAGGTATTAACTATGGAGTTGGTAGATTAGCTTTCTCCAATTAATTACTCCAGCTTTCTCATCTTATTTATTTATATTAACATAAGCTAATTTTACTACCCAGGCTGAAAATGATGCTGTAGGCCAAGAACTGCAAAGGCAACTGGAAGCTGCAGGTGAACTCACCAACCTTTACGCATGCCAAATTGATAGGATATTTAGTTAAAAGTTTTAGGTCATTTATTTCTACTTCTGAGGGAAAATCTCTCCAGTCTTTCTCTAGAACTTTGTTGATAGGAATTCAACTTAGGTAAAAATGCTAGTAGTTCCAAATGCAAACCACCTTAATCGTCTGATCCCTTAAATAACTATACAGGGCATGATGATTGTCATATTCACAAATATCAATTTGAAAAAACATGAGCAAGCATTATATCTTCATGCATGTAGGCTTTTTAGGTCAAATGTGAGGACCTTAGACATTGCTGCCAATTTGTCTTCAACTCACATGTGAGAATTGAGAGGACTCGGCCATAAATTCAAGGACAGCGGTTCCTATATTTACTTTAAAATGAGTGAACTATTGCACAGCAAATAGTGGATAGTATGTACCATCTAATTCTACTTTTAGTTTCTCGGTTCTGAATACTAACAATCTCAGTAATTTGTGTGGCGATAGAGAAGGAACTAAAACAGGTCCAGGAGTTGTTCAGCCAAGCGGCAGATAATTGCCTGAACTTGAAGAAACCGGATTGAATACGGGGACAGGGTTAAACCCACCCAACATTCTCTTTTAGTAATTCGTTAGGTGCTGTACTACAATCCAACATTAATGTACCATTTCTGTCGCATGAGAATTGAGAAGCAAACTGTTAATCTGATTGGGCTTTATTTCAGCAAGCCATTCTTGTTTGATAGGAGACTTGGATGTGCGATTTCATTATCCTGCGATTTTTAAGTTGGGAATATTCGTGCCTCTAGAACACTTCAAGTCGGTGTGGGTGGCAACTGGCAAATCAAAAGACATGCGTAATTGCCACTTAAAGTCATTACTATTAACAGAGTACTCGTAAAATTTTAAAAATGCAAAAAAGAATCTCTTCACTATCACACGGAAATCATCAGACGACTAGTTTTCAAGATGCAAGTTTGTGTATTTAACGAGGGCTCATATACCAGAAGAATCATTGATTACCCAGCAACAAAAGTGAGACTAAAGAGGTTCACGTATTTTTAAAACAGCATACATAAATAGGTTAAAATATAAAGATTCAATAGGTACGCACAAAACTTTGTCAATAAAGGTTACATTTAGCACATAGGCTATTAAAGCAAGCGAACAGTACAGCATGAGCTGGTTTCACTCCAGTTAAGGACAGCAAGAAAGATAATAGTAGTAGTATCAATTCACCCATCGTATTAGTTACTACTACAACATATTATCAGCAACTTTTCTTAGCTATATCCCACTTGCTGCTGCTGCTGTTGCTGCTGTGGCTGCTGATAATTCCCATAACCAGGATAGCCTCCATAGTACATGTTGGCATCTTGGGGAGCAGCAGCATAACCGTAATTCTCATACCCTTGTGCAGCATATCCATAATATCCAGCATTCCACTGGCTAGCATCTGGCTGAGCCTGAATACAAATAGAAATCTCGAAAGCATTACATCTGTGGCACATTCAAATTTTACATATTTATGAATAAATAAGAATCGAAAGCTAGACTGGATATTTTAAAGAACCTGTTTGTTTGAAGGACTGCGTCCCCATGAAAGGCGAATATTTTGCCCGCCCAACTGTGTTCCATTCAACATTCTCAATGCTTCCTCTGCACAGCTTCTGCAGAATCACAAATTAAAAACCCATTTTAAGGCCTGATTCTCCTTGGAAGTCAAGTGGTGATATTCGGTAAAATTACTTGCCTGTCAGCAAATTGAACAAATCCACATCGTTTGCCAGCTGGTATTTTGACATGTACTAGTTGTCCATATTGGCTGAACAGCTCTCTCAAATGGTCATCAGTTACAATAGAATCCAGATTACCGACAAATACCTGAATTTTGAATTTCTGAGGTCACAAGCAAGTCCAAGAAGAGTAAGTTTCAATATTGAAAATGACAACACTACTCACAGTTGTATTATTCGGATCGTCATCACTCTGTGCCCCTTGAGAATTCTGGTACGAAGCTGCATACAGGAAACAGAACTAAAACTAAAGTCAAATAAGAAGAGCAAGGAAACAATTCATCTGATCCTGATTTTGAAGATGGATCAGTACACACAGGACCCTGCCAACCCTGGATCCAGAATACTTGAAAAGAATTAATAAAAATGCATATAAACTAACAGAAAATGTGCTGCCAAGATCCTTCATAGATACGAGTGGCAGTGCAATATACAATAAAAATGCCCCTTGCAAAAAAAAAATGATACATATTTACATGTACAAATTCAGAGAAACTTTCATAAAGTCAACACCAAATAACAAATTCACAATCAACCAGTACAAATAGATCCATCAAATAGTATTGAACTATTAAAATATATTTCATATAATTAATTTAACAAAATGGGCATACTGTGGTCTGGCATAAGCACATTGTTTTGCAACATGATTGTCAAAACTAGGATTTGAGCCCAAATAATTACCAATACAATTGCTGAATATAGACAATTATCAAACACAAAAACGCAGTCAGAAAGACGACATCATCAATCTAACAAAAACACTATATGTGAAGTCAAACAGTTTGAAGCCAGAGTCTCGTTCTACCAAGAGAACAATTCTTCTGTGCCATTGGTTAGGCTGATCCTAAAACCAAGCTGAGCCAAACACATAATAATGAGGGCAGGAAGACAAATCAATGCAAGTAGGCTGTTCCTCAGTCGTCAGTTAAACAGGATACAAACCACCTAGCTCCTAAAACCCAAGGTAATATTATCATTGCCACCATATCTGTTAGCTCCACTGCTGCAGAATTTGTTTGAATCATTCAAACAAGCAGGAATCCATAATAACAATGTTCAACAACTAACACAAAAGAGAACATTGAAGTTTGACATCTAAAGTAAGCTAATTAAACTAACCCATTATAAATCAAGACAGGGCAAAAAAGAGAGTCAAACTTTACATGAGGGCAACAAAAAAGCGGTAGAAAGAGAAAGCAAAACCTAGATACAATATTGAGAAAAGTGAACAATGGTTGGCGACACCCAATAATAGCCAGCACACCAGATGCAATTCCATGCAGATTGATTGAGATGCTACCCACAATCACAAAAGACTTCTCACAAGGACTAAAATATAATAACATGCACATCCCATAGATCTGAAAACGTTAACTAGATTTACACATTATAAACTAGGGGAAACAATTGAAACAAAAATGTTAAAAGGCAAAAAAAGAAGGCTAGAGCATAAGAACTTAAAGAAAGTAGTTCTAACAAATAAAAAATTAAAGGATAATACCCTAAAGATACACTAAAATGTTACTGGGATGATGAATCCTTTAAATAAGGAACGAAGCAACGAACGTAACTTGACTGGCAGCTCAACCAATAGAAATAACTGAAGAGATACTTGGAAAGTGTAGCACAACAAATGCCACAAAAAACTCAAATAAAGGGCATGACATAAACACAAAAACTGACCTAACTGAGGGCACGCACTAAAGGGATAACCATTTCAGCTGAAATCAGTTCCAGGCCCCATGATGATAGAGCCTCTTGACACCCTGCTTTGAGACAACAGTTCTATGAGTCAAGATTTAATATCATTTATCGTGCCCAAATGTTAAAGGAAATTAGAGGAACGAAACGACTTTGGAAATTGCTGCTCATCTTCAACAACATAACTGAAAGAAAGCCAACTTAACAACAAGGTTAAGTATACTGCACATCAAACGGTAATTGGACACTAATGTTAAAACCTCACCATTTTTTTGGAAGCAAACTTAAATATTCTATTATTTTTCATAAATTTGAGAAACACCGCATCTAAACTAATGCATATTAAAAAACAAAATCACACTAATGTACACCAGAAGCGTATATATCCACATATATATATATATACACACACACACACACAAAAATAAGCAGAAATAAAATAATTGCCATCCAAAAAAGTACTGAATTTCCACTTAATGCAACCATAATTTCAAAGTATAATCAAAAGGCCCATGCCAACCACATGACCACCAAGAAATACCTTTAGGGTACTGCTGCTGACCTGGAACAGTCTTCTTATTGGTAGCAGGACCAATACGCATGGGTCTTGTTGAACAAAAGACACCATTCATCTCAGTCATTGCACGTAACTGTTCACTTTCTTCACCAAACCTAACAAAGCCGTAACCCTTGGTGCGTCCAGTAAGCCTATCAATGACAACCTTTGCACCCTTAACAGTCGGAAAGCGGCCCCTGAAGGTCTCTTGAAGCATGTAATCAGTAACATCAGCAGCTAAATCTCCAACAAATATTGTATAGTCAGGGGTGTCATCACGCCTCTCGCCGGCACTAAAAGAGGCCCAATTTAGCCGGAAGTTCTGCTCACCATTTGGCATTGGGGTACCATTATAAGTCTGCAAAACTCTTTCAGCAGCAGCACGTGTGACAAACTCAATAAAGCCATAACCCTCTATTTGAGCAGTTTGCTTGTTACGAATTACTTTTACAGATGCAACCTGCAACAGGCAAAATCTGTTAGTCACAGTAATTAAAATAAGCCCATATAAATTAATATATCTAGAATAATTAATGAGGTAGTTTAATTGTGCTTGGAACTAAACCCCAAAGATACGTTTGAAACAGAACAACCAGTATATTTCACATCAGAGCAAACAACCATATCTTTTTTTCTTAAACATATCACTGTAACCAATATACAATCATTGCCATTACATTCAAAATTGCAGTTTCACAACAATTTTCACTTTGAATGATCACTGGCTCAATATCCACAATCCCAACTATCTTGATATTATCCAACCATTCCACATTGTGAAAGCACCTCAAACACCAACATATCTTTATGTTAATGTGTGTGTGTATATATATATATTCAGAAACTCTTAGTTCACAATCTCTGAAGGATTTTTGAACCAAAATCTTATTATTAAAAAAATAATAATTTTTTAACGGTTAAGGCATTATGAACGCAAAAAAAAATGGTTTTTCAAGGTATGAACGAGATCAGAATTGATATTTACTCTTTAATATAGAGATTTCAACAAATAGAGGTTCAAGAGCCTTAGTAAACAACAGATCATAGAAAAAAAATAACAGCAAGCAAAATAAACGATTTCCGACTCAAACACTAAACGTCGTTCTAGCATAATATACCTCGCCGGTATGTGCAAAACAGTTGGAAAGATAGCTCTCGTCCATCCAGTACTGCAAGTCTCCGATCCACAGCGTCCGGATCTCACCGGGCTGTCCCGCCTGCTGACCCGATGGCGGAGTCTGCTGCTGAGCTGCCACCGCCGTCGGAGGCGGGGCAGCCTGTGGGGCCCACATGGCAGGAGGCTGTCCCTGAGGCTGGGGTGGCATCATCATCATGTAAGGCGGGGGTTGCGGATGCTGCTGCTGCTGCTGCGTCTGAGGCGGCGGCTGTTGCTGGTACTGGTACTGATGAGCCATCGGCGGCGGCGGCGGCGGGACAGCTCCGGGGCCTGGCTGCATCATGTTATCTGTTCGAAAGATAGGGGAAAATATCTGAAAGAAGGAGAGAGAAGGAAGGGTAGGAAAAAAAAAAAAAAAGCCCTAACCCTAGAAGCGGTCACGATTAGGTTTGGTTGGGTGAATTTCGAATTTATATGGGAATCTTTGGACACGTATGCAGAGAACGTGGCGGATGATGAATGGTAAAGGTTCGATGGCCGTTGGATTCCTGGTTATACAGTACAGGTTGTCTCCCCCTTTGCGTTTGTGTATAGGAATAGGATTGTTACGTTGAAAAGACTGACATAGGAGATTTTTATTTTATATATATATAAATCTAAAACATCAAATAATTATTTAAATACTTTATTTTATTCATTATATAATTTTGTTTTTATTTTTTTAAAAAGTAAAGGTAGTATTTTCATTTTCTTTTGTTTCTCAATACTTTTTTATTTTTTCAAGTTTTATTTTTTGAGAAAGAAAAATTAAAAGAAATGTTTGATAAAATATTTTAAAGATTAATTGTAGAAAATTAAAATATTTTTTAAAAAAATTTAAATATTATTTGATATATATAACTAAATAACAATGAACGTAAAAAAAATAATTTGTTGAAATTATTAAAATATATTTTTTTATTGATATATTAAAATTTAATCAAATATTTTGTTTCAAATATTCTACCAAACATGGTGTTCGGACTTTTATTTTCATTTAGATTATTGTTTTTAAATCACACTATCAAACACATTGTTGAATAAAGATAAATATTTTTTGTTATTTTTACAAAAATTATTTTATAAATAATATCAAACACGTTTTCTTAATATTTTATGGCGGATTTTTTTTAATATAATTTAATTCATCCGATTATGAAACTCTTTAAAATCATCTATTTTGAAATTTTACTTCTTTTAATATATTTATATGTATAAAATGTTCTATATATAAGAAAATTAATAATTAAGGTATAAACCTTATTATATCACATATAATATAATAATACGTGGACTCTATTAATAGCACAAATTTTGAAACATCTTATACAAAAGTTAAAAACAAACTTGAATCCTTGTATTAATAATTTAGTGATAAGTGTTTATTTTCTTTTTCAAGAGGAAAAAGGTTCAATTCTCTACATCGGCTTCAGAAATAGATTTTTTGAAAATAAATCGTTCATTTAACTTTAAATTTTGAACAATTACTTACAAATTTCTTTTATATTAATTTTGTTATAGATTTTTGACAAAATTTTATCGTATTAATTTTGAAATAGATTTTTCAAAATAAAACTTTATTCATTTAGTTATACTACAATAAAGGTAAGAGCTTTTAAATTTTACATAATCACTCACTTTTCTCACTTTCACAAGAACTAGTTGATTGTATAGAGGACAATTCAACATTCCAAATATTATAATTGTATGATATATATATATATATATATATATATATATATGTTTTGGTGTAGTTTTATCCATAAATTAAGAGGAGTAAGTTATCACACATTTTATTATTTTAAAATCGAGTAAGTACAAATTTAATTAGTTTGATTATAACTTGGATTAAGATTCTTAACTAATTAACTTTAATTCATTTTAAACATATTTAAAAATTTAAATATGTTAAATATAACCCTCTTTTGTATAAGCATTTAAGTATTTAACACTATTTAATAATTTATCGTTTTATACACGTTGTATGAATAACATTTATGTCTTTATTTCGAAAATAATTGTCAACTACACTCATTTTATTATTAACATATAATTTTAACAAAAAAATTGATGGAATAAGTGTATTTGACAATTATTTTTACAGTGAAGATATAGATATTATTCAAACAATAAAATTAGAATTTATATACTATTTACTCTAAAATATTTTACTTGTAAAATATTTTTATTTTTTATTGTTATTCAAATTTAGGATATATCATGCTTGTTAAGTATGCTTGAAATTGTCTTATGAGTTCGATAAAATATATCTATTATTTCAATAATTAATTTAATTTCGAGTAGAATATAAATTAAAGTTCATAGCAAATGAATAAAGGGGGTATTTTTGCATACCTCCCTTGAGATTTGATAAAATAATATATAGAGAGACTTAATGCTTTAATTAATAGGGAGTACCCATCTGACATAACGAGAAAGGCCTTTTCCATCCATTGTAAGAGTAACAATGTAAATTCAACAGAGACAAAAATAAAACCATAGTCAACAACACGCAATACTCTACGAACATTCCTTCTTTCAATTATCTCTCTCTACAGAAACACAGAGCCAAAATTGATTAGCTGAAATCTATTATTTCAACCAAAAATAACAAATCAACACTATTAATCGATGAAGTTAGGTTATCATAGCAGTGTAGCAAGTATTTGGAGGGAGTTTTTCGCGTCATTTGGACTAGTGTAAACTTACTAATATTACATCATTGCTAGGGTTGCAGACATAGCGATATATATGATATAGAGGGCAAATTTTGCCCCAATTCATCTTATAATAGTTGAATTTAGCTATAAAATACATTTAAGAAGAAGACAAAGCCTACGAGTAATAATTTAGGTTTGTCGAAGAAGGAAGAATGGTTGATCCGACAACAATAGGGTTAAATGAACATTGATTGTGTGTGATTTCTCATTAATCAAGCATATTGTATGGTAATTATAATCTTTTGGCCTTAATCATATATAAACCCTAGTTTTGAAATTGGGGATTTCATGCATGAGTGATATGGTTTGTTTTTAAGGGGAATTTTGGATATTGTCTTGGACCTTCTGATCATCTATAGTACTATTTTATGTCGCGACAGGTTGATTTTTTGGGTAGTACTCTAATTGTTTTCTGGTTTCAGCGTGCATGTTGTGATGGTTTGATTTTTAATTACGGTACTGATTTATATTCTCAAATAGGTAAACCAATTTCGTTTTGTCTCAATTTGTTACTTAAACGTCGTATACAAGTTTTTTTTGTCCTTTTTGGGAGTGATATTTGTATTGCATAGCATGATATATGATTAGGTTGTTAATGAACAGTATGTTAAGTAACCTGAACTCTTATTTTATTTTTGAATGACTAAACCAAATTTGTTTTGTTTTAGTTTGTAACATGAACATTGAATATACAAGTTTTATTGGCAATTTTTGGGCATGAAATTTGTGTTGCATGTTGTAGTTAGGATGATGATAGTTAAAAGAGTGAATGAACAATATGCTAAGTACCCATAACTCTTGTTTTTGTCCTTGAATGGCTAAACCAGTTTTGTTTTATGTTAGTTTATTACTTGAACATTGAATATACAAGTTTTTATTGCTTATTTTTTAGCATGAAATTTGCGTTGCATGCTGCAGTTAGGATTTGGTGTTAAAAAGTGAATGAACAGCATGCTAAATACCAAGAACTCTTATTTTTGTCCTTGATAATGTGCACTTGAAATTACTTTACAAGATGAGAAATATGAGTATCTATTGTGATATTGGTGGCACTTTGTACGACGTAATCTGAGTATGCCTTGAGTTTTACACATTAAACAACTTATGTACCCATGTAAGAGAGGTTTGCTAAGATAAAAACATATGTGAGTGGGGATGTGACACCCTAGATAAATCTCAGATCGGCAAAGCACGAGAGAGATACTGGGTATATAAGATAGTAAGTTCCAACCCCCAATAGACGCGTTTTGGGTTGTAAAGCCCGAAAACAAAACTGTGACGGGCTGTATGCCCAAAGCGGATAATATCTCTTAGTGGGCTGGGCTGTTATAGAGGATATGTGCTATTTGAAGCCAAAAGTATTGATAAAAAGAACAGAATCCCAGCGCAAGAGGCTGACAGCAAGGGTTGTGAATATGTTAAGCTTTTTTTAAAGCAAGGTGAACCCTCAATCACCTCCAACAAATCAAATAATTCAAAATCAATTTGTTATGGATATTGCAAGTGAGGAATATTATAACTTGGGGAGAGGGAGATGATGTTGATGAATAAAGGGGGTTCAAGCTAATGAAGAAGATCCAATTGATAAAGAAATTGCATTGATGTAAACTGATGACCTTGATGTAACAGATGATGAGGAAGAAAACAATATTTTGGTACCCGATGTTGAAACAGACCATAAATTGGAAGACTACAAGTCAGCTAATAATAGTGATGTGCAATTTGAGGACTAAGATACAGAGGACACAAAACCAAACATTATAGTTGTAATAGTGGAGGATTTGAGTTTTGTATGGATGCCAATAGGAAGATGACATTACAAGTGAGGCATACGTTTGATGATGTACATCAATTTAGAAAAATTTTAAAGGTGTTTGCTATTAAAGAAGGGTTTAAGCTTAAGAGAGTAAAGAATGAAAAAGCTAGAGTCATTTGCAAATGTACTTGGAGTAAATGCAAGTGGAGAATTCATGTAAGCCCTACGTGGGACAAACTTTCATTCTAAATCAAAACACTTAACCCTGAGTACATATGTCCTAGGATTGTGGATAATTGGGAAGCAACTTCAGATTAGATAGCTGCTCAATTCTTGCATTTATTCAAAGCAAATCCTGAACTAAGCATTAAAATGCTTGCTGGAGAGCTTATGAGGCTATATAAGGTTGAACCTCATCCAATGAGGCTGTACCGAGCAAGAGCAAAGGCATTAGAGCTGCTAGGTATTGATCACAAGTCATTATATGGTAAATTATCAAGGTATATGGCAGCAATAAGCAAAAATAATCCAGGCAGTGTGATAGACCTTTAATTTGAATGGGTTTACAACCTTTCAAGACCAAATTTCAAGAAATTTTTTGTTAGCTATGATGCACAGAGAAGAGGGTTTTTCAAGGGCTATAGGCAGTTCATTGGGGTGGATGGCTGTCATCTTAAGGGGCCATACAAGGGAGTTTTGTTAGTTGCAGTGGCCATAGATGCAAACTATGGTGTGTATCCTTTAGCGATGGTAGTGGCTGACACTGAAAACTACCAATCTTGGAGCTGGTTCATGGAGAAGCTTTAGCAACAGTTTGGCAACAATTATGGCAAAGGTTTATGTTTCATGAGTAATAGACAAAAATGAGTTTTATTGCTCTAGAACAACATTTTCCAATGGCTGCAAAAAGATTTTGTTGTAGGCACATTTATGCCAATTTCAAGGCTAAGTATCCTGGTGAACTATTGAAGAAGAAATTTTGCGCAACTTGTAGGGCTAGAAATGTAAGGGAGTTCAGTGCAATCATGGAGGAAATAAAACATATAACAGAAGCTAATTACACGTATCTTATGGGTATTCCACTTGGGAATTGGGCCAAGCATGCATTCATGACATATACAAGGTGTGCTAATGTCACCAATAACATGAGTGAGAACTTCAATAATTGGATTAATCAGTATTGAGGGCTACTAGTTACTAAAATGTTTGAGTAGATCAGAAGAAGAATCATGACACTTATCCACATAAGGTACAACAATGCATTAAAGTGGGAGGGTAATCTACCTCCACTGGTGAAGAAAATGTTGGTTAAAGTTAGGGAAGAAGCGAGGGAGTTGCATGTAGTGTTTGGAAAGAATCAAAGTTTTGAGGTAGTATATGAAAACACTAAGGTCAATGTAGTGGATTTAGGGAAGAAAGAATGTGATTGTAGTAATTGGCAAGTGTCAGGCTTGCCTTGCAAGCATGCAATGTGTTGAATTGATACTGTAAGGGCTGATGTGGAGGACTACATAGACCCATTTCTGAGAAAAGATGCCTTTTTGATGATATATAGTGAGCAATTATGCCCAATTCCTGATGAAATCATGTGGCCTTTGGTACTGGATAATGATATGCAGCCACCTGAAGTCAAAAGGCAAGTAGGTAGACCTAAACTTGCAAGGAGAAGGGCCGCCGAATAAACTACAGCCAATGAAGAGAAGTTGTAGTGTTAGGTGTACTATCTGTAACGAATGAGGACACAATTGGAGAACTTGTCCCAAGTCAAATTCAACAAGGCATAAGCCATATTCGAGAACAGTTCAGGTTACTTTCAGATTCTTTGTCAATTATACACGTTTAATTATTATTACAATTACTTGACATTTGTTTGTAAATGTAGGTTATGGTAGCCAATGCTTCTGATGGTCCATTGTCTCATATTCAATCTTCAAGTGCATCATGAGGTATATTGTTAGCCTTGGGTGAGTTTCATGTTTTCAATCTTTTAAGCAAAATTGTAACTGAGTTTCATATACCTTGGTAGATACACTTTCTAGGGAGTGATAATTTTGACAAAACTCAAAATTTAGCCTTCTTGGTAGTGAACAGAATTCAGCAACAAAGAAGTCTTTGCAATTCAACACAAAAATTCTCAATGTGCATATAAAGTACATACATGATGTGTTTGTTTTTGGAGTTCAGATGATCCAGCATCTATTTTAGGCAGTATGAATCAGATGAAGCATTATCTTTACAAATCCAATTCTGTGATTTCTAAAACTCAAAGTACTATTACTTTTAATTGTGGAACTTGTAAATTTATTATGTTTTGATGGACGACATAATTGGGGTAAGCCTTCCGACCTTTACTTAGTTTGATTTGCACGGAATATATTCCCTTTGGCTATAATATAATGTTGGGTTTGAGTGCTTTCTGCAATTCTATTATGTTGTATTTACTTTCATAACAGTAAAGCATGATCATTTCATTCTTAAATATAATATTGATATTTTAGAACATTGATTATGTGTACATGTTTGTTGTTCTATCTTCTCATGCTAGTTGCAAATAAATAGATGAAAACCATGAACATTGTAGTATATTTAAATGTTGTTGTCCAACCACCATTTGCCTTATCACATATGTTTCTAAGACTCTTCACATTTGCATTGACCTCCTCTATCAACATCTTTAATTCGATTAATAGGTCATTTGTAGCATTTTCAACATTCTCACCTTCTACAAACAATGCACTACCATTGAAATCATACTCCGAGGGATACCAAAATCTAAAAAATGAGCATTCATCATACCTGCAATAATAATAGAGTTTGTTAGGGTTGTCTCTTGATTCGAAAATCTTAACTGCAGCCTTCTTGTTACAATGCACATCTTATTCTCAAATTTAATCATGTTGCCATTAAGTTCTCTTATCCACTACTTGTTCCTTATTTTACTTTTGTTAAAGCTTGATGTTGAACATGAAGATGTCATTATTGGTAGACTTGATGTATTTTATGATGAAGGTCTTATGGAACCTTGTTGAGAGGAGTTTGATTGGATTGCTTTGTTGGTTGCATGTGTAGCAATAACTTTGGAAGGGTATTTTGCAATGAATTTGCTTGATAATATTGGATGACAGTAGGGTAGAATTGAGAAATGTAGATACAGTTATGTGAATATGTTTAACAATATATAGATGAATGAAGTAGTCGTTGCAAATGCAACGGTTAGTTGTATTATTTTAAAGGAGTATTTTCTCATTTACAAGCTTCAGAAATGCCAGTTGACAATAATGTTTAACATTGGTTTCTTTTTCTAAGTTGTGTCGAGGACAAAATAGGATTTTCAGCCAAAAAAAAAATTGGATGGAAAAGGCCTTTCCCGTTATGTCAAAAGGGTATTTTTTGTTAATTAAAGCATTCCTTCTCTCTATATGTTATTTTGTCAAACCTCAGGGGGGTTATGCGAAATACCCCATGATTAAAGCTTTTAACCTCTTTTGATAAAACGGTCGTTTCATTTATTCGCCAAAAAAAAATGAAAAAAAAAAAGAAAACCAAAATAGAATTAAAAAAGAACGAACATTCAGTGTCAAACTTGTATCACTGTCGTTTACTTGCCAGTTACTGTTTGTTAGAGATGGAACTAAAAGTAAACTGTAGTTCCATGTCCGAAATGCTCTGGATCTGACAAGCTTCTCCACTTAAATTTGCAATCTGCTGCTGCGCTCCTTTTTCAATTCATATATCTCAATCTGGAACTCGAGGGAGAGCTTTCACTCAGGTATGTATGAAAGCTGACATTTCTAAAGTTTTAGAAGTTCATTTGATCTCCATTGTTTCTCCCTACATTTCTTTTATTTATTGTCCCGTTGATTGTTTATTACAATTCCCATCTAGGGATTGGAATCTGTAACGCTTATACTTGGATAAGTTACACATTCTGACCTTTCGTTGGAGTTTCAAGGTTGTTGCTGTAAGATAAACTCTGGAGTAAAGGTTCAATTTTTTATGAGATTCCTAGACACTATATGATTATATTCATTGCAAGATTTTAAAATTTAGGATCTTTGCATGTGTTAAATCAAAGGTTTTGAGTTCCTTGTTCGGTTTTGGAGGTTTGAAGGATTTTCCTGGATCTGTTATTGGAGCTGATATGGATATGCATTTGAAGAATTTGTTTGGTAGATTCCAGGAGCAATTTGGGTCCGGTCCTGGGCTTGGTCCTGGATCCGGAACTTGCCTTATGAAAGTTGAAGGCATTGCTCCTAACTTTATAAAGTCAATATATAGAGCTGCTGCAGCTCTATATAGAACAGAACCGTGGAAGAGATTGCGCCCAGGACATCTGTTTGGTATCCGGGTTGGGAAGGAATCAGATTGGTCCAATAAGAAACAGCCATTTCCATGTGCCCAATTTGTTGGAGGTGATGGTGGAGATATTGGGATTTATATGTTTAGAAATGAAAATGATGGTAAGAGGATGATGGGTTCAAGAGAGACAATTCGGATTCCCAATGTTGAGCTTTTGAGGGTCACTTTTGAGGTTGAGTCGTTGATGTTTCCATCCAACAAGAAAATGATTAGGTCTTTATTGTTAGAAGTGTCAGGGACTGACAGGTTTCCTGTTATTGATGTTGCACGTTGTACATCTTTGGGTGAGCTCCTGTTTAGGAATCCAACTCTTGAGGAGCTTAGGTTTGTTTATGCGTTCATGAGGGCTATTTCTTTGGTGCACCCTTTGCTTCAGGTGGATAATGAAGGTGGTCCAAAATGGTCAAGGTTGGTGCATTTTGAACCATTTATTGAGACTGTTGATGTTCAATGGCCTCCAGAAGTGGCCAAGGGCAATGATCTTGTTGCAGTTACGGTGTCACATCCTCCTGGTCAGGCATACGAGGAAAAGGCAACATCAACTGCCAGCTCCACACCCACCAAATATGCAGAACCGCCAAAGGAGGACACCTTTGCTGATGTTAGAGTGAACTCAAATGGTGGCTTGAGGCAGTGTGCAGTGTGTGAGAAGGAAGTCCATGGAGATCAATCCATATGCTGTGGACGTTGTCGAGCTGTTATCTACTGTGGTTCTGTCTGTCAGAAGCAGCAATGGAAGGACACACATAAGAGTGTGTGTGGTCTTTACAAGGCTATGATGGAAAGGGAAGAAGAGCTGGCAATGAAAATATTCATGTTTCCTTGTTTCGCCGAACAGCCTTGTAAATGGCTTGAAGCACTCAATGTCCATCAGAAGGGCATGTGGAGGAGGAAGTGTAGTTGTTATTCTCACTGTCCCTTTGGACTCCTTCCTGTCAAAGGTGGGCTGTGGGATTCATGGGGTGGGCTGGATGATGAAGAGTATCCTCAGGATTCACCTTTTCACAATCATTTAAGAGATGGCATCTCTAGCCCAATCCTGCTTTCTGGTTGGTCAGAGTACTATAATCTTCGGTCACTACCATTGTCAAGCCCTGTTGCCGACATTCTTTCCCACCCATTGACAGTCTATTATATATTAACAGCTCTCAGTATCAGTTCAAAGAACCGGTTACTGAAAGGGAAAGAGGTCATTCTTCACTACCTTGGACCTGAAGGAGAGTTGGACTGGATGCCAGCATTCGCAGAGATTGGTCATTTGCTCAATGGATCAGGTAATATACAAATAGTAATGGTGGGACCTGAAGTTCCTACAAATTTGTCAGGGACAACTTCAGGAATAAGTAGCCGAGTAAGGGTGCATCTGTTGAGGGGTGTTTATCAGGAGGAAGCAACATACCTTCCTTCTCCTCATGTTATTGTTGCATTGAACTGTGGATTGGAAAGGAATGGAATTTGGGGTCCAGCTCTTGATGTAATCAACGCCATGGGTTTTCCAGCCTTCTTCACTGATCCGTCTGAAATATCTTGTGCAAATGCTAAACAGGTTCTTCGTAGTGCTGGCTTACATATCACCCACCCTGTAACACCCAATCCCTTCCGCTCACCAGTGAGAAATCATGGGCCTTCCAACAACCTTCCTTCTTATAGCAATGGTTTTGTGTTCGGGGTGAATACATAGTGGGACTTAAAATCTACAGAATAGTGAAACTGAGCTAATGTCTGTAGTTGTATTTACTGCATATTATATTAAATTATGGATTATATTTGAGATCTGCATAGGAGCTATTCAATAAAGCAACTTTTTGACTGTGGTATTCTATTTAATTTGCATGTATTTGTTGTTGAGTGTTCAATGTTGAATACAACTACTTCTTGGCGTAAGCTTTATGTTAATACTTTTTCACCAAATGAGACTGTTGAAAGCAACTTCTTCTGGGTGAGCTATAAGTTCACATGCTTCCACTGTGATCTTCAGCATGATTAACTCTACCTAACTTCACTCTTTGTTGCCAATTCATATTGGGCAGTTCATTATATTCACTCTATAAGAATAATCTACTATGGCACAATGTGTTATCCAGAAGACCGAAAACAAAAATTCTACTTTGTACAGAATCTGAGCTATCAGTATCAAGTATCAACCCTTTTGCTGAGTTACATAACTGGAATTCTAAAATTGCCTTGTTCACTGAATTGTGTTATTGGTAGAGAAAACTTTTCAAGCATATGAATGATGGGAATGCAGATTTTCTTTTTCCTCCTGTTTTTCATTCAAAGCCACGACACCTAAATTTACTTAAAAGTTGCTGCTCTTGGATTGCAGTGGCCCTTTTCTGCATCTCTTCTGGCTTTGATATTCAATGTACAATATGTTGAAATTGGATGACTGGTAACTAATGACATGAATTGGGATATTCAGGATATTTGACAATTTCAGCTGATATCATATATGATTTGATTTTGCTTTGATATATCCTCTGATTGTTATGGCCAGTTTTTTCTTTTGACATAGGTTTCTATGCCTAACTTTTGAATAGCAATAACTTCCAGTTGCTTATGAATGGTTGAAAATTCTCAGGACTGATATCTAGCTCCATGCTCCATGAACTGATGAACATTCAGTTAATTCCCTCATTGAAGGAAAAACATTGAAGTACTTTTTCCCATTTTCTGAAAAGGTAGTTTTATTTTTTTTATTTGGTATGTCGGAGTGCTTCAAGATTTTTTCTATAGTAATAGTACCAATATTTTATTCATGTGTTTCTTACCCTCGAAACTAAGCCTTGGCTAGTCAGCATCAATCCATATGGCTGCTTTTCCAATTTGGTATTTTCCAACGAGTAGATCCCAATTAAGTTATTACCTGGCCCATTAATCATCATTAATTAGAAAACAGTAGACTCTTTTCTACCAATTGCATAAAAATTCAATGCACCAACTCATTTTCCAATTCAGTTCTCAGTCTGCACCTCAAATTTTGACATTGATGACTCTCCTGAGATAAAGAGTCATGTTATTTAAACTTCAATTAACCAGTCAGCCTTCATCTCAACCAAGCAACTTGCCCAATTGGCCTATATAAAGGCCAAGAAACTCTCTCATCTTTCCTCCAGACTTCAACAGCCTTTCATCTTGCATACATTCAAACAACAACAGTTCACTTTCTTTTGCAGACAATGGAGTTTCCAACTTATCAGCCATCTCCCTGGAATTATCTCCTCACTTCTCCTTCCATTTTCTCTTATCCCATCATCCCTGAAAACTATGTTCACTGGACTCAAAACCCAGAGTCTCACATTTTCTCTGCTGATCTTCCTGGTAAAGCCCTTTACACTTTACCTCCCCTGCTTTTCTCTGCTTTCATTCTCCTTCCATATTTTTCATCAGACTTATGTTTTCTTGTTTTCGTTTTATGACAGGTGTGAGGAAAGAAGAGATTAAAGTTGAGGTTGAGGACTCAAAATACCTCATAATCCGAACCGAGGCCGTCGATGAATCAACAAAACCTGCGAGGAGCTTCATGAGGAAATTTCGGCTTCCGGGTATGATCAATATTGATGGAATATCAGCTGGTTATGAAGATGGGGTGTTGACAGTGACAGTTCCAAGATCATTTACAAGGCGGGGTTTCTTCATTGATCCAGCAGATATCCCTGAAAGGCTTGAAATTCTTGCAAGAGCTGCTTGAAGAAGCAAGCTCTGAAACATCAAACAAACATATGAAGGGTAGGATAAAAAATTGATTGTGATGGAAGATTTTCATCATGATTTATGGGGTGTTGGCTGAATTCATGTGTATAAAAGTTTGGTAAAATTAATTACTTGTTAAAGGACTTATTTAGATTCATTGCTTGTTTGGTTGTAGTTCCCTGGAAATTAGAGTGTATTCTCACCTTCTCACTATCTTCAAAGGTGCAAAAAGAAAAGGAAACCAACAAAATCTCCGATGGAAAAGCTGAAAGAGTAGTTTGGTTTACAGATTTTGCTAATATCATCATGATGTACATGTGGGTGGGTAAGAGCATGCGATCCAAACAGGCCGCTTTTGTTTGGGTCGTTGGATAGATATTTTCAGTGGCAGAATCTGAAATATGAATCTTTCGGTTTTTTAAAAAGAGAAGATAATACGTCATGTCACGTGCTCTGCAGCCCGTGGGGCCACCAGTCTTCTTGTTTGATATATTACAGATTTCCTCCACTAGTTTAATTAATTAAATTATTATTATTTGATTAAATAATAATTTATTTTATTAAAGTATTGCAACTTGCAAAATATTATTATAATTCGACTATTTACGACGTTGCAAGTTGCTTAATCCAATACGACTTTTACAAGAAAATATCTCCCGTTAAAAAAAAAAAATTCAGGCCGACACGTTTCCCAAGACAGCCGCAGTTAAAGACTTGCAGGTTTCCAGAAAACGGTGAGTTTTAATGCGCAAAAGTAAAGAATGATATCATCAATGTACAGGCGTAGTCGTCGAGTGCGTGACGAAAATAACTTCTATAAACATTTTTACAAACATTAAATTTCATAATTATTGGTCTGTTCTTAATTAAGAAAAATAATTCAAAAATATATTCGATTAATTAAAAAAATTAATTTTGATTGGACATTTACTGATTCTAAAATAGTATGAAATCATATAAACCCCTGAACTTTAACAAAATAATAAATAATCACACATTCAGATCATTTGTAACAAATTTTTTAGATTAATTATTGCTTAATTACTAAATTAGAAATCGAACTTGCTCTTGCTAGTTGCTAGCTACTAGCTAGGGACCTATCGGTCACAAATGATGAAGAAGTATATTTATTTGTTATTTTTGTCAAAGCTCATACGCTTCTTCAATAATACCCATTTGAAAGTACTGAATCATTAGACA
Organism: Melia azedarach; assembly: GCA_028052125.1. Taxonomy (NCBI): domain Eukaryota; kingdom Viridiplantae; phylum Streptophyta; class Magnoliopsida; order Sapindales; family Meliaceae; genus Melia; species Melia azedarach. Next base: position 7,660,132 of record CM051406.1, read on the forward strand.
TCGTGTTCTGTAGAACATAAAGAATCAGGTCACATTTAAATCAAGGAAGCCAATTCTCCATTACCATTGAACGTGTAGTTCAATGGCATTTTGAAAATGAATACTGCAAACATTCCTAAGGTATCTTACAAACATTGTCACCCGATTCGTTTGTCAGTTGAACTTACCTTTTTTTAATCAGTTTCAGAAGTTCAACGGCTTCTCTCAATCTTCTATCCAAGTTCTCTCTCACAACCAGACTTCTAGAATTCCTGGATTATATAGAATTTAAGACCATTCGTTTAAGTTCAATGCAAGTGAAATTGCAGGAGAGATTTCATTCAGTAAATGCTAAAATTCTGACCTTTTCTCCAAGTTTGCTTTCCTTGTTAGTTCCTCAACAAGGTTGTTCAGTCTCTTCAAGTGGGCAGGTAACTTGCATATGGCTTCAACGCCTTTCCGAGTTGAACACATCTTCTTCAAAATCTCAGAAGCAATGAAATAACCCTCGTCCTTATTCCTGGAAAGTTATTGAGGAAAGAAGTAAATAACAAATTATTAGAATGGACGTTTTTCCTGAATTTAAACAAAAGAACGAAGAATCATTACCTTAACAACTCCCAAAGGATCGTTTCTACAGATCCTTGTCTGTCAATTAGCACTTCAATCAAATGTGGATGACGGGCAAGATTTCTGAGAGTTGAGAGTGCGTGCTTTAAAATTTCCTGATCAGGTATGCTTCGGCTGACTGAGCGAATAAGCTTCAGTAAGGTATCAATTGCGCCTGCTGCCACAAGTTTTTCACAACACTTCTGAGAATGTTCTGTTGCCATATCTGAAAAGAGAGTTTGACGATAGATCATGTCGTCAGGGCTTCAATTCACAGCAAAAGAACACAGCTTTGAAAGTCCAACAGGCAGCAGCCATAATTGATTACTCTGACAGGCGAGAAACTACATTAAATTATAAGAAACAAATAATGTATCTCACCTAAAGTTGCGCAAGTATGGAGAATGCCACTGACACTTTTCATGCTCAGCAGTTCTGAAAGTGCTGATAAGAGTCTGTTAATAATGCGCATTCCATCATCCACATTTGCAGCAGAGTTCTGAACTCTCAAGCGTAAATCTAGCAGCTGCCTACTCGACTCTTTGCGTGCAAGGTAACCTTTCCAGTAAGACTAACAAATTATGAAAGTTAGATAGAATTCCAGGATACAAAGTGAAACTTGCAGGGCAAAAAGGAAAAGACAAAATCCATTTGAACTCGGAAAAAATTTATTAACACTAATTGATGCGAACATCTACATTGCAAAGATGTAACGTAGTGAAGCACACCAAAATATGGTATCTTACTTGAAGTACAACGATACGACGCTTCTCTCTAGAGGCCTTGCGCCTTGCTGTCCATCCTCGAATATATGACTGGATAATGATAGCTGACTTTGTTCTTACTTTAAGAAACAGAACATGTTTCCACCACCGTTGCAGTTTCAAAACAGAAGACAGAAATATTTTCAGTTCAAAACTCTGGAAGCAGCCTCTTTGGATATTAAAATTGCTGCCACTAGGGGTGGCTGCACGATAGCCAGAAGAGCCTACAGCAGCGGAACACTAGATATTATTATAATTATCATAATGCCACAATTCAAACTACAACTCAGATATTTCACTTGAAACAAAAATGACTTGAACATACACATAAGTTTAAGATCTTTTTGCAAGAAAAAAATGGGCAATGGAACCCTTGAAGCAAATTGCATGTTCTACCTAAAAGCCTGCTCCGAATAATCTGGCCCCTTACAAACCGCTGAACTTCAGTTGCAGCATGTTTTTGAGAATGGAAAGCTCTCCAGCAGTTTAGGGATCGGACAGCACTTTGGATCTTTTTTGCAGACTCTCTTTGTAACAAAAAGTCCCTCCTTATCAACCAACCACGGAAGTGTCTCTGAATGCAAAACAAAATGATAATTCTTGAGATGGTATAGCCAAACTATTGATTATATGAGATATGCAGTCTTTTGTAGATAAAAGATATAGTAATAAAGGCACAGCAGCATGAGGAAACCCACCGTGAAAAAATGTGAAGTAAAATATATGTTATTAAAAAGATTTCAGCATTAGTAAAAAGCCAGAAATTCATATCCAGTGCCTGGAAGAAAGATATATTATTGGGCCACTTTAATTCTAACAGACTTAAAAGTCAATTGTTAATCCTACGTGCCATCTAATGAAGTTATAACAATTGAACTAAGAAAAGAAGGCTTGGAACATGTTGATAGGTTGAGTAATAACAGACCCGTTCTTGATAAAAAATATTATAATTGATGGTAAGAAAAGGTGTGCTTAAGTCGTTAACAATAACTAAGAAATTTCAAGTGATGTGGGTGTTGGTTATGCCAAGTGATGTGGATATAAGCGGTATATCACAGTAGCTAGCAAAGTTAAGAACCAAACTTCACAGATTTAAGACATAGTTCTTTATTCATATCCACGCAGTTGGAAATAGATGAGAAATAAAAAACTTAAAAATCACTAAATGCCAAGCACAAGAAAATGCAAAATCCAAACACACACACACACACTAATCACTTGAAAAAACAAAGTTAGAGAACTTACTTGGATCATAACAATGAGACATCTAGGTTTCCACGGCACCTCTCCTCAGAATCCAACCACGTACATAAGATTGAATGATGATGGCTGACCTGGTTGCAACTCTGTATTGCTGAAAAGCCCTCCAACATCTTAGGCATCGGAAATGACTTTGAATTTTTAGTGTTGCTTGCTTTTGATTTAAGAACCTCCTCCTTAACAACCAACCGCGGAAATAACTCTGAATTCTAGTTGCTGCAAAGCAATTCTTCTGGAGGAACCTACTTGATATAAAATTCCTCCACGCAAACTGAATTTTAAATGCTGCTTGTAGTTCCAAATGACTCTCACCATTTTCTTGACACATAAGTGGAGATTTATCAATTTCAGAGAAGCTATGAACACAATCCTGAACATCTGTGGCACCACCAAGTATATCAGGGGTGCAAGAACCTACAACCCTCTCAGTTTGATGTCTGTGACTCATCCATAATCTAGTTGCACGCTGGATGATCAATACTGACCTTTTTAATTTGACAAAATGATGCCTCTCAACCATGAAGTTGACGTATCTCCCAAATTGGTCAATTTGTTTCCATTCCTCTGTATAATTACCAAACAGAATAAGCAAAAGAGAACATAAATTAATTTGCACAACAGTATATAAAATATTGCTGAAAAAGCAGGTGACCTTTAGTATTGAAAGTGTTAAGCACTGTATTATGCTTAACTGCTAACCAAGCTCTAACAACAATCTGCAAATATGAAACTGCATTCCTTATCTTCAAAAAGTTCCGACGCTCATTCCATCTCCTGAAATGAAACTGTATAACTTTTGCGGCATTTCCTGGAAGCATTACCACAGCAATGTCTGTATAAAGAAGGAAGCCAAACAGAAGATCAATCACAGAAGAACAAAAATTTCTGATTGCGGCCCATTTTCTATTTAATATTAGACAAACAGATAGGACAATCAATCTGGTTATGAATGGAAAAACCAACCCAGAAGATCTTCAAGGAGAAAGTGGTAACACAGAAAAGTTAATTCCAGAAATAGCAATTTCACATGTAATGATATTTGACTAGAGGATGAACCAATGGATGGACCCTTTTATAACTAAAACAAATTAAAGGTTGATGACAGACAATCCAATTAAAATAGATGTCATATGATGACATATTATCATCAAAATAACAAGTAGAGCAGCTTCATAAAGCTAACCTCTTTCAATGTCAATCTTGCTTTTGCTAATTGAGAAGCTCTGCAAGGTAGAACGGGAAAGTTTAGATGCACTTTTGTAGCTTTTTTCAGCCATTTCTTGCCACCAAGCCCTGAAGAGCCTTGAAGTTCGTCACTGCATCTGCATTAAATTAGTGATATAATTCGAAATAGAATCAAGTTTTATAAGAGAGTAGTATACAGGCACAACTTTTTTTAAGCTATTTTGCTCATGAATCAAGTGGAGCTAAACTGAGGGAACTTAGCTGTAAAATTACTACACATTAAACCTGCATTTTGGTTCTATATGTTTAAATACTGCAGATTTAGATGTATATCTGGAGAAGAAACAGTTCATCTGCCTGAATGGCATATTTAATTTGCTAAAGAAAAATACTACTTAAATGAAAAATGAATACCTTCAGTGCTGTACCCAGCTTCTCCTTTTCGGTCTGACGATGCTTCAGAGTTCACAATCCAGCAATCAGAATTTGAGCGCCTCCTCTCTGGACTTTGACAATTACAACCCAACAGTTTATGAAAATTCAGTTGATCCTAGAAAGCAGACAACAAGTCAATGACATAATTTCTTATGGTATAGTTCGGTTATCATCCAGCACATTACTCCAATCATTACCGTATTCTTCTTGACAATCAGCTGGGATGAGAGGAACACCAACAAAATTACCACACTACGATTACTACAGGCGCCATTATGCTCAAGTATGTCACTCATTTGCAGAACCTGTAAAACGAAGTTTTATATGATGATGGGACATTTTACCATATCATATTGCCATATAGACTAATGCATGTGTGTGCACATAGGTCAAAAGCTGTTAAGCGCATCTCTTTCCTAGCTTATTACCATGATCAATGACTACAAGGAGTACAAGCTATCAGATCCCAAAATAAAATCAGGCAACTCTATCTTAAGGAATCTATAAGTGCACTTTGCCTCACAAAAGTATTGAATTATGAATTGTTTCCTGATGCCTCAAACATAAAGGTATCAACAATGATAAAACTTACCTCTGGAAAGTTTCCCAATAACATTGTCAGCTTTTGGGACAATATAAAATTGTGAAATGCATCTGTATAATCAGTGATTGACACAATTGATTCTTCGCCTCTTGCTTCAAGAAGGGTCTGTAACGAATGATCAAATTGTAGGAAAGCAGATGTGAGTAGAAGACCTGTGGAGGTATAAACTCGGAGATAAAGAATATACACACCTTAGAAGAACAAGAACAACAAAGTTCCTTCCGGAAGTAAAAATCAAGCAAGCACCATACAGCTTTTCCATCATTCAATGAAGAAAAATCAGTGATACAAAACTCATACCTTTTGCAAATCACCTGCAAAACATAAAATTCAGTAGATTGAAAAGTTGTGGTATGAAGAAATTTGAAGTCGAATTTAAAAGCCCAAAAGTGATTGCATGTATACGATATAACCCAAAACTAATGGAGCAAAAACATCAAGATAAAGAGACTAATGGCTGTAAGCAAAATCAAGAACAGAGTGAAAGAGGGGCAACCAGAGGAAAGGAAGACCTAACATCAGTAACTATTTTCATTCTTGAAACTCAAAATACCAAATGGCTTAAAGCACAAAGTTCATAATAATATGCAATAGCTTAACCAAATGAAACTGATATAGGTTATTCATCCTGTTTCAAATGTTTAGGTTCTATCAAATGTTACAAAATTGGAAAGAAGAAAAAGTAGAGGGAGAAAGAAAGTAAAGAAACAAACATTTTGTTGGCTGGAGTGCAGCGTATGCTTGCATGAGTATATTTATCATTCATTTTCAAAAACACAATTTTGCTATTAATTCAACCACTCAGAAATAGTGCATAAAGTAGCAAGGAAGAAACCCTAGTAAAATTTCTAACACAAGCTGTAATACCTGGATCCAATTCAAGAGCAAATCCAGAGGAGAAGAATCAACACTGTTTAAGAGGTCCTGCAGAAGGCCAAGACAGTTTAACAAAATTTAGAATTCAAATTCACAATAAGAGGCTCTTCACCATACTCAATCATCAAACTAAATTATAGAGAATGTATCCGGTTTAAGGCATACCGCACTGGTTCCGTGTATTTTGCAAATTTCCTCTATTAAGACTTTTCTGTTTATCAGAAGTGGTAAGCTGCGCGTTCAAAAGATTATAAATTGGAAAACCAATGAAATTGACATCCAGAAGCACTAAATAATTTTAAATGCAGTGATTCTAAAGTTTGGAGATAAAGACGAGAAACGGTTTTCACCTGCAAGTCAACAAACATGTTCCATAGCAAGGAAAGAGTAAGTTCTTTATCTCCATTAGCAACATCATCTTCCACAATTTCTGTTCCATCTTCATCACATAACTTTACACCAGCCTTCCTCAGATACAGCAGCGCAATGCCGCAATTCCCTAAATTCTTTCTCTGATTGTCTGATGGAACTACCATTTTCTGCAGAAAAGAAAGTAAATCTGTCATTAGAACATTCAACCTACTGCTAAATAGTAATTTTCCTGCTAAACATAATTAAAAAAGCCAACCGTAAGGATTGAGGAGTCCTGTAGCAAGAGTTGAATGACTCTGCCAAGCCTCACCCCATCTTGGAGATCTACAAATAAATTTGTCACTTTGAAATCATACTCAAGGAGGGGAAACTGCACCAGGAAAAATATATGAGTGTTAAATAAATGAATTTATTAATTTATCTCATCCTATCCAGTTATTGTCAATTTATCTCTTCAACAATGCATAAAGGCCCGTTTGCAGTGAAAACAGACACATGCGAACTAAAACACTTACCTGTTGGTAAGAAACTTTGTACCCAACAATCACTAGGTGTGCAAAAACATTTCCTTCTCCATGCATTACCTCCGATGATAAGAAATCTAATTTTACATCAGATCAAGATTGTCAACCACTAAAGGAACAATCCAAAAATATGAAAATAACCAACAGAACTTTGAACTGAGGGAAAAAAAAAAGGTTACCAACAATCACTTGGCGGCTTGACTTGATACTAGATTGCACAGAAAACAGAAGAGGAGAACCCCCATCCACTCCATCAATACCATATTTAAGAGGAAGGATGCTCTGAGATTTCGCTCTATCAAGTATAAGAACAAGCAGCAAAAATCTTTTCAATATGACATTCCCCAAAGTCTCATAGTAACCCGGTCTGTATAATCCCTCAACTTTCTTGTTATAAGCATAAGCTTTTGCCAGTCCAGCATGTGAAAAAACCTGGTTCTCAATTATCATTTTCAAGAATGCCATTTCTGGATCAGGATTTACATCTTCATTTGACAGCAAGGAATCACCACCAAAAATAATGTACAGTCCAATTCGAAGCCAAGCTGGGTTATAACACATAAGAACGTTAGTGGCCTTCTCCTTCATTCCAAAATCAGTTACTATGGGACAATGTGACTTCATTGTTAGTCGCCCCTCATCAATATTCTGATGAATAGAAGAAAAAGCAAATTAAAAAAATTGATTATCAATACTTGCAACTACAATTCCTGGAAATTACTATCACATATTCAATTGGTGGAGTCTAACTCTTTATGCTAGTAATAACACGTGCTTTGAAATCGTTTAACAAAATTAGAAATCAAACCTTGGTGACACGACTCATGATGTCGAAAACCTCCTTGCAACTGCCCAAACTCAAATAAATTCTCATCCTTTGCTTCAAATCATCGAAACTACAAATATCCTTTAACGAATTCCTCAAAGTTAAGTACTTGGATTCTGAAACTCCGGTATCATCCTCCACGTCATTGTTGTCTCCTCTCCACCATGTGTCCCTCTGCCGCTTCGGGTCCCGCCACGTCAACACCTCTCCTCCCTCCCGCTTCCCCTTACTCATCATCGTGTTCCCTACATTACTAGAATCAAATTTATCGCAGCCGCACAACTTAGGATTTTCAAGAAGGAAATTAAGCCAAGCGGTAAGGGATTTGGACAGCGATTTGAGTGACTGTTCCTTTTTAAGCTGTGACTTGTACGCCGATTTCGATTGTTCGAGCTCGAGAGACTTGAGCCGTCGGGCCGCAGCGGTCTTGGTCTTGGTAGACTTGGACCTGGCCGAGGGTGGCCCGCGGCGGTAAAACGATGACGAAGACGACGACTTAGGTGTCTGTTTGGATGCAGTGAAAAAGTTTTGGGGACAGGGGGACTGAAAATTCGGGATTTGCGAGGGACGTTTCGGAGTTTTGAAATTTGAGATGTCTTTGAGAAGCGAAGAAGTCGGTGGCCGGAGAAGGAGTGACGGTGAAGGTGACGGTGACGGAAACGGCTGTTCATCATCACATTCCATTGATTGCGAATCAATGAGTTTGCGAGAGAGGTGAAAGAAGTGACACCGTTTCTTGCAAAATTTGTCTGAAAGAAAATGAGAGGGAGACTGGTAATTTTGAATTTGAATTAGAGATGGTAGGGCACGCGCTGGAGCCCCGGTGGCACCTCACACGTGTTCTGGAAAATACGGGAAAATCCTTGTACAAAACAAACTAACATGCCAGTCGACAAGTCGTTAATCACACGGATGGCAGACAACATGCCGTCCAGTAAACGACACAGCTTCCTCTTGCAACAAAATTACGATCAGTCAGTCCAACGCATGAAAATGCAAACGACCTGTCGTCTATTAACATAATGATTGCGGGACATGTCGTGTAAAAAAGACGCTTTTGCTAAAAGAGAAGAAAGAGACGTATTTCTGACAGTCCTAAAGAGTTTCATTTTCGAACCTTGATGGTGGATAAAGCTAGCAGGACCCATGTTGTCATCACTGATATTTTAGGATTGAATTTGAATTTATTTCGTTAATAGAAACGTAAACCAATCAGAAAATGATAATTATGTCACTAAAATACATTAAAATTAGAGTAGTTCTTTGGATTTTCCACCCACCACAGACAAGCTTGATTGTCAATGAGCATTATCAGTTCGTAGTCAAGGAAGGAGTGTTTGATTCAGATGTACAAGGACAACAGCATATGTTAATCTTACCAAGAAAAGAAAAACACAAGAATACATCAAATGCATTGATTAATATAGTTCTTGTTGCTTTCTAAGTTTGCACGAGCAATAATGACACCAAAAAACAACCAGAATATGATTCCCTTAAGTAGCAGACATTGTTAGTCTCCTTGAATTTCATATCCTTTGCCACTTCTGTGAATTAGAGATGAATTCTGCAATTTATTTAACCTTGTTTCTATGCGTTCTCTCTCTTTTTTACATAATCTTTACCAGGAAAACTTCGAGAAAACTTCCACCGGGTTATTTGGGGCTACCCTTTTTAGGCCAAAGCCCTTGCTTTTTACATGCCATGCACACGAACACTACAGAACAATGGCTTAATGAGAGAGTAAGAAAATATGGTCCCATTTCTAAACTCAGCCTCTTTGGGACACCTACAGTCTTCCTCCATGGACAGGCAGCAAACAAGTTTATTTTCACTTGTGATGGCGACACACTTGCCCATCAGCAGCCCCCATCATTTAGAAGGATTTGTGGGGAGAGAAATATGACAGCGTTGACAGGCGACGATCACAAGCGTGTGAGGGGGGCTCTTGTTTCATTCTTAAGGCCTGAAATTTTGAAGCAATATGTTGAGAAGATGGATGAAGAGGTTAGAAAGCATTTGGAGATGCATTGGTATGGCAGTCAAAAGATAGCAGCAATGCCTTCCATGAAGTGCCTCACCTTTAACATAATGAGCTCACTTATATTTGGAATGCAAGAAGGAGCAACCAGAGATGCATTTGCAGAGCTTCTTCAACGGATGATGGATGGAGTATTGTCATTACCAATAAATTTGCCATTCACACGGTTTAGGCAAGGCATCCAAGCAAGTATAAAAGTTAGAACAATGATCATGGATCTCATACATGAAAAGAGAGCAGCATTAAAGCAACAAACTGCATTTCCTCATCAGGATCTCATCACTTGCTTGCTTAGTATCCAAAGTGAGGAAAATTTGATGTCTTTATCAGATGAGGAAATTATAGATAATGTCATAGGTGTAATGGTTGCAGGACATGACACATCCTCTGTTCTCATTACTTTCTTAATCCGGCTTTTGGCTAGCGATCAATCTATTTATGCCGCTGTAGTACAAGGTATCAAATAAAGATATACAAATGAATCAAGTTCCCAACATTAATTAGCAAACATATTAACTTATCACTTTCTTGGGATTTTGCAGAACAAGAGGAGATAATTAAGAACAAGGCTTTAGGGGAACTACTCACCTGGGATGACTTAGCCAAAATGAAGTACACTTGGAGAGTGGCATTGGAAACTCTAAGGATGTATCCTCCTTTGATTGGTTCCTTCAGAAAAGTCCTTAAAGATTTTGAATATGAAGGATACACTATTCCCAGAGGCTGGAATGTAAGATAAAATTATTTATTATTAAATTTGATTTCTAAAATTCAACACTGATATCAGTTCCTTCAACCGTTAGGTAATTTGGGCTACATGCATGACACACATGGATGAAAGCTGCTTCCCAAATCCGTCAAAATTTGATCCAATGCGATTTGAGAAACAGGAACAATCAACTCCACCTTATAGCTTTGTGGCATTTGGAGGAGGATCAAGGATTTGTCCTGGAAATGAGTTTGCAAGAATTGAAACTCTGGTTATTATTCACTATCTGGTGACCCGATTTACATGGAAACTGAGTTGCAAGGACACTCCCTTCTCCAGAAATCCTTTTCCAGTTTTCAAGCAGGGTTTGGAAATACGAATTCAGCCAAAGAACTCTATTAGTGCCAAATGATTTCATGTAGGCTTTACAGAGTGATCACTATACTACCATACTTTCCTGAAATAAAGGAATAATATTATCTTTTCCTATATTTATATAAAATTTAAATGAATTTGAATAGTTTCAAAAATTCATTAAAAACCTCCTCTATTGAAAACTGCTAACAGGTTACAGGAAGAATTTAAATGAAGTTGATTAAACTATTCAGGTCGATGGTCCAAGGTTTTCATGATATCTCTATTTTATTTTATTCTTTTCTTTTTTTTCTTTTTCCATAAGAACAAGAGAGGCAGAGATCAGTAGTTCATTTCTACTCGAGTCTGAGAGTATTATTTACAGAAAAAGAAAAAATAATGGAATTATTCTAATGGCATATGGGTTTAAAGAACTCAGCGAGGAAACCTGATTTTACCAATTCTAGTCCATGACATCATGGCTGATGAACAACTTAATAGGCCTTAGATTATCAAGAAACAGTCTTTTATTATTCTTAATTTAATTAGACCTTTCAGACTTTGTTTGATATAAAGTCTGTAGACCAATCGTAGAACTAGTAAAGCCTTTTGCCACTGTAAAATCCTTCCACTTAATTCCAACATCTCATCAAAAGCATCGCTTGCTAATGATATAAAATAACACATTTGTGCTTTAGGAAAGGTCCAAACACTTTGATGGAGAACTTCATATAGAGTCCAAATCCTTCTTGTTTGTCACTAAACACCAAGAACACAAGAATGCTTCTATCTTAATATTCTTCTTGTGTTTTTGAGCAATGATAAGGAAAATACAGTAAGAGACTACAATCCTTCACTAAAACATTTTTTAGTAATGTATTTGGTAAGTACTTCAGCCATGAATCCTGTAATCTATTTCACCACACTTCTTCTCATTCCCCTTCTGTATTTGATCCTGTCAAGGGGAGCTTCAAAAAAGCTTCCACCAGGTTCTTTTGGGATTCCTATAATTGGCCATAGCCTTGGCTTTTTGCGTGCTATGCACACTGATACAATAGAAGAATGGTTTCAAAAGAGAATAAGAAAATATGGTCCTGTTTCTAAACTCAGTCTTTTTGGGACCCCAACAGTATTTCTCCATGGACAAGCTGCTAACAAGTTTGTCTACACTTGCGACAACAATACACTTGTTCCTCATCAACCACCATCATTCAAAATGATTTGTGGTGAGAGGAATATATTGGAGTTGCATGGAGATGAACACAAGCGTGTTAGGGGAGTTCTTATGTCTTTTTTAAAGCCTGAAGTTTTGAGGCAATATGTTGGCAAAATGGATGAAGAAATCAGAAAGCATCTTGAAATTCATTGGCATGGCAAGCACAACATCATGGTATGTAAAAACTTTTTAATTGCCAAACATATAAAAAAAAAAAAGAAGAAAAATGATGGTGTTTCTCCTTACATGAAATATGGGTTTTTATTTATTTTCTTTTTTTTGTTTTCATGAAAATATAGGTAATGCCATTAATGAAAACCCTGACCTTCAACATAATGTGCTCTCTTCTATTTGGGATAGAACAAGGAGCAAGCAGAGATGCCCTCATTGAGCTTCTACGACAGATCATTGATGGCTCATTATCCTTACCGATAAATTTTCCTTTTACACGTTTCAGGCGAGGCCTGCAAGCAAGAGAAAAGTTTAGAACAATGATCGTGGATCTCATACAGGAAAGGAGGACAGCATTAAATAATCAAACTGCTTTTCCTCATCAAGATCTCATAACTTGCTTGCTTAGTATTCAAAATGATGACAATCCAATTGTATTATCCGATGAAGAAATAGTAAACAATGTCATAGTTTTAATGATTGCTGGACATGACACTTCCTCAATTCTAATCACCTTCTTGGTCAGACTTTTAGCTACTGATCCCACTGTTTATGCTACAATTGTTCAAGGTATGCAAATAATTTGATTTTCAATACTAATGCTCGAACAAACTTATCGAGTTATTACTTGGGATTGCAGAACAAGAGGAGATAATTAAGGGCAAGGCTTCAGGGGAGCTTCTAACATGGGATGATCTTGCCAAAATGAAGTACACCTGGAGAGTAGCATTGGAGACTTTAAGGATTTACCCTCCTGTTTTAGGACCCTTCAAAAAAGTCCTTCGAGATTTTGAATATGAAGGATACATTATACCAAAAGGATGGCAAGTATGAAAGAATCCTTTCTCTGATCCCTCTCATATTCCTTCTAAATTTTTGCTTCACAAATTGGTAATTTTTAATTTTTCTTTTGTGAAAATTTAGATAATGTTGGCTGCATTCATGACACACAACGACAAGCACATCTTCCCTGATCCATCAAGATTTGATCCAACAAGGTTTGAGAAACAAATATCAATTCCACCCTACAGCTTTGTTGCATTTGGTGGAGGACCAAGGATTTGTCCTGGTTATGAATTCGCAAGAATTGAAACTTTAACTACCATTCATTACTTGGTGACAAGATTTACATGGAAACTCAGTTGTACAGACAGTTTCACCAGAAACCCAGTGCCATTTTTCAAGCGGGGATTACCAATAGAAATTCAGCCGAAATAACTTGTTATTCACAAACTTTGTATAAATGATCTTAAGCGTACAAGCATATCACAAGTGCACCAGGCCCTGTAATGAATTGCTACTTTATTAAATAATCTGTTCTACTTTCTGAGGAACAGCTAGTTTTATGACAACATATCATATTTTAATTAAGACTTGAAATTGTCTACCGGCAGCTGATTTTTGTCTAGTAGTTCATATCTTCAATACTGGCCCTGATCCCAGAAATTAGGAATCAATATCATAAATGTAAGTAAGCTGGGAAATGGAAGCAAGCAAAACTAATTAAAAACAATCTAACAGTTAATGGGATTTAAGTGAACAGATGAGCATACTGAAAAACTTAAAATTAGTGTGTTAGAATTTTTTTCGATAATATCAAGATTCTATAACCATCAAACATAAAATAAATGACCAATTCTGTCTTATTCAAGTAACACATTGGAAATGCCACCCTCCAATGGCCAGACTAGGCTGATCCTCATAAAAGACAAATAGAAGATGCAAACTCATTTGTTTTCTCTTTTGACACGATAGAGAACTTCATGAAAGATCCAAACATTTGCTATTCATGAACTCCGTGCATAAGAACACAGGAATGTAGCTAATGTAGCATCCTTAGATATCAAATCCTAAGTAAGTCCTTGTTTTAGACATGAATTCTGCAATATATTTCACCTTAATTCTCATACTTCCTCTTTATCTTATCTTGACTAGGAAAACTTCACAAAAGCTTCCACCAGGTTCTTTGGGGCTCCCTGTTGTTGGTCAAACTCTTAGCTTTCTGCATGCACTACACACCAACAGAATAGAAAAATGGTTTCAAGATAGAATCAGAAAATATGGTCAAATTTCTAAACTTAGCATCTTTGGGACCCCAACAGTATTCCTACATGGGCAAGCTGCAAATAAATTTGTCTACACTTGTGATGGCAACATACTTGGCAATCAGCAACCATCATCAATCAGAAGGATTTGTGGGGAGAAAAATATAACAGAGTTGAGTGGTGATGACCACAAGCGTGTGAGAGGAGTGCTTGCATCATTTTTAAAGCCTGAAGTTTTGAAACAGTATGTTGTAAAAATGGATGAAGAAATCAGAAAGCATCTCCAGATGCATTGGCATGGCAAGGAAAAGGTCGTGGTATGTCAAAATTATCAGATATGCAAACATAAACAGAACTAAGTTGATGCACATATAATTATTAACATCAGCAAGGAGACTAAAATCTGAAAACATTAGCATTGCATCTTGATTTTCTTCTCTTCTCTGATATTTGTTCGAATAAAACTCAAAATGATGTTGTGCAGTTAAAAAATGATTCAAAAGAGCAACGACTCACCACAAGGCCAAGAAATCATTATTGCTGGATGTTGAAAACATGTTTAATTGTGCAAGGTTTTGCTTATATATGTTATTCTACTCTCCCTATTAGACAAAACTAGACATTTCTCTTCTTCAATACAATATAGGTAATGCCATTGATGAAGACCCTCACTTTCAACATAATGAGCTCTCTTATCTTTGGAATTGAGGAAGGAGCAACAAGAAATGCACTTTGACAACATTTTCAGGATATGATGGATGGAATCGTGTCAATACCAATAAATTTTCCCTTCACACGCTTCAACCATGGCCTCAAGGCTAGAGCAAAAATTAAAGCAATGATAATGGATCTTATATATGAAAAGAAGGCAGCATTGAAGCAACAGACTGCTTTTCCTCAACAAGATTTCATCACTTGCTTGCTTAGTACACAGAGCAAGAGCAACCTGATAGTGATTTCAGACGAGGAAATTGTAGATAATACCATAATTATAATGATTGCCGGACATGACACATCCTCTGTATTCCTTACTTTCTTGGTCAGGCTTTTAGCTAGTGATCCATCTGTATGTGCCAGCGTTGTCCAAGGTATGAAAGAAACTCTGCTTTTTAGACATTTGAGTCAATTAGGGTAAGAGATAGTTGTTAGATTTATCCAACATTTCGTTTAAGTGATCTCATATTTACTTTATGAACTTATTAAATAACTACTTGAGATTGTAGAACAAGAGGAAATAGCTAAGAGCAAGGCTCCAGGGGAGCTGCTCACATGGGACGATCTTGCAAAAATGAAGTATACTTGGAGAGTAGCATTGGAGACTCTAAGGATGACCCCTCCTTTGTTAGGAACCTTCAGAAAAGCTGTTAGAGATTTTGAATATGAAGGATATATTATCCCTAAAGGATGGCAAGTATGAGAGAATGCTTCCTATATTTTGCCTCGTATTCTTTGTAGCATTCAATAACCTGTAGTGTAGTTTCATCTCTAAAATCTAGGACTGATGGGCATTTTCCTAAAAATTCAGATAATGTTGGCTTCGTCAGTGACACATATGGATGAGAATCTCTTCACAGATCCATCAAAGTTTAATCCAACACGTTTTGAGAAACAAGCATTACCTTTTAGCTTTGTGGCATTTGGAGGAGGACCGAGGATCTGTCCAGGATATGAGTTTGCAAGACTCGAAACTCTAGCTACAATACACTACTTGGTGACCAAATTCAGATGGAAGCTTTGCCACAACGATAATTCTTTCTGCAGAAAACCTTTTCCAGTTTTCAAGCAAGGATTGCCAATTGAAATTGTAGCAAAGAACTCTGTCGATCAATTTCAATGAGTTTTATTTATATCAATAAAAGTTGCATCAGGCCAGGTCATGACAAAGATGTTATAGTATTTGGAAATAGACTATCGAAAGGTTAAAATATAATCTCAAACTAATGCCTAAAACTCTGACATGAAAATAGCTGAGCATATTGTTTACCATGAAATTGTCTCAATCGAAGTATAAAAGGAAAGCCTTCAGAATACATTTATTTTATCAATACAGTAAAGAAAGCCTATGCAGTTTCTTGAAAATACCACCAAATTATTTGTAATAATCCATATATAAGGACAACATCATTCAATATACTGACAAGGAGAAAAAAACAAAACCATGGTGCTAATGTAACGAGGTTATTACTAATGAGGACAAAAATCAAGATATCATTGGAAACTTTCTTATAAATGAGTCCTGCAAACTTTATCTTCTTTTTTCTTCTTGTCCTCCCTTTCTAGCTTATACTGAGGAGGAAAACTTCCAAAAAGCTACCACCAGGTTCGTTCGGGTTACCCATTTTAGGTCAAAGCCCTAGCTTTCTATATGCTAGGCGTACCAACACAGCATAGCATTGGCTTCAAGAGAGAATAAGAAAATATGGTCCCATTTCAAAACTGAACCTGCTAGGGACCCCAACAGTATTCCTCAATGGACAGACAGCAAACAAGTCTGTTTATATTCGTGATGGAAACACACTTGCCAATAAGCAACCCGCATCAATCAGAAGAAATATAATGGAGTTGGGTGGAGATGATCACAAGCGTGTGAGAGGAGCGCTTGTATCATTTTTAAAGCCTGAAGTACTCAAGTAGTACGTTGGAAAGATGGATGAAGAGGTCAGGAAACATCTGAAGATGCACTGGAATAGTAAAGAAAAGTTCAGGTATGTCAAGATCATATGTGTATACGCTTCTTTTGTGCAATATGTTGCTCTCAAATTTATTTTGTTTTCGTTAACAACATAGGTAATGCCACTGATGAAGATCCTCACCTTTAGCATATGAGCTCACTTATAATCGGAATTGAACAACGAGAAAGAAGAGATGCACTTGCAACACTCTTGCAACAAATGATGGATGGAGTCCTATCAATACCAATAAACTTTCCTTTCACACGCTTCAATCGTAGCCTCAAGGCAAGCAGAAACGTTAGAGCATGATAAAGGATTTATACGTGAAAAAGGCGGAGCATTAGTACAACACAATGCTTTTCCTAAGCATCAAGATCTCATCAGTTGCTTGCTCAGTATCCGAAACGAGGACAATTCAGTAGTATTATCCGATGAGGAAATTAAAGACAACGCTATCGTTATTATGATTGCAGGAGACTACACAACTTCCAGTCCTACTCACATTCTTGATCAGGCTTCTTGCAAATGATCCATCTGTTTATCCCTCCATCCTTCATAGTATGCATTTAAAATTAAAAAAAAAAGTTCAAAACATCATTATTAGAATACATGCATAATTACTTGGGATTTTGTAGAACAAGAGGAGATAGCTAAGAGCAAGGCTGTAGGGAAGCTACTCACATGGGAAGACCTAGTCAAAATGAAGTATACTTAGGGAGCAGCGACAGAGATGCTAAGAATGAATCCTCCAGTATTTTGTTCTTTCATGAAAATCCTTAAAGATTTTGAATATGAAGGACACACAATTCCTTAAGGATGGCAAGTATGTTCATAACTCATAAGACTCCCTACTATTCCTTGCCTGATCTACCTCCATTAATCACTATTACTTATCTGTGATTGATTATCTGGTATTTTTAGGTGATGTCGGTGGCATGCATGACACACATGGATGAGCAGATTTTCCCTGAGCCATCAAAGTTTGATCCAACACGATTTGAGAAACAAGCAGCAGCAGCACCCTTTAGTTTTGTGGCATTCGGAGGAGGACCAAGGATGTGTCCTGAAAATGAATTTGCCAGAATTGAAACGCTGGTTACAGTTCATTACCTGGTAACTCAGTTTACATGGAAGCTTTGTAGCACCGGCAGTTCTTTCTCCAGGGATCCAATGCCAGTTTTCAAGGAGGGACTACCAATTGAAATCAAGCCAAAGACCTGCGTTGCTACTGCCAATTAACTGAACAAAAGTAGTCATAAGAGCTACTAAATTACCTTATGTAATAACATCAATAATTTCAAGGATTATTCTAATTTTCATCTGATTAGGGTAGGGACTAATATATAAGCACTAATATACTTTACATACTTTAACATTTTTTAACAATTTTTAAAAAAATACTTAACGAATAAACATTATATATATAGTTATATTTTTAATAAAAATAAATATTCTAAAAAATAATAATAAATATATTAAAAATAAAATAATTATTAAATAATAATATAATATTTTTATGTTATAATGTCTCTACAAATAAGGAAAATTTTCACATTTTATCTGAAAACCAATTTTTCCATCAAGTGAAAATTTTATTTTCCCATTCTAACTCAAAAAAAAGCTTCACATGATTATATCTCTATCAAATTTTTTAAACTCACACACTTCCAAGCTTGCACCATCAAATTATAATAAAATATTTTTATAAAAATATGTCAAATATATTATATGTTCTAATTTAAAAAAAAGTACCCAAATTTTTTCTACATTTTTTAACTTTTATTTTTTGTTCTAATTAAATATAATTTAAAACTAAGAATAAAAGTCTAATACAAATACATAATTTAAAACAAAAAATAAGATTTCAAAATAAATGCAAATTCTAAGAAAAATCAAATCTTAAATTCTACATCAAACAACAAAAGCTACTAAACACAAAAAATTATCATCTTCTCAAATATTTTTTGGCCAGAACAAATGCAAATACAATTAAATCAGACAAGAAATTCTCAATCTAACAAACCAACAACCATCAACTACCCTAAATTCTCACCTTCTCCTTTTCATGCAACCCGTATACCTTAAGAAGCTCATTAGCCACTATCATCATCTAACCACCAGTCAAAACCTAGAGCAACGATGTCATTCACCTTCTCCTCTAGATTTAGGTAGCAGCTTTACACAAGGGTTTCATAAAACTCTCAGATTTCATATAAATTTGAGTTTTAATTCGGATTTGAAAATACCTATACTAGCTATCATTAAAAGACAACTTATATTGAAGGAAACTCCATGAAGAATTTTCCTAGTTTGACTAACCCAACACCTTCTCAATCTTCCTCTTTTTCTTAATCTTTATTGGTTTATTTCTTGTGTAATATTTGAAAAAATAGAAGTAATTTAATATGAAGAAAAAAAACGAGAGATAAAGGATTGGTATATTACGAGGTAAAGTATTGAGTGTTTGAGTGGTAAGTGATGCAAGCATATTTGGGGTAAAATATCAATCATATCCTTATAATTAAGGATCAATGCTAATGATGTCAAATTTTAGGTGAGATAGCTGTTAATTTCGTCATACGTTCTCTCTAAGTGTGATTTTAAAAAATTTCAAAGAAGGTACGTGAAAATATTCTTACAAATAATTACTATTCATTGTCATTTTACTATTAGAAAATTTTTGTAAATAAATTTATTATGAAAAATAAAATTTAAAAAATAATCAATTAAAAAACGATAACAAAGTTAGATAAATATTACTAATTTTAAAATTAGTTAGAACATATTAGAAATGATAAAATTTTAAAATTTATTAAAAGTATTTTGAGAATCACAATATCTTTATTGAAATTAAGGTACTAACCATTTAAATATTTAAGTATTAATTTTATAAAACACTTCGTACGTGTTCATTCAAAAATCACTTTAAATGCTAATTTTATTTGAATAAATATTTTTTATTAATTTATCAAATATATTAATAAATATTTTTAAGATGCTAATTTCAATAGTACTTGGAGTTTAAATCCTAAATCATTAATGATTAATCAACAAAAACAAAATCAAAATTTAAAATTAGAAACAAAATCAGCAAGCAAGGTTCTTCTGCTACCCAACTCTTAAACTTAATTGAAGAATGTTTTATTCAGAATAAATTATTAGAATGATTTGCATATTTTCTCAAAATATTTTATTAAATTACTACAATTTGATAATTTTTTAATTGAAATTTGTACAATTTATTAATACTATTTTCAGTCAAATTATAGGTGCCACTGCCACATGCTCGCTGTCTTTTAAGACTGTAAGGACTTCTAATGGAATAAATTTTCATCTTTCCTCCTTTTAAGAATTCTCTTTTTCATTTAATTTGATAACATTTATCAATTACATTATTATAAAATTATATTTAATTAATAAATAATAGATTACTTGAAAATAAAAAAATAAGATAATATTTTATAGGTTATTTTTAGTTGGCTACCCTAACTGTGTCTCTATGTCGTTATAATACAGTAATTATCTGTTAATAGAGGGACCCAAATGTTATTTTATTTAAAAATCTAATAAAACACATGAAAACAACCTTAGGCTTCGTTTATGGATGACATACTACTTACCACACACTAATTATACACATTTTATATTATTTCACAAAATTGACCACATATATCGATAATAAAGACATTCATAATAAAAAATTATTATTATTATTAAAGCCTAAATTTAACCCTAATACATTATAATTTAAAGTAAGGGTAGTAACACATACCTCCATGAGGTTTGAGACTTTAACACTTAGATGGAAGGTTTGAGTAAAAGCACACTTACCTCCCCTGAACTTTTAGTTAACCATCTATTTGTATTTAAATGACTAAAATACCCTTAATTACTTTAAAGTTAAAATTTAAGAAATTTAATTTTAATTTATATAATGTTTGAAGATTAAAATTTAATTAATAATAATTTAAATTTTTATTTATTTAATATTTATTTAAAGTTAAAATTTTAATTTTAAATAAATATTAAATATGATACATAATTAAAAACTGAAATTATCAAATTAGAAAAGCGGTCATTTTACACAATAAAGTTTAAAATTTGAATAAATATGATATATGAATAAAAATTAAATTATCATTAACTAAATTCTTAATTTAAATAAATATAAATTAAAATTTTCAAATTATATTATCATTAATTAAATTCTTAATTTTAACAAATAATAAATAAATATAAAGTAAAATGATCAAATTGAAATATTATTAATTAAAATTTAAATAAATATAAATTAAAATTATTAATTAAATTCTAATCTTCAAACATTATATAAATTAAAATTAAATTTCTTAAATTTTAACTTTAAAAAAATTAAGGGTATTATAGTCATTTAAATACAAAATTGATGGTCAACTAAAAGTCCAGGGGAGGTAAGTGTGTCTTTCTTCAAACCTTCCATCTAAGTGTTAAAGTTTCAAACCTCAAGGGAGGTATGTGTTAAAACCCCTTTAAAGTAATTGATAGTTATTAAAAAAGATTAGTTAGTAAATATGACATTTAATTTAAAATTTAATTTTTTATAATTTGTATCAACATTAAATTTAAAACAATATTTGTAATTTTAAAGTTATTATTTGAAAAATTAAAATAAGTTTTTTAATAATTAATTACTAATAGAAATTTAAAAATTAATTGTAAAGTAAATAATATACTAAACAAACATGTTCATATATAATAATTAGTACTAATACAATCTTTTTTAGTTAACATTTAATTAAAATTTACTTTTTTTATAATTATATATCAATATTACATTTTTAATAAATTATAATTATTTATTACTATTCAATTTAAATATTAATTTTGTGAAATAATTATAAAATAAATTAACTTTAAATTTAATAATTTAAAAGTTAGTTTTGAATAATTTTTATTAAGATGAATTTAAAAATTAATTTTAAATTAAATAATACATCAAATATATACATACCCAATAAAAAGTTATATTTATTTGTATTAATAAATTATAAAATTAGCATCAATAAAAATATAATTAATAAATATAATTGAAACTTTATTAATAAAAGTATTTTTTATTATGAATATCTTTATAAAGTTATAACATATATATAAAACAAAAATTGTAAAATAATTTATTATGTATAAATAGTGTAGTGGTAACTTCACATAGTAAGTGACATGTAAATTATATTTCTTTGTATTATAGTATTCTAATAATTGTTATATCAATTTTCTTATTATAACGTAGCATTTCAATAATTATTGTATTATTTTTCAATATTGCAATGTAGTCGGTTGATATAATTTATATTTTTTTGTATTATAATATAACGTATTAATAATTATTATACCACGAGAGATAAAAATAAATTTAGAATAGTTAGTCACAAATATCATATTATATAAGGATAGTATTATTTTTAATTATCAGTCAAGGTATATTTATAAATTTTAGGATATTTAATATGATTTATCAAATATTTTAAAAGAAATTACAAATTTAGAAATAAATATTTTATTTATTTTAACCATTTAAATTTATTACTTGTTTGTCGGATAACGCCACAACGGATTATTCAATCTCATTTTTATATTTTTATATAATTTAGTTGAAAAAGATCTGTTAAAAATAGAACACCCTTTCATAATAATTATATTATTATAAAAAAAAGGACCACACTATATCGCAACCAAAGCGCACTTGATTGGGGCGTGAAAACCACTCGCTCGGTCATTGGATAACTGTGAGTCATCCGAGAAACTACAGAGAAAAAATGCACACACAAATACATATGGGAACAGCTGCATCATGTTTTGTGCTTTGCCTCAAATCAAGTCTCCACCGATCGTCGTTACAATCAAACCCTCTTTTAGCAAATTCTTAGCTAGAAATCTTTAAATTTCTTAATTGAAAAAAAATAAGGGCTCCTGGGATTCGTTGTAAATTCAGAAGAAATTAAAGGGAAATGGCTCAAGCTGTTGAAGATTGGTACAAACAGATGCCTATCATCACCCGCACTTATCTGACCGCCGCTATCGTCACCACCGTCGGTTGTTCTCTCGATGTATGATGTCTCTCCCTCATTCTTTGTTCCTTATGTATCTTCGTGTTATTATTAAGATTGTCAATCTGGGGATTTATGTATAGATTAAGTGGTTGTTTTTCTATGGGGTTTTCTTTTTAATTTGATTGGATTATTCAGGTTATATTCCTTCTGAGTAGGATTTGATTGTTTTGAGATAATTTCAACTGGGTTTGTTTCGTTTTTCCAAATCTTTTCGTGCTTTTTTCTCATTTTTGTTTTTCGAGGGTGAACTCGTTAAATTTTTTTCTTTTCATTAGTTTTCAAACCTTTCTATGGTAATTTGATTGGAAGCTAAGTGTCATTCTCATTGAGAATGATACGGTTGTGTTGCCAGGCTAGTGAGTTTGGTTGATTGTTTTTCCCCTTGATTGGGATCTCAATAGTTTAGTTTGCCTTTTTTTTTTTCTATCGATCAATTGGTTTGTCTTTATTTCCCAATTGCAATTTGATTTGATGAGGAGTGAATGGAGGTCTGAATTTTTGGGGGTTAAGTGGCTGTTATGTGTTATTCTCATTGGTTTTTCTGTTTTGTGTTAAAAATTTGCAGATAATATCTCCTTTTAATCTGTGTTTGCACCCGACGCTAGTGGTCAAGCATTATCAGTTCTGGCGCCTTATCACCAATTTTCTTTTCTTTCGGAAAATGGGTAAGTTTCAAGATTTGTCTTTAGAACGTCTAATGGATTTGACAGTAGGGTTATGTTGTTGTCACTTGTTTAGATTTAGTGCATTGATAGTTTCAAAATTTAAGAGTATACATCCAAGTATGCAATTACACTTGGGCCTTTTGACTCCTATCCTCTGGATATGATAGTATGTAGTTAAATTCCTGCATTTATGCCACGCAGTTCTGCTTAGTTGTCAATCAAATCTGATCTCCTTTTGCATGGTTTAAACTTATAAGGAAAATACAAATGAATAGACTGACATGTAAGTAGATTAACTGAGGACAAATGAAATCTTGTTGAACATAGATAACAACTAATGAAGACTTTGAGAAACTTTTCATTGACACATAACTGTATTAGCAGCTTAGGCTTATTTCTTCATAGCAATATCTAAAATTAACTGCCAAGTTTGCAGCTAGGACACAATGACATCATGGATGTTCACTCATTGGTACCCTTTCTGCTCTGTGTTAAAAATCTTGTTAGGAAAATAAGCAATTTCTTATGTCTGATTTAGATCCTAACTCCAAACCAAAAGAAAGCTTACTTGGATCTTTTCTATTGAACGTTTTGCAGAACATGTCTATTTAATTGTCTGTACATTGATGAAATACTCAGTGACCAATAATTGTTATTAATACATTTGCCTTTATGATACCAGATCTAGACTTTTTGTTCCATATGTTCTTTCTTGCCCGATACTGCAAGCTTCTTGAGGAGAATTCTTTCAGGGGAAGGACTGCTGATTTCTTTTACATGCTTTTATTTGGAGCCACATTTTTAACCGGCACTGTTCTTATTGGGGGGATGATACCTTATTTGTCAGAGTCTTTTGCAAAAATCATATTCCTTAGCAACTCATTGACACTAATGATGGTTAGTTTTCATTTGCTTAAATTGCAAAATAGTTTTATAGGTGATAGTTGGGGATAACTGTTCTGGAAGCCTTATTACTTTCTTGTGCTTTACAGGTGTATGTGTGGAGCAAACAAAACCCTTTCATCCACATGAGTTTTTTGGGCCTGTTTACATTTACAGCAGCTTATCTACCGTGGGTGAGTAAGCTTTATTTATTCTTGATAATGTACTACCAGTGTTTGGTGTTCATTGCATTCACTCTATTGCTAATTTTCATTTTTAGTCCTAGTTGAAAGTAATTTTATGGTTCCTGTGGACTTATCTTGTATACTCCCTTTTAATACCCTGTTTTTTCCTTTTCTGTTGTTGTGATCCTTCTATCCTAGTTACTTTCAACTGCAGTGTTGTAATGCATTGTCACCTTGCTTTCCTTGCAGGTGCTTTTGGGATTCTCCATCTTTGTTGGTGCTAGTGCTTGGGTAGATCTGCTGGTGCGTTACTAACTTAACATTAATGTCAAAAACATTGATATTAGATATTTTATTGATATGAAACTCTTTATTTTTCGGGCTCCCTTGTGAAACTAAAATCTTTTGTGATTCAGGGAATGATAGCTGGTCACGCGTACTATTTTCTTGAAGATGTTTATCCTCGCATGACAGGTCGCCGGCCATTAAGAACTCCATCCTTTATTAAAGCACTGTTTGCAGATGAGGCAGTAGTGGTAGCACGGCCTGCAAATGTGAGATTTGCACCACCAGCTGCCGAGGAAGTTCACCAAGATTAATTAAAAGAAACCCTGGATGGTTCATTTTGGTTGGTATTGATTAGTAGGGGAATTATGGGTCCTGCAGAAACTGCTGTTGGCCTTAAAAATATTTACCGGGACTAGCTGATTATGGTCTTTATTGTCATAACTCCATTTCAGGTTAACCTTGTATATGATTTCTGCTGCTTCTGCTAGATTTGTCTGGATTTGACGATAAGTTTTTGTAATCTATATAGAGGAGTGAATGTTTGTAGTTAGTATAGGATGCTTCCTGTGCATTTATTATGATTGATTTTATATAGAGGAGTGAATGTTTTTGTAATCTATAGATTTACACTATTAATGTTCCCCATACCATTTCCATCTGAAATTTGATCAAATTTGATAGCAAGCACTAAATCATATATTTTTTCCAACATGTGCTTGATGCGTAAATGGAAAAAAGCATTGAAAAGTCAAAACCATTCCTTTCCAAAGTAATTAATTGATGTCAAAATTCTCAAAAACGAACGTCTAATTTCGTTTTGAGTAGTTACTTAGAGTTGGTAAGCTGATTATTCAGTAATTGCAATGTAAAATGGAACTAAATGGACTGTTTATATTGCTGCGATCTGAAGCTAAGGTCACAGTAGAAACAGTCAGGATGTTATCCTAGTTATGCAACTACTAAGTCTGGAGAAAACAAAGATTTGAGGAAAAACCAAGCAAGCAGCAATATAACATATTACATTTCCTTGTAGTTCCCGCCAATTTTTCAAAGCGATCAAGACCAATTCAACATTAATCCAACTTCTACAGTCAATCCTTCGGAAGGCATCATATAACAGGGGCCCAAATGGAAAGGAATAATATATGATAACAATCCAACCTTTTGGTACACACCACAATGACGACACCTCTAAACATGAAAAATGAGTCAGCTACCACATTAAGACAAGAAAATTTTCCCTTCCAAACTTTTGAACAAATAAATTACATGAAATAAACCAATTCTTCACATAAGACATGAAGATATCAATAAAAAACCTCCCCTCCTGCAAAGCTGTAAACATCTTTGTCAATGCATGCAAAATTGACACCATGAGCCTCACCAGAATAATACATCTGGATTACCTTTCAGGCTCTTGTTATCTTGCTCAACTCCAATAACAGAAAACTCTCGAGCCAGTACAGACCTGTAGGTATGCTGTGTTTACCTGGTGTGGGGAGCAAATGACACTAGAAGATTGAACAGCGTGGCTATCGGATGGGATGATATTGGGCAGAGACTCTCTTGGGAGGCAACTTGCGCAGGATGTAAAGGACTAGGGCAGAAGGTAGGATCTCAACCACCTGTCATTTGGACACAATACCAAATTTAGATAAATAGAAAAGAGAAAAAGGAAACAAATAAATAAGCTAAGTTGCACAATACCGTGTAATAGATAATATTCAAAACGGGATGATCCAAAACATCCAGTGATGCATCTGCATCAAAAGCAGATAAAACAACCTGCATTTTGCGGATTAATAACACATCAGAGAGAATTTTTGTTTCAGAAAACAGAAATGCATTAAAAGCATATGAAGAAAACCCAATCTGTTATCATTTTTGGTGCTTGTAGAGCATTCAGTGATCATTAACCTTTCACAGTAACCAGCACTCTTCTTTGAACCTGAATATATCATCTTAGGCTCGCTTAACATAAAACACAACGCCCTAACATGTACATGTTATGCATGACACCAGTTTGCATTTTTGTAACCTCACAATCCTACTGAAAGTTCAAATTGGAAGTTTATCCTCTTCAGTTAACTTAGAAATATTTAAATTTAAACATCTGCCATCGTATTGTTTGCTGCCAGCCTGTTTTGGTTGGCTTCTGCTGCCAACTGCTGCTATGGTTGTGGTTTGAGGTTTTTGGTTTCAACTTAGTTGATCTTCAATGAGCTGAATATAATGTCTGCTTTTCTTGTATTTTGTTATCTTGGCATCAATTTGTCTTATACTCTTCTTATTATCAACAGTATTTTTCTCTAAGAGTTTGCTGTTAGAGATAATTTATTCAAATTGAAAAAAAAATAAAAAAATACCATCTTGTTGAAAACTTTGAACTACCTTTTTCTAGTTCCCTTAACTGTAAAAAAAGAAAAAGACTACAGAAAGACTCACCCTTTTCTTTTCTTCTATAAATTGTAAAGACAGAAATTATTACCTCCCCCTTGAACTACAGCAAAAAAGAAATTCTCACTATTTTATGTTCCATTTTGTACTTAGAACTAAGTGAAAGATAACCACAATGGGTCAAAGGCCTGATATTCTCTTTCACAAGATTTGGTCAAATTCACAAATATAAACAGACCAAGTCCAAAAGTACATATAAGCTTAATGCCCAGAAGACAATATAATTTGAAACATACCACAAAGCATCGTATAAGAAAGCAGGTGAAACAGATAGCTGTCACAGATCCAACCTGCAAAAATAGCATATATTACATTAATAAACTGCTTTCGCTTAATAACTTTCCTAGTATGCTTGCATCTAAAAAGCACACAGAGTCTTGCTGGAAATAGCGCAGGAAAGTTACCAAGAGTATCAAACTTGTACAGTGAGAAAATATAAGTTCGGATCCCCTATAGCCTACAATTTTATCTTCAGTTGCAATAAGCATGTGAAAGTATTCATCTCATCTATGTTGTTCACCTTCATTACCACATTTATGGCATAAAAGTGATATGCATAGGCACGTATACAAACAGAAAAAATCTTGTGCATATAAAAAATAGTGATATGCACCAGCTTGCACACACATAACTGCATGCATACTACAGGCAACTGCCACTCAGTACATCTTGTTGTAGCTTCCAATGAATAGACAGAAATGTAGGCACAAACAAACATCAATAATGGCAACATGATTAACTTCTAGAAGAACATGGTAGATCCAGACCAGACTAAACCAAACTTAAAAGGTCTTCATCAAATCAAATTTTAAGGAAGAAAAATTTAGATCATGGACAAATATATTGTTAGCCATAGTTTGATAATTCTATTATTCCAGGATAATGCCAACAAGAAAAAGTAACATATAAATAACATAGACACAAGCTTCATACTAAGATACAACAGTAGCCAAGAAGATTTATAGCAATCTAGTAGTCACACATGTGATCAACTAGATTAAAAATGAAAGAAAGACCCAAACCTCATGCAGCTTCTTTCTTCTTCCTTTTGATTCAATAGGGAAACGTCTCAGCATGAAAAATAATCTGCAAGCACCACAGGTGAGTAAAAGGAAGTGAAACCACTTTAATGCTCTAACATATCACTGAACACAGAGAAAAACTCACCTTCCTCCATATAGCAGGAAGCCCAATGCTGCAATAAACGACACCACTGAAGAAAAGTGTACAATTCATGAGTGTGCTTAGATGAAAAAACTGATGCTTATAATGCATGGACAATCTAAGACAAGTATGAAATGTGAAGTGCTAATCCCCAATAATGTACTATATCAACAACCTAGCTTATAGTTGGATACAAGAACTTACCTGCAATAAATATCTTTCCAATGAATTCCACCACACTGCTGTGATCCACCCATAGGTAAACCCAGATGCAGACCTGATACAAATACCTTACTTTGGTAAAATTATCCTTAAGCTTACTAGTAAACAAAGTTATGGATGCAGATAGTAAAGGACTGGCTCAAGGTACGCTGAGCATTCTGGACTACAATCTGTACTAGGTTGATTCTCCATCAGTACAATAATATGCATCTTGAATCTTTTTAACATAATCTTTACAAAAAAAATAAAAACAATTAAATGAAATTAATCTCATTTTTAAAGATTAACCGCTCAGGGCAGTGAAAAGCAATTTCAAAATATTAGTAACAATGGTACTCAGGGGAATGTTCAGATAAACAAGAAATCCATTGGCATTTTTAACGAGCTCCAAATTGGAGATTATTGTGGAATCCTTCAACCTTTAGTGACAATCAAGAAACTCGTAGGACGTAACACACCAGACAGGTAGCTTCAAGGGAATTTGAACCTGTAACCTGTAACCTCTAGGAAAATATTAATACTATTGCTTTGACTTTGATTATGGGACCAGATTTGAGTATGCTACAGGGAAAAGTGGATACCGGTTATTGTTCAACATAATACCGCATAAAAGGCTAAAAAGGGAGTTTAAAAATTTCAAATTAGTGCTACCAAATGCGCATGTAGGCTTTCTCCATTCTCCAGGCTGAGTTTGACTAGAGATTATGTTTAGCAGTGAGAATTCAAGTGTTCA
The DNA here is from genome assembly GCA_028052125.1 of Melia azedarach. NCBI lineage: Eukaryota > Viridiplantae > Streptophyta > Magnoliopsida > Sapindales > Meliaceae > Melia > Melia azedarach. Next base: position 7,689,456 of record CM051406.1, read on the forward strand.
AATTCGTTTTTCTTCCAACATCTTGCCATTTTGAAGTAACCAGGAGACATAGCTTACCATGTGAAGTTGTAGTAGAACTATGTGCAATGAAGCATCCAATCAACAAATTAACAGAAATGATAGCTACTGCTATAGAACCAACAATTAAATCTAATTTATGTCAAATGATAGGAGAATGTGAGATGGAGCATACCTGTATAACGTAAATTGCTCCATTGATTGAGATATAAAAAATCCTAAGTTTATCAGTTGGTAAGCTTCTTGCCTGCAAATCAATAAAGATATCAGTGCTTCCTTGATAAAAAATTAAAGAAATAACAGCAACAAGAAGTTTTTAGATACCACTACTGAAACTACTAATGGCATTAAACTCACTCTATTTACTTGCCTGGTGATATATTTCTGCCCAAAAGAGGACAAGTAATGTGTAAGTAGAGAAAAACAGCAGTCCCGGAAGATCCAATAATACGAGTGTCAGTACCTGGTTCAATATATCAGCAGCACTATGTCAGATAGAAAAACCCTAGACATCCTAAATGTTGCATTATGCAGGGAAAAAATGAAGTGTCATCCTATTCCACTCAGTGAACCAGTGACTGGTAGGCCGGAAATTGAAATTACCAGTGGCCTGGAAGATTAGCAAAAGTACTGAAAGAGGAAACAAAAAGGCGCAATTGATCACACATATTAAAAACAGCCGAACTTTTAGTCTCATAAGAACTCTAAGATTTACAAGCAAAGTCTATAGAAATTAATCAGTGGTCGCTTCCCCACTTCCACCTCCCTATTTTCTAAACCAATCATCAACCATATCACAAGGAAAGAATTAGAAAGAACATATTGCAAAAGCCTTTTTCATTTTGAATTATCATCTAAAGAGCCTTTCCGAGCATTTTGAGAGGATGGTTTTGACAAACTGCAAAAATCTAGTAACCATACTGAAATTCTTGCATACTACTTTCTAATGGAGAAAAGCATGTCTGTCCAGATCCTTTAACAGGTTCCAGTCAATGCTTGGAAGGATCATTATTTGCCCTTACTCTGTATATAGAAGTGTTGATCTTACTTCCTGTCTAGAAGTGTTGATCAAAATACTAACACATTCGAGTTTGGAGGGTCCCAAAAAGAATGGAGCATATAATCAAACTCTATTAATTCTGTTTTAACCTTTCAATAAGGCATGACTATACTTGACATAATAATATCCAAAACAGAAGCATGTTATATATTATTCCTTCTCTTTTATAATGAAAGTATCCTTATTGTTCAAGCTATGGACTGTGAACATGACCAAGTGTAATTTGCAAGCAAAGATTTCTACATCCCTTAAATCTGAAACCACAAATTTACTTTCTTAGGTTCTTGAGGGTAAAAGAAAAAATGTCAATGCTTAATGCTATAAAAATTTGTTTATGAAACAAAAACATTTTTCACATTGCTCCCTCCTTTCAATCGACATTTGAAAGAAAAATGAGCCTCAAAATTGTCCCAGGACCCCCAAGCATAATAACCAGCAATAAAAATATGAAGAAGCGTTTATTGATATGTTCATATACAAGAATAATGTTTCAAGAATTTGAAAGCCAACGAATATGTAGTCCTTCAAGATTAGTTCACATTTATCAGAACTACGGCAAACTGACCTTGGGATGCAAAAGAAACACTTGCTTGTGAAATCCAAACACAATTGCACGTACTGTAACATAGAAAAAAACTCATATAATCAAATTATCATGCGATAAAAAATTACTGACAACAATTGCACAATATCGCAGATTTTAACTAATTACCTCCATTAACAATGAAGTTCATAAGATGAAAAACCTTCTGTGTTGTCCAACCATATTCGGGCACTCTCAACTCAATTCTTATTAATTGTATCTGCACATCATAAACATCAATTAAAACCCTTATAGTTTCCATTAACCAGTCTCACCACAAAATTATTGCCAGCACACACCACAAACGCTAATCTTTTCATGAACTACAACACGTAACAGCAACAGAACTCAAAACTGTAATTGACAAAAACCATTCCAGTTTCAATAGCAGAAGTATTTAAAATCTCTCAGGAATAAGACAACAAAAAGAAAAAAGAAAAATTTAAGAAAATTGCCATAAATTTAAAAAAATATAAGATTAATTCAATATTTAATTATAGTAAATTCACTATAATAACAATGTTATATTTGATAAACAAGCTCTATCCAATCCGAAGTTCCGGAAACACCCTATCTCTCATATCGTACAGATTATATATAAATCGTCTAAAATCAAATAACCACAAAATCGATCTAACTGGAAAAAATTGCAGAATCAAACCTCAGAACAACAAAACATAAAGAAACACATAGATAGAAGGAGAGATAGCAGAAGGAAAGAGAGAAAAATAACCAGAGCAACAGAGGAGACAAGTGCATAAGCAGCGCAAAGAGTGTAGAAGATCCCGTCCTGCCACTGAGGCGACTCGTTGATCTCGTTCCACCAATTCGTCACTGGCGCTCGTAACTCAAAAGCCGATATGTTCAGTGGCATTCCAGTAATTCTCTTCATATCTCCACAAGCTTTTCCCAGAGGTTTCTCGAGAAAGTCAAAATCCTTTCTTCCAAACAAGGCACAGGCGTTTGAGAAGCCGAGAAACGTGACGGCAGCTAAACACCAAAGTACAAATTTACAAATTAGAAAGAGATTGTAAATCAATCTACTTCTACTAGTATAAAACTCTACCAGACGGTCGCAGCTTCTGGCACCTAAGCTTCTACGAGATCAACGGATTAGATTAGTTCTCCTTTGGTGTTATTGTCGTCAGATCTTACGCTGTCAAGCTCCTGATTCTCTAAATATTCGCCACGTGTACTCTGTTACCCTCATTGGTTTATTGCTAGTTTCCTGAACCCGTTAGAAGTGATATAATATCACTATGACCCTGTTTTTCTAATAATAAATTGCAGGAAAAATTACAGTGTAATTGGGCGGCAAACAAATTTAACGATGATATCATGGGATTCACTAATTAATTAAATTAACTAATAAATAATACTCCTAAATATTTTTTTACAGCAGCCTAATTAATTATGTTTATACTTTCTCTCGAGTTTTCTCTCATTTTCCGTAACAATTAAAATTTTTAAATCGAATTCGTTAAAATAATAAAAAAGTTTATTCATTGAGAGGCGTGGCTTATAATAGTACGCAAATGAAATTCGTGGAACTAAAATATGATTTTTACCTATATATTTTAAAATTTAAAAGGGGCAATATCACGTGTTGGGTGTGAGGAGATGCCAGCGGAGATTCCCTCGGGTGGACCACAAATAAGGTGGGGGACGAAAGGAGGAAGAGGAGGAGCACTATCTTGACAGGTTGTGACGCGAAGTTTCCTCAATGTAACTAGCGTCACTAGCCTATCCGCGTCTGCATGGACGGCTACCGGGTTCATCGGCGCGTTTGGACTTTGGCTTGTTCGGTGGGATTAGTTATTGTCATTCACACGTGTAAATTTGCTAAATACAAACCGACTTTATTCATTATTCAATCTAGTAATAGTAATGAAAATGAATGACAAAATACGCTCCCACTTCGAACGAATATATAATCATATGTCAAATTAATCAACGTAATTTTCGGTATTTACTATTTACCCCAGTAGTAGGTGAATTTATTTTTTAACTTAAAATTCTCAAATTCGATGATTTGAAAGAAAGTAAAATGTTTGTAACTTTTTGTCGGTACACAATTTTTCAGGCCTTCATAATAAGAATTCGATTTTGCTACTTGCAATTGCGAGAATTTATGTGGTCTAAACACGTATAACAAAATAGACCGCGTGTTTCAATTAAAATTAATTGGTCGTTGGCTCGTTGCCTCCACCTATGCGTCAAAGTTACATAAATAAAGGTTGAAGTATTACGAAAGGCAGAAATGGATAATATTCTTTAGTCTTATCGTAATAATAGCAGGGTTGGATACGCATACATTTTCGCTAAATGGCGGTTGAAATGTTCGCGTCAAAAGAGTGACTTTTACAAGTGGGAAATTCATAAATGAAGTTGTCGTTTTTCTCATAAATTGTGAAGCGGCACCAGCGGCGGTTTTAAGTGGGACTGGGAGACAAATATTATATCCATTAGGGCTTTTTTAACATGAGTAGTTTTATTACTTTATATTCATATTTAGATAATGTGAGTATATGTTTAATTTTAGTTTGCACATTTTCGTTGGATAAAATTTTTCTCGATTAGATGAAGTCTTTTCCATGTCACGTTAAATTTGTATTTATCTAAACAAGCAATTTTTGATGTAGTGTTGATAAATAATTTTACATGTAATTGTGATACAAATTTTTTGAGGACGAAGTTGGCTTGGGAATACGTATTATGCTGATTAAATTATCTTCTTAGTTCTTATGGAGGTAATTTTTATATTTTGTTGTGTTTTTTATTTTCTAGAAGTTTTTCTTACTGATCTCCACCGTTCATCTTAGAAATCTCCATCTGTTTTAACGAGCGGTCTCATTTCTCATCGTTCAAGTTACTGTAGTCTTTCTCTATGTTGTCTAAAACCCCAAACCCTAGCTTTTAGTTAACATTCATTTCTGATCACCAAAAAATGGCCGTGTTTTTCAGATTCCGTACAAGTCTAAACCTAAATTCGCTGAAACACCGCAATTTGGCCGCGGCGTCCATCGCCTTCGCCGGCAACAACGACCCCTTGACCAGCAAGGAAAACAAACGTGACATTCTTTCGCTTCTAAAATCGGAATCTAACCCGGAGAGGATCCCAGACATCTGCCGCGCCGCCACTCTCAACCCGGACTCTCACCCCCACCGCATCGCCTTCTCAGTCGCTATCTCCAAGCTTGCCAAAGCCAATCACCTCAATGGCATCTCGCAGATCCTCGAAGAGGTCAAGTCCCGACCCGAATATGGACAAAACGAGAGTATAATCGGTCACTTGATCGTCCTGTACGGCCGAGCGAGCATGCCCGACGACGCGATGAGAACTTTTATGGAAATTGATAAGTACGGTCTCCGTCATTCTGTCAATTCGCTGAACGCGTTGCTGTTCGCTCTCATGTTAGCAAAGAATTATGAAGAAGTGAAACGGATATTTTTCGAATTTCCGAGGACTTATGGAATCAAACCAAATATCGACACTTACAATAGAGTGATCAAGGCGTTCTGCGAGTCTGGCGACTTGAGTTCGGTGTATTCGATTTTGAACGAGATGGATAGAAAATCCATTAAACCAAATGCGACGAGTTTTGGGTTTTGGTTGGAAGGTTTATATAAAGAAGAGAAGTATGAAGATGTGAGTAAAGTTCTGAAATTGACGGATAAATACGAGATTAAATCCGAGGTAATTGTGTATAATGTAAGGATTCAAAGTCTCTGTAAGTTAAAAAAATCTGCAGAAGCGAAGGAATTGCTTGAGGAGATGTTATGTAGTGGAATAAAGCCGAATTCGGTGAGTTATACACAATTAATTTATGGATTTTGTAAAGAAAGGAATTTGGAGGAAGCTAAGAAGCTGTTTGAGGAAATGACTGAGAGAGGGCTTAAACCGGATAGCAATTGTTATTTTCTTCTGGTGTATTTTCTGTGCCATGGTGGAGATTATGAGACGGCATTGAAAGTGTGCAAGGAGAGTATGGAGAAGGGATGGGTGCCGAATATATCGACTATGAAATCACTGGTGAATGGGCTGGCGAGTGTTTCTAAGGTTGATGAAGCGAAGAAGCTTGTTGGGTTAGTGAAGCAGAAGTTCAAGAGCAATGTCGATGTTTGGAATGAGATTGAAGAGGATTTGTCTCAGTAGCTTGATCATCTTCAAGTTTCCTCCAATTCTTAGTTCAGCTTTTCCAAATTTTGAAAAAAAAAAAAATCTTAGGATTACATCGGCTAAGTTATATGATTAAGCAGATTAATCTCATCTCCCAAATTTGACACTCCTTACTGTCCTCTCTTCTTATAGCACATCTTTAAACTTATTATTGAAAAATCATTGTCCATAATTCCATAAATAAAAATACTAAACAATGTATCTTACAAGTAAAAATAATTGTGAAGATATATCAATTAATTCATCATATTAGTAAACCAAGGTCAAAATGATGGAAAAAAACCGCAAAAGAACGACGTCGTAACAGTAATTGTAGCTGATAAACGCACTCTTAAAAGAAGCGCTTGATGCACCACCGCGTTGGGCTGGGCCAGTTCCCCTTGAATGGATCAAATTTTATTATTTGCACCAGCAATTTTTACTGTGTACCACCTCCTTAGATCGACGCCGCTCATCTTGCCCAGAAATCATTTCCATTCTCTACATAGATCAGCACCGTCCATCGTATAAAACTCCAGATTTATCAAATGTTGAAATAACAGTAAAGCATCCCTCCAATCTGTATGTAATCTCGTTTTTGTACTCTAAAACCCAAAACCATAGGCAGCTCTCTCTCTCTCTCACTCCGATGGCCTTAATTTCTCGACTCCGTATAATCCTGAACCTGAATTCAATAAAGCACCGTAGTTTGTCCACGTCATCAGTCCTTTCTGGCCCGGAGAGGATCAGCAAGGAAAAGAAACGCGCCGTTCTTTCTCTTTTGAGATCGGAATCCAACCCGGAGAGAATCCTCGAAATCTGCCGCGCCGCCTCTCTATCTCCGGAATCTAACCTCGACCGCATCGCTTTTTCAATTGCCATCTCCAAGCTATCCCAAGCAAATCACTTCAATGCTATCGCGCAGTTCCTCGAAGAGCTCAAGACCCGACCCGATTTGCGACAAAACGAGCGTTTCATCGCTCACTCTATCATCCTGTACGGCCAAGCCAACATGATAGACCACGCTATGCGCACTTTTAAGGAAATGGAGAAGCGGGGACTTCGTCATTCGGTTAAGTCTTTGAACGCGTTGTTAGTTGCTTGCAATTTAGCCGAGGAGTACGAAGAAGCGAAACGGATTTTTCTGGAGTTTCCGAAAACTTACGGAATCGAGCCGAATTTAGAGACTTACAATAGAGTGATTAAGGCGTTCTCCGAATCCGGTAATTCGAGCTCCGTGTATTCAATTTTGGCCGAGATGGATAAGAAGTCCATTAAACCAAATACGACGAGTTTTGGGCTTTTGTTAGCTGGGTTTTATAAGGAGGACAAGTATGAAGATGTGGGTAAAGTTTTGCAGATGATGGGGAAACACGGGATTGAGTCCGGTGTTAGTGTGAATAATATCAGGATTCAGAGTCTTTGTAAGTTAAAAAGATCTGCAGAAGCCAAGATATTATTTGATGGAATGTTATCTAGAGGAACCAAGCCGAATTTGGAGACCTACAAGCATTTGATTCATGGGTTCTGTAAAGAAGGGAATTTGAAGGAAGCTAAGAATTTATTTAGGACTATGATTAAAAGAGGGTATGAACCGGATAGTAATTTCTATTTTAGTTTTGTGTATTTTCTGTGCCAAGGTGGGGATTATGAAGCAGCATTGAAGGTCTGCAATGAGAGTATAGAGAAGGGATGGGTGCCGCCATTCTCGAATATGAAGTCATTGGTGATTGGGCTCGCAAGTATTTCAAAGGTCGCTGAGGCGAAGAAGCTTGTTAGGCTGGTGAAGGAGAAGTTCCCCATTGATGTTGATATGTGGAATGAGATTGAAACAGGCCTTCCCAAGGCGTGAAGACAAAGTTATGATAATGCAATTTTTAGTAAACTCAATGTTAAGTTTGCAATAATTGAATGGAATGGTTTACCATAATGTTGAGTCATCGCGCATATCTGCATATGACACAAGTTTATAGCAATTGACATGTCTCGTTCGTCAGGGACAGAGCCAAAGGCAATTGACATTACAGATGGCGAAGGTTGCCAAAGTTTTTTGTTAGAGGAGTGACTTTGTACCGGGAAAAATAAATAAAAACATAAAATTTATTATGATTGTCAGTGTATATTATATGATCAATTTTTCATTTGTCTAATCATCTCATCTGGTCACATAGCCAATTCTTGAAATTGAGTTTAGCTTAATGTTCACAATCATCAATGAATTTTGTATGGTGTTGCGGGTAAATAAATTATGTTATATACCTTACTTTATTTTGTCTTAAATCATAATATTTTCTTTGAAAGAAAAGACCAAAGTTGCTTGCTCTCCTTTGTTCGAGGAGTTGTAGTCCTTGCTTAAGTGTACAGAATTAACTACCGAGTTAAACAAAGTTACAAACAATAGTTAGTTACAGCTTGTTAACTAACAAGAAAATGATGTGTCAAAACTTTGGATGTAGCTTCAGCATTGATGCAGCTCTGTCCTTACAAAAATGTATCTAGATCTTGCAATGCTGCTGCAGATTGGCCTTGAGAATAGAGGAGCACTTGAAAATTAGTAACAGCAAAAGCTGCAAAAGGATTGGTCATGGTTCTCTTAGAGGATGGTGACTGAAAGAAACATTTATTAGTGAAATAAAATAATTGACAACCATACAATCAACCGGATCCGTGGCGCAATGGTAGCGCGTCTGACTCCAGATCAGAAGGTTGCGTGTTCGATTCACGTCGGGTTCAATCCCCATGCCGGATCAATTATTTTTCGTGCCATTTTTTTACAAGAAAGCAAAATGATTACCTTAAATCAATTCTTTTAACTTTTGAAATTTGTTGACATTAGTTGCTTGTCATTCTATTTGTTGTTGGACTAGCATTTCCAATTTTGGAGCTATTTGAATTGTTGAATTAGCAAGTTATTTACATCTCTATATAAAAAGAGTGAATCTTATTACAAGATATATATATATATATAATGTTTCTAAATTTCCTCATTTAAGAGTCAATTGGTTTTAGCCTGCTTGAACTTATTAAAAGAACAGTTCTAGTTTTTAATTCGTTTATATAGAGTTGACCATAATCCTTCTAACTCTTGCATGTGGAGGTAAAGTTGTCATTATCAATTTTCTCCACTAATTAGCATGCTTGAAATTTTGGAATGTACCAGTTCCTGGCTTATCACGTGCCCGTGTATATATTTTAGAACGTTTGTCTCTGTTTATAATTGCAGCAAAAAGTAGGGACTTATATATTATTATTCGAACTTTCAAATAACAGTAAAGCCCAACTCCTTCACTCAATAGTGCCTTCTCCCCCAAAAATCAAAAACCCTTCACTCAGTTGTACCTTCTCTAAAACCAAAAACCCTAGCTCTCCCATTTTAACCCTCCATTTTTTATCAGCGACCACCATCAACATATTCAAAATAATGGCTTTATTTTCCCGACTCCGTACAAACCAAAACCTAAGCTTACTGCTAAAACACCGCTACTTGGCCACCTCATCTATCCTCTCCTCCGGCAGCAAGACCCCCTTGACCAGCATGGAAAAGACACGCGCCGCCCTTTCTCTTCTGAAATCGGAATCCAACCCCGAAAAGATCCTCGAAATCTGCCGCGCCGCCGCCCTCACCCCGGAGATTCACCTCGACCGCATCGTCTTCTCGCTCGCCATCTCCAAGCTGTCCCAAGCCAATCACTTCAATGGAATCTCCCAGTTCCTCGAAGACCTCAAGACTCGACCTGATTTGCGACGGGACGACCGTTTCATTTGTCACTCGATCGTCCTCTACGGCCAAGCCAACATGGTCGACCACGCGATCCGAACTTTTAAGGAAATGGATAAGCACGGATTTCCTCATTCCGTTAGGGCATTAAACGCTTTGCTGTTCGCTCTCACGGTAGCGAAGGATTACAAAGAAGTGAAACGGGTATTTCTTGAGTTTCCGAAGGCTTACGGAATCGAACCGGACTTGGATACTTACAATAAGGTGATCAAGGCATTTTGCGAGTCCGGTGATTCGAGTTCAGTGTATTCAATTTTGGCTGAGATGGATAGAAAGTCAATGAAACCAAATGCCATGAGTTTTGGGCTTTTGTTAACTGGGTTTTATAAGGAGCAGAAGTTTGAAGATGTTGGTAAGGTTTTGAAAATGACTGAGAAATATGGGATTAAACCCGGACTCAGTTTACATAATACAAGGATTCAAAGTCTTTGTAAGTTGAAGAGGTCTGCAGAAGGGAAGGCATTGCTTGATGGGATGTTATCTAGAGGAGTGAAGCCAAATGCTATTACATATAGCCATTTGATTCATGGGTTTTGCAGAGAAGGAAATTTGGAGGAAGCTAAGAAGTTGTTTAAGACTATGATTAACAGAGGGCTTAAACCAGAGAGCAATTGCTATTTTACTCTGGTATATTTTCTGTGCCAAGGTGGGGATTATGAGACAGCATTGAAGATCTGCAAGGCAAGTATGGAGAAGGGTTGGGTACCGAGTTTCACGATTATGAGATCACTAATTAATGGATTGACCGGTATTTCAAAGGTTGCTGAAGCGAAGGAACTTATTGGGGTGGTGAAGGAGAAGTTCACAAGGAATGTTGATTTGTGGAATGAGATTGAAGCAGGCTTGCCACAGTAGCGAAGACTAGACGTGGTATGCAATTTTTGTTGTCTAATATGACCATGACCGTGAATTAATAATAGGATTTGTACTCTAGAGATTTTGCTTTACATGAATTACATAAAAATCATTTCTTTAAATTATGTAATAATTTTGTTGAGTATGTTTCCTGAGCTTATCTGCAATGCTTCAAACTGATCTCTCTTTTTCATCCTCTTGATCCTTCCCCGCAAGGAGAGGGTTTTGTTGATGACTGCTGCATCAGCCTAGCGCATTAGACAATAATCAGTCACGTCATTTGAACACAGTGTTGTTTGTAATGTTTAACTTAATCTCATTGAGTAATGGAAAAATCATGTCGTCCAAAACCCCCAAAATTAGAAAGAAAATTAACCATGCGTTTGGTCAGACTTCACTACCTAGTGTTGTTTCACAAAAGTTAAATCAATACAGAACTTAAAAAGATCAACTTGCATTTTACTTGAAAATACAAGAGGTGGTAGAATTGAGTTGAAGTAAGATTTTTGTTGGCTGCTTTGAAATTTGCATTACTTAAAAATTCGTTGTTGATCTAGTTTGACTCGAGGTAGTCCTCATCAGTTTTCCCGAATTTCATTACAACATTCTATGGTTAACCGAACAGCGTGAAAGCTTTAAGTAGCAACTTCTGATATCCTGCTCTTTGCTGCAGTGGCCAACTAGCGATACATCACATTCGTTCGCAGCAAATTTTAGCCTTTACCAAGTTATCTGCATCTCTTTCGACGCAATACATCACACACTAGTTACATTATTCTTCAAGACAGATATAACGTGATGATTCTGTCAAAATAAATTCTTAATCGTGTGATTTGGTTATATAAACGCAGAGAAGTACTAGAAGTCAAACGAAAGCAATTGATCATAAAACACCCCAAAAAGAAAATAACAGGGAATTTGACGCATTTTTTGATTCATTATACTTTTGGTTAACATTGTCGAGAACCCCGTAAAAAATCCAACCCTCTTGGTAGCTTTTCATCCTCTTGCGAGGTGCTATACAATTCTCTTTCAACAGCTCTTAGTAACTTAAAATCTGCCTACAGCTTTTTAAATTGCACGCTGCAACTTAAATTCCTTTTTTTTTATTTCCTGTTTTGGGCATGCAAGCAGGGAACGAGAGGGCACAGTCTGTCTGTAACCAAAGGGCCTACGGTTGAAGGTGACTTCGAGAAATTTGACGAAAAAATTTTCCCAGCCTCTTTGGCATGGGTGCTGGGGAATTAAAACTCTCTTTTATGCATGGATAAATCCAAAATCCGGTATCCATGACCATGAGTATCTGATCGCAGCCCACCCAACAAGTTTGTGTTGTAAATTCCAGTTACAAGTTTCTTGACATCACGGCAGATCCCTTTCTCATGTATTGTGCACCATATGCTGCAGTAGATGCCACCGTAGTTGAAACCACCAATAAACTGCACCAAATTATATCAAAACACGGGCATTTCATGTTAAATTTATCATTAGGTTCAAAAATAAATATTCAAGTAGTGACGGCATTCCTATTACCTCAAGTACGTGATGAAAGATTGAGTATCTGGAGTTCCAAACTCTGGTTGAAGAAGTGCGGCAGCAACTAAAGCCAACTGGAAAACTGTATTAACCTGTCATCATAGGTGTTTCTTGTTAGAAACCACAAAAGGTTTTGACTGTATAAACACTCACATTGAGCCAGCCTGCATATCGAGCACATATTAATCTTTTTCTCTCCAGAGTATGAATTTTAATTTGGATTGTGTCCTAATAATTGGGATGAAAAAAAAATAAAATAAGGAAAGGGATTTCATTTAAAACACTTACAGGGAATTGCCTCATTTTCTTTCCACAGTTGTGAGGAAAGGAAGGTCACCATTCCCTCAATTTTTTCAGTCATAACCAAATTAACCTCCACATGAACTTCTAATCTCCATACCTAACCATTGCTATGGATTTAAAATAGTCAAATTACCAACAAAACACCACTTAATTGAGATGCAACTTAGACCCAAAATTGCTGAATCCATTACTATTACTCCCACTAGAAGCAAATATGAAACAAATGAAGTTCCTTAAAAAAAACTTAAAAAAACAAATGAAACTGAGGAGATAAAATAATGAAGCATACCTTGCTCAGAAAGAGAGGTTCGACCTTCTGGGGACAGGTTCCATCCAGGTTGAAGAAATCAGACCAGCTTTTCCACTGAGAGGGAATTCAATAATCAGGAATAAGAAGCCCACAATCAAAGTTCCAAAGTTAGGGAATCTCACCTTCCATTCCAAGCTACTGGCTCTTAGATAAACTGCACCACCAATAAGGGCAACATCTCTAGCCACCACGAGTCCAACAAGTCCAGCTTTACAACAGAAAACCAAGCAAAATTACTAAACCAACAGCAGACAGAAAACAGTGTGATAGTACACATTAGGAGAATTAGTAATGCTATCATTTCCTTTTACTTCTTTTTTCTTTCTAAATGGTCTCATGTACATCAGCACTTGTTGAACTATATAAATGCACACATTAAAATGAGGGAAAAATTAAAAACAGAGACAACTTACGGTGCAGCAGGTCCATGTGTACCATTGCCAAAGCAACACATCCTATAAGAACCTGAATAAAATGGCATTATGTCATTGAACAAGGTTTAAACCCTCATTTACTCCCATAATGGTGACCAGTTAATTGAAATGCCAAATACCACTAAGCTTGCAAGAAAGTAAAAGTTACCTTGTCAGCAAGAGGATCAAGGTATGAGCCAACAACAGAATTAATTTTCATCCTCCTAGCCATGTATCCATCTAGCTACATGATGAAAGATAAATAAAAACGAGGATATTGATTAAAAAACCATAAATTGTTTCAATATAAGAAAAGATCGTCTTACCCAGTCGGTGGCTCCAGAGATGGCCAATACCACAAATGCAGAAGAATACATTTCATTTGTGATCATCCTGAAAAGAAACTTGTCAAATGTCAATCACCCTTCCTTTCTAATCCATAAAATCCAACATTCATTCAAAGAAGAAATCAAAAGGAAAAAAAAAATTTAAGGAACAACAAACATAGACATGATAAACATATGTAACAAGTAGCTGATAGATTGAATATACCCCAAAGAGAAATAAAAATAGGTTCACAATTTTAACAATCCGTTCATGCACCAGAGTGTAGTCAGTGGCTAGCTTAAACTTAAAAGTAAAAGAAGCCCCCAATTGCAGTAGGAGAGTGTCAATAATGTTCTTAACGTCAAGAGTTATACCCCAGTGTTAAATCCACGCAATAGTAGTAATAGATAGTCTGAAACTTAGCTAGTCTACTTATGCTACATTGCCTCCAAGAAAAGTATCCTCCCCGGATGAAACTAATTTTCTAACCTAGAAATTGCATACAAAAATTCTCACATTTTACTCAGCTATATACAAATTTTCCTCACCACTTATTTCTTTCCCTTCCCAAGCAAGCTAAGAGAAGCATAAAGAACAAAATTTTATTTTCATAGACGACTATGCAATCCAAATAAAAATAGTACCATGCAATGAAAGGCCCAGAAACCAGACGACTTATGGAGACCAAATTGGGCAAATTAACAAAGCTCATCACTACCCCATCTTTCCCAAGAACCTCCTGCTCTTGCTTCGGCTCGATCCGTTCCACTACGTTCGGCCGGGGAAAGCCAGACCCGAACCCCAATTTGGACGGAAGATTAGTGCCTCCCCGAATCAAGTCCAAATTCAAGGCCTGAACTTTCCGCAGAACGACACCGTTTAACGGAGTGGCAGATTGGGAAAGCTTCCAGGGAGGGGATGAGAGGAAGAGAGGACCCTGAAAGGGAGCGATCCATTTGGAGAAAGGAGGCCGGTGTAGATGAGTATAAAACGGCGGCGTCAGATAAAGAGGGATGGTTGTTATAGTTGTCGAGGTCGCGGTGGCGGTGAAAAAGGGGCGAGTTTTGGTCTTAGAGCTTTTGGTGATTAGAGTTTTAAACGATCTAAAAATCGCCATTGATGAAGCATCGCTTTTCACTTTACCTCTCTGAACTTCGTTTTAGCTTTTAGGTCTCCTGACTCTTGCAGGGGTTTAGCGGACACGTGTTTTGTGGCAATGTCTGGGATGGTTTTTTCTTGACCAAAGGAAAAATAATAATCACGAAATTTCAATACGCAATTTAATTACAACATGCAGGTCCCTGAATTTTAAAGAAAAGACAGTTAAGGATACACTCTCGTAATTGTAACAAATAGATCCATGACCTTCAAATTGGAGGATATGAAAATTGACTGGCGAATCAAATATGACGGGAGTGTGCTTACCACTAGACTACTAGTTTTGGTGGCATCCGTGACCTTTTTAAATTTAGCTTCTATTTTTTTTATTATTAATTTTTACTACAAATTATAACACTAGTATACATAGAATAAATCACATAATAAGTCGATAAAGGACCGTGGAGACTCAAATTATATATATATTATGAGCTTAAATTATATCTATCTTGACGATTACGTGATGACTCGAACACTTTTTCAAGAAACGCTCATCACTAAATTACTAGACTATTAACGAATGAATGTTCGAAGCTAAAATTTTTAATATGGTAAAATTTACCTCTCGTATTAGACTGTTTTTATTTATAGATTAAGTTACAAACTTACAAAATTGACCTAAATAACTAATATAATGAGTGTTTGTTATGTATAATCTCGAAGTATATAAAGATTTTTTTTTTTAACTTGGTCTATTCATGGATTGAATTGTTTGTTAATTAACAAGAGCAAACAAAGGAAATTAACAACTTGCTTTCTTGCTCTCCGTTCCCTTCCCTTCTCTTTTCTGCATTTTCAAAAAACTGAAGGACAGCTAAATTTAGAAAACATTCTACCGATGCCCATGCATATTAATTCAAGCAAAACCAACAATGGAAAATTTTTGTTCTTTCAATGGCAATTCAGTTTTTGACATTTTCATAATCTTTCTGATCTCTTTTCATAAATTTGTTGGCTTTTTTTATGTGAGATTAACCTTGAATTTCATCAGGGATCTGTGTTAGAAAGTTGGCAAAGGAATAAGAGCAGAAGAGGAAGGAGATGAACTGCTTTCAATGTTGCAAGGCAGGCCGTAGTCCTTCTTTTAAAGAGAATCGCAATGCTTGCAGCAAAGATGCCAACAACACATTCTCTGCCTTTGTCAACTCTTTGTCCCTCAAAACAGGTATGTTCTTCAGAAAACAATGTTTGATTATGATAGTTCCATTATCGAAAATTAATTTGTGGATCGAATCCTGTAAAACGAATGCTTAGAATTTTTAATCTGTCAATTGAGGATGTACTAGCATGATTTAATTTTGGTGAATGTTTGATTTCTCTTGAACTTTCTTTGAACAGAAAGTGCTTTTGATGTCATGCAGATCCTCTGTTTAGATGAAAACTGCTTTTGCTTTAAACTTCTTCGAAATGCTTTCTTTTCTACATGTAATTCATGCATGCTATGAATCTGCAGGCAGCAGCAAGCAGAGAAATATAGCTGCTGAGATTCGGAAGATTGGAAAGGCTAAAAGAACTGCCCATGTTTTCAAATATGAAGAACTGGCTGATGCAACTGAAAACTTCAATCCTGATTGTCTAGTGGGCGAGGGAGGATATGGGAGAGTGTACAAAGGATACCTTGATACAATTGATCAGGTATCTCTCTCAATCTGATCTTGATGCTGTATTGCATGTTTTAACATGATCTTGCAGTCTCACGCTTTCTTCCTTCTTTTGCAGGTTGTGGCTGTAAAGCAATTAGACAGGACCGGAAACCAAGGAAGCAGAGAATTTTTTGCAGAAGTTCTGATGTTAAGCCTGGTTCAACACCAAAACCTTGTCAATTTGATTGGATATTGTGCAGATGGTGATCAAAGAATTTTAGTTTACGAATATATGTCCAATGGATCTTTGGATAATCACTTTCTTGGTATGATCATGACAATCTATAGTTATATCTGAACAATTTGACATTTTGCTTTATGTGTGAGATATTTTGAATCTGATAATATTTCTGTTGTTCAGATTTACCTCCAGAGAAGGAGCCTCTGGATTGGTTTACGCGGATGAAGATAGCAGGAGGAGCAGCTAAAGGATTGGAATACCTACATGATGTTGCAGACCCACCAGTGATATATCGTGATTTCAAAACAACAAACATATTATTAGACTCAGAATACAATCCGAAACTCTCTGATTTCGGACTTGCTAAGTTAGGTCCAACTGGAGGCAAGGATCATGTATCTACAAGGGTGATGGGGACGTATGGTTATTGTGCTCCAGAATATGCAATGACAGGGAAGCTGACAAAAAAATCTGATGTATACAGCTTCGGCGTTGTGCTCCTGGAGCTTATCACGGGTAGAAGTTCTATTGATGTTACAAGACCAAGTGAGGAGCAGAATCTAGTTATTTGGGTATGTTTATGCAGCTTATTTCTCCTAACGAAAAACGTTAACCAATCACAATATTCAGTAAAGTCTTTGCAATCTGTTCGAGTTTAGTATTTAAATTTATATCACTTTGAGTTTGCATCTTGCAGGCAAGGCCATTGTTAAGGGACAAGAAAAAGTTTACAATGATAGCAGATCCATTGCTTGAAGGAAATTACCCTCGAAAGGGTCTGTATCAAGCTCTTGCAGTAGCAGGAATGTGTCTCGAAGAGGATGCTGATGCCCGGCCTTTTATGGGTGATGTTGTAACTGCTCTCGAGTATCTATCCAGTCCACTGGATGATAAAGGTGGTAAAGACGCAAGTGGTCTGTTTGTTGATTCTATTAAAGGAGGAAGGATCAACGGAAACCTAGAGCTCTAGTGCCAGTCAGGGAATAGATAGTAGGTTTCACAATTTGAGGTGCTACCGGAAATTAGACTTACAAGCTAAAATTTGTTGTATAAAGATAACATATCGCTTCTCTAGAATCCCACTACCAAATTGCTGTCAGAATGTTAAAGACTATGTTGAGTTCTATGTGTATGATCTTGTATTTGTAGCAATATCCAAATAGCAATTAGGCAGATGGACTTATGAGGCTGTGACTGTAGTTACTGTTTCATCGAATTGATGATTCTGAAGCCTCTCAAGTGAGAATGTGAATTGCTGTAGCTGTTGATGATACAAAAGTGTGTGTTTGAGAAGTTGCAATATTTTCTGTATTAGGGGGAAATGCAAGCAGTAGTTAGGACGGCTTATTGTAGACCCTTCTAAGAAATCATCTGAACTCCTAAATTTCAATGACAATTTCTCCGTAGCTTTCAACTCAGTGTGCCTGTATCTCAGAGACAAGCATGCTTTTCCCATAACATCTCGATGCCTTTCTCTGTCTTTCCTCAATCAGGGGGTTGCTTTTATGCATCTTTATGCTTGTTCAAATTAACCTCTTTTCGTATGTTCGGATTGTCAAATCCTTTATGCAAATTCTGCTGATTATGCTCTGAGTTTTGCAATTCAATTCATTTTTTTTTTTTTGGTTGTACTAATAGAACTGTAGATATGAGTGAAAATGTACTTCGATTCCAGAGGAGAGATTTCAGGACTTCCAATCCGAAGTTGGAATTCTAGAAAATGGAGTCCATGAATTGCTCACCAGACACCGAATGCTGTTGTCTGCTCCAAATAGAGAATGAATGCTACCATTTTGATATTAGGACAACAAAGTTCAACGATCATCACTGGTTGAAGCCAGACAAGCAGAATCATAGGCAACAACAATTTTAGAAGAAAGGCTTAAAACAACGAAAACAGATGAACTCAGAAAGCTCAATAAAAGCCCGGTTGCACTTACAAGTCCGAAAAGAAAAGACTAACTAAAAATGAAAGTTATTCACATCGTTCTTCAGGATCCTGTAGTTGAACCCAGGTATCCCATTCAACCGATTTCTATCTGAAACTTCAACAGCAGAGCAGAAACTTGGAAGAATACCACTGCTGCCTCTCTGCTTCTTCCTCTTCCATCTCATTATCATAAACCAGAGACCATTCCTGGACTGACCACTTCTGGAAGCAATGTCAACAATTTGTCCCTGAGGTTTCCTAAAACTCGCATGTCGCTCTAACTCAAATTTGCTGAAATATTCGATTTCCCTCCTCACAAGGGATCCTACAGTTCCCCTGGTGCCTATAGCAACTGGGGCAGATGCAGCCATTTTCTCAGAGAATTTGGTGTTTATGTTGCTTGCTTTATGCTGCTGCATTTTATATTTTTTTCCTAAGCTGATGTAGGAGGCTTCTGGATGAAGAAATTAGTGGCCCCAGGTGGAAGAAATTCTCTTTGGTCTTTGTAAAGGTCTCATTGAAGTGCTTTATTTTTATTAAAGTGGACAGCATGAATTTTTGCATGATTGAAGCTCTTTTGGATAGACAAATTGTCATCATGTTCATCTTGTGCTTTTTCTTGTCATCATGTTATTCCTGCATTTGCGTTGGACACCATACATGTTTCAGGATAAATTGTTTTTACCCTTCTTACTAATTAGATCATGTAATTAGTTGTTGCTTTTGCTCACTGGGGATCGATTCAACACATTGATTAGTCTTTTCCTTTGTTATGCATGGATAAAGAGAGAGTTTTCATTTTCGTTGTCCTACTTTAGTAAATCACAAATTAATGCTATTTGAATTATTTGGTTTGCTGCTGTCCTAGATGTTGATTTTTCTCTTTTCCTTTTGGTCTACCTATATTCTCTCTTAAAAGTGAAATGATGCAAATAATTTCAGCAAAAACTGCTTTATAGACAATCTGCGGGTTGAATTTATTTATATTAAATCGAGTTAGTGACAGAAATCATTTCTCGAATTGGTGATGGAATAGAATAATCTCTGAAGAAAGATTTAATAAATCTAAAAGTAGTAGCTAGCCAAATAAGTGGTTACGGTGGAACATCCAACAAAGAATATGTAACATGTCATATGAAATAATGCGGTGGCCCCATCTGATCTAATAAAACATTGGAAGGTCAAACTTCACCATCTCGTGTTCAATTTTAGGAGGATTCCATAACGCTCTATTGATTAAGGTGTTAGTTCACCTGGCATTTTAAAATATATAATTGTTAATGGCTATGGAAAGGAAGTATTCTGACCAGAAATTCACTAATTCCATTGGAATCAGCCCAGTAACTTCTATCCGTCCTATATTGGTAGTAATGTAATCTTTCTCAGCACCAAATCTTTCTCAGCACCAAATCTTTCTACCCATATTGCAATTGCAATGAATGATTCCAACTATATAAGCTTTAGCAACTTGATCAAAATTTCCTGGGAGCAAATATTTATCTTAATGGTGCCAAGAGTGCATACGTTTTAATTACATATAGTAGTCCGAACATCATGATGGAGAAGGAAGTACTATGGGTGGGGATTTCTTAAGAATAAGAACTTCTTGCTACTCCATAGATTAAAAATGCTCATAAATCACATAACAGTCTGTAATTATCAGGTAATAACAAGCATCAGATCAACCAACGATAATAACCTTAAGCGCAAACCGTTCACTGATGGTTCATCTAAAAGAAGACCAGTGAAGTTTGGAGTTCAAAGTCAATAGGAGAAGACTTGCACAGAAATGGTCAACAGAAGGTAAAGATCTGGGGAGAAATTAAACCTATATATCCTGTAATTATAAAAATGTGAGATAATTTGCTAAAGTTCATGTAATCAGTAACAGACAACAAATTTTCTGTAAGCCTCAAAAATTGGAATCCCTCTTATTTTTGTATTCACACTCATCTACATTATTATTTCCTTTCCCTTTCTCTCTCTCTCTCTCTCTCTTCTTTTCTTTTCTTTTTTTTTTATAATGTTCTTGTATGAGAATTATCAAAATATCTACTGTATACTGGGAAGATGGCAGGTATACCTCAGCTTCCGATGCAAGGCAAGAGCTTTTTCTAAACCAACATCTACTCTTGCACCTTCCCGAAACAACGAGTCATAAAAGTGACAGATGAACTGGGACAAGTCTTCTTCATCATCATCCCAAACACCCATCAAACGTTCCCCACTTTTCTCAGGTTCACTATCTTCCCAGTCACTTACTGGACTGGAAGGTTCAACATCTTCATCTTCTGCCTCTTCCTCTCCAATCTCAAACCTCCCATTTTCCTGAACATCAAACTCTCCAGATCCATGCATTGATGTGAGCGACATTTCCTGTGGTTCAGCGGAAGGGCATACAACAGCTTTGGCACCAGAGTCCAGAAATGCCTTAATTAGAGTTTGGGTAGGCCCATATATTCCTGAGCAAATTATGATCCTGTCCCTCCAAGCTCCAATCTAGGATTACAAAACGTTAGCATCTGCCACATCACTGGGAAAGAAGAAAAAAAGGCTCCAACCTTATCACAAATCATAATAACAAAGTTCAAAGCTTTTCAAAAACCAGGAGACTATGCTTGAAGCTGCATCAGCCACAGAAATGCAAAAAGAAAACTGTCCAGTTCATCAATATCCTCCTTACTCAGACTGAAATATTCAAACAAATACTCCATCCCCAGGGCAAAATTAAATTAATCTAAGAAAACCTAATAATGATGGGGCTGGACCAGCAACACGTGCTACAACTAAAGAAGTTAAAGTAGTCAATGAACATTAATTATCAATTGTTTCTCAATCTATAACTTTTAAATATCATAAGACTTAAGAGAGGGATAGTTTAGTAAAATACATACCATCCAACGGACATCATCAGGTGTTAAATGCATAGAAGGGACAGTTCTGCGGAACATATATGCTGCAATTTCTTGGTCATCTTCCATAACCTTCCCAAACATCAAAGGCAAAATTAGCAGTTTGCTAATCTCTGATAAACAACATAAGTAATCATCTTAATGGAAGAAAAAAGGTAAAAGCACCATACTTGGGTTTGGCGTCCTATGTAACGGTGGACAACATTTCCAACTTGGAAGTATGGTCTAAAGCGAACCAAATCAGCAATTGTTAATATTTTAGCAAGAACTGAGGCACCCTTTCTGCGGTTGTTGCGTGTCATAGAGAACAAACTTGACTTGACGCTCTGCAGAAACTTATCTGCAAGTTCTCCAGGTTCAGCAACCACAAACACATCATTCTGCCAGCTAAATAAATAAGCATACCACAGGTCAGGACTAGAGTGTAACTTGAGAAGCATAAGAAAAATTAACAGTTTAAGACAAATATAGGAGCATGCTGACCTTAATATTGAGCCAAAAGAGTCATTTTGAAGGGCTAAATGTATAATGCCCACTTGTGGTAGATTCTGTAGCTTCTCATGCAATGATCGGACATGTAAAGAGAGTTGCCTTTGAGGCTTAGGAGACATTGGGGGTGATGAAAATGTCTTTCCAGATTGTAATCCATCCAAGCTTAAAGGAGGAACCATATCAATTCGGCCAATCCTCTGTGGGCCAACATCAGGACTATACAAATGCGGGCTTGAGGGGAAACTTCCAGTGATCAAAGGAGAGGTAAATGGTGTTGGGAATGTTGATCCAGGCATTGTCTTCCATATTCCAGATATCCCATTCATAAGAGATAACCTTATTCCATTACATGCACAGAATGATTCAAGTGCCCTAGCATGATGACCAACTCTTCCTGAATCAGGACTATGCATAGCTTCAACAAGCAGTACATTACGCCTCCAACCTAAGGAAGGGCTATTCTCATCTATAACAGCAGGAGAGCCAAAAAATTTAAATAAATAAAGGATCAGTACAAAAAGCATGATAAAGATAAAAACTATATAATACAACTAAAGAAAAAACGAGATGCTACCTGCATTAGACACCTTTCCCCTGGGAAAATGCTGAGATTTCACATTCTCTAACCACTTCTCATCCTGTTGAAAAGGTAGAAGCAGTCTCTCACAGACATTTTTGAAGGACTCAGAATTATCTTTGATATATTCATTAACTGAATCTTCCAATTTAAGCCAGATTGCCGGATCAGTCTCATCCAGCTCCATATCACAACGTTCATCAACTGTGGGCAAATCATATAAAATACTAAGTGAGAATCATAATTCTGAAAATGTTTATGAATAACTTCCTACATCAACGAAAGAAAGTCAAGGAATCAACTATGTTAAATGATAATTGTTCCAGAATTATTTTGAGTTCAAGTACAAGCTCATGTAAACAATAAAACACTCCAGATCTGGTACCTGGATTAAACCGAAAGTACTGTATCTCTGGTAGCATAGGCAGCAATGTGCTTAAAGCTTCCTCCACCCTATCCACAGAGCATGCACTCTCAATTAACACTTGGCCAGTGTCCAGATAACGCCAACCACCTTTCCGCACCTACAAATGCAATTGTTAGTTTTTAAGGACAAGGGAATTAGAATCAATAATATCCACAAGTGGAACTTGCAACTTGCCATATCAACAAAAGAAGCCTTTGAATTTGTCTAGTATTCTAATCAAATCCAACCCAGATTTCTACTGACAATCATCTCAATACTCCTAAGCATCCAATATGGAGCGGCTTGACAAGTAGAATATATCATTTATTCATCCTTTCCAAAACAAAACAGACAACAAAGGAAAGGGGTCATGAATACTATGTTGAACTGAGAGCATCCAATGCCTCAGAAAAGTAGTTCTAATATAAATTCATCACACCTCATTATACATTTATTGTTGTAAAAGAAATATGCTAACAGGAGTATATGTGCATAAATTAAGGGTCTTGCTATCTGGTAAATCAAACCAAAATTCAGCGGGGTAGAGAATTTCCAGCAGCATTGCTATAAACATGTCCATCTACAGATTCTTTAAATAGATGAGGTACCATTGAAAATTCTCTCTTTGAAGAAAGGAAAAGCTTGAAATTAACATGTATAATCATCTTCATTAAATTCTTTATTACCAGTGGGCCTTAGTACAAAAGGTTGGGCATGTCAAAGCTTTATGATTTTGTAGAAGTTTTAAAAATAGAATGTACAGTAATCAGTAGGAAAAAGGTTAATTATGAAAGTTCACCAATCCACCAGAAATTTCGACCACAGAAGAAAAGGTTAAAAACTAAGACTTAAAGCCAGAATCTTATAACCAACTCTCAGAAAACAAAATCAAGTGAGAAACTATTTACTTTTGTTGGAACAGAGCCACACCCAATGGAAACTAAGCAATCTATTCTCGTGTCAGGCCATAGAAGTTGAGCTTCTCTTATGGCAAATATGGTAGGATTGTTTGCTACTATTGCACCGTCTTGCCAGCGGTATACATCTGTGAAGTTGTTTTGGAACATGTAAAATTAGAACAAAAGAAAGAAAAAAAGAACAAAATGATCAGGCACAGGACTATTGCAAAAGAGTAAAAGAACATTATACCATCTGAGAAATCATCAAGATAATATGGAGCTGCAGATGAGGCTCTTATAGCTTGCCATATTTGATGCTTACAACTTCCAATGAAAGCACTGCGTTTATAACCAACTTGAGCACCAGTAGTAGGTGATCCCAGCATAGTGATTCCAGAACTTTCTGAAATAGAAAATGGCACTTCTGGTGTTCCAGGAGGGTACTGTATGTTGAAACCAAAAAGAGAATTAAAAAAAACAGAAGTCGTGTACTGGTAAGGTTTGCACTCTTTCAATTCCCACAAAACCATAAAGAGAATTAAGAATAATAGCCATAATTAAAAAAAAAACATGTTACACAAAATGATGCATCCATACCAAACTGAAAGAAAGAAGTATTGCTGTCAAACCTGATAATTGCGAAATATGAAAGGCTGAGCTGGCATCACGCTCACCAAAGTCGATACAACAAAAACTTTAGGAACGTTTTTCACTGCTGATTCTATCAACAGATTCCCATCCTCATCAGCACACATTTCCTTCAACAACCTCTCAAACTGATCGGCACTGTGCTGCAACACAATATGTAAGTATCAAATTTCAAGGCATTAATTTGTCTCAAACTAATGGCATTTGCCTATTCAAACTGTAACTCTATATTATCAACACTTTATCAAGAAAATTATGTCAAATGAGTGAGAAAATACAAAGGTTCATAAGCCAGACTTAGTAAAAACAAGATTTGCATTCTCATATGCGAAGTTAAAACAGATTATTCATGCAATTAGAAAACTTCTAAATCATACAACAATAAATCCCACAACAATTCATTGTGAAGGATATATTAGGTGCATAAAAACGAATGTCAATTGGTCAAATTTGAAGAAATAACCAGTTTGGCATCCAAAGTGGCTAGTCTGTTCAATAATTTGATTTGTGCAAACTTGAAGTATTAACTTTATACATGCTTCTGTTATACGTGCTCATGGTGCAGAATTTATCAAGAGAAGGCAAAACAAATGGAAAGAACAATCCATACTTTAGATCCATGTACAACAACTCTAAAACTCTGTGATGAACTTTTATAAAGTTGATCCAACTTTTCTCTCCAAGTTGCAGCTTCATTGTCTTTTGGAAAAGGTTCAGCAAAGACAAGTTTTCCTACAAAACCATAATTGCAGAATGAGATAAATAAATGAAACAATAAACAAGGCATTCTAAAATGCTAATATTTTGATAACCCATACTCACCAAGATTTTTGTATATTTCTTCGCACTGATCCAAGCTCATCAGCTTGATAGCAAGAGCAACAGCAAGCATGCCACCGGTTGATGTGCCACATATAAGGTCAAACAACTCATGTATCTTCTTACCAGTTCCTTTCTCAATCTCTTTAAGAATTTGCACTGTTGCCAAACCTTTCATGCCACCTCCATCCATCGAAAGTATGCGCAGTCCTTGTTTTGGAACTTGTCTCCCTCTTATGGCACGCCGCAAAATTTCATTTTCTCCTATGAACACACAGGATGAACAGAACAGACCCTATTAGGTTAAATGATCTCAAAATATCGCCTAAGAAAAATTCAGCAAACATACCGAGAATTGCCAAAGCACGAGCTGCAGCTTTATTTACACGGGGTTCATGTACAACAGTCAAACGCAACAAAAGGTCCCGCAGACTTTCAGAAGTAACCAGAATACGACGATTCTCCAAACAGAAGGCCAAATTTCCAACTGCTAACAAAGCTAACTTTTGTACCTGATGAAAGATAAATTCAATGTTAGATGACTGCATAATAAGCATGCAATAGAATACAACAAGGAAACTGGAACTTGCCTCTGGATTTTTATGTGCACATAACAATTTTAATGACTTCAATACGTCCTTGGTCAACATCTTCTGAGCTACAGTATCACATGCAAAAGCCAACTGGGCCATAACTTGCAGAACGGAGATTACTTCTTCTTGAGCAAAAGATTTGAGCACTGCTTGAATAGGTTGCATGATGTCGCATTTCATTAACAGAATTGCCACAGATACATCTCCAGCAAGAGATGACAGTGCAGAGCATGCTTGTTCAACCTGCCAGAGAAGTAAGAATATCAAGAAAGTGCCAAACAGAAGAACAAATAAACAGACATGATTTTTTTTTATGATTGCAAGGATTACAAACATACCACATGACGGTTGTCACTACTTATCATACTAATAAGCTGCCGGACAGCATTTTCATCTTTGCCAACAAAGACCCGGTTTTCTTGGTCTTGCATTATCTTTGCCAGTGCAGATGCTAGTAAAGGGTGATGGCAAGAAGAGAAACGGAATATAAGAGAGAAGAAGGCACTTAGCTTGTGTCTAGATGCACCAAAATAAGAACTGTTTTCCATCTGCAACCGCACCAAAAATATAACATGACTTAATAACTATGTCTAGCGCAAAATGTAGGCCAAAAACTGAAAATAGTTTTATCAACCACAACCTCAATTTGGACATTCACTGATCTAAGGTTTTCATCAGCCACAATCCTAATATTTGCAAGAGACAAGTGTCGAAGTTTATGTAGTGGCAAAATTTCTGGAAGGAATTCAAGAGGGTTTCCAAAGAGCCTAAGAATTCTTAACTCTGCCATAGCCCTGCCATTCAACTGGAGAAAAACATTAGACACAGGAAATTATAGAATTTACAAGCTTGACTAAAACAGGGAGTCAACAAGGTATAGAGACTAAACAAAAACGTTAAATTGTTGGAAAATTGACCTGAAATCCAGAAGAGGCCGAACAAGCTTGTTGTGTTCTAATGACAATTCCACCAGCCTCACACACTCTCTCAGTTCCACTGCTCAGAATTTCAAAACAAAATCAATTAACGAAAATTACAGGAAACATAAGTAGCCCAGGTATCCATATGAGGAGTTTTCAACTCTCTAGGAACTTGAATTGGTTAAGCAAGTGAGTACAGATATACATGTATAATAATTCCATGCCTTACCAGGAACAGAAACAAGCATGTTGTTGTCAACAGTCAGAACTTTTAAATTTTTCAGTGCACCAAGCTCTGGTGGCAGAGTTGATAGCTTATTGTTATCAAGGTACAGTTTCTCAAGAAGTGGCAAATGAGTCAACTCCACTGGCAATGCCTGTCAATAAACATGCAACAGAAAGATATTAAAAATGTTTTCCATGTTGCATACAACCTAAGCAAGAAGCAAACCACATCCCATTCCCAATAACATTTGATTGAGAACATCAGGAATTCCTATAAATTGCAACTCTATGCTATCAATAAAACGGGGTGATGGAAGACTAAGCTCTAGTACAAGGGCCAGGACTTTCAATCAAGATGATATCCAACTAGCAACCATATACAGCATATCAGTACACAATGAATAAAAGGTTCAACTTTGAAAAGAGAACAATCACCAAAAGTAATCAGTCTGCTTCTTTGATAAATGAAGAAACTCTAAATCATTAATCAAACTAGGTCTAGTTGAGTAAAGACTTCTATTTTGAATGAAATATAACAATAATTCAACATTTTGGATTTCCCATATTTTCTAAACTTTCAAACAAAGCCTATAACATGACACGGAACATAAGAACTTTCAAACAGAGCCTAAAACATTAACACGGAACATAAAACCCCATACGAAAGTCAAAATTCAATTAAAAAGAAAATGGAACAAGAACCTACAGTTCGGGCTTATCAACCCAGACACACACACACACACACAGAAAGAGAAGGAAAAAAAAAACTCACCGACAAACCAATGCCAGAGAGGCTAACCGCAGTAACAGTCTCCCAATGGTCACCGCAGCCAGACCCCACCCCGTTCCCGGGACCACCAACAACCAGGTGGGATCTCATCAGCCGGGTCAAAACCCCGATTCCGTCGCTCAGCTGCCCCGACCCTGCCGCCTTCGTCAAGACCACCCCTCTTAACGGCTCTCTCCTCCTGACCACCCTCATTCCCACTCCAACATTCGCCACGTCATCACCAACCTCGTCCGACTTTTCCGGCGCCAATTCAACCACCACCGAGTCCTGTGGCACGGGCAGCGCCACCATCCACTGCGATTGCAGCTTCAGCGCCAACTGCTCCTCCTCCTCGCCACTCGTCCACTCCAGCTCGATCCGGAACCCTAATTCTGGATCTCTCGTCATCACAGTCGGAGACGTCAATGAAGTTGAACGGTTAAGATCTTCCCCTGATTCTTCAACACCATAGCTGAGTGTCAGTTTGAAGATCTCCAACGGTCGCTTCCATCCGAGTCCCCAAGAAGACATTGCGATCGGAAAGATCAACAATATCAAAATGCTTGATCAGATCGGACGGCTGGCGATCCCTTTTAACTGTTATCACATTTCAATGATCATACCATTGTTAACGTTAACGTTAGTGTGTCGCAATAACTTATAAGTTAACAAAAGATTACGTTAAACCAATATGGAAAATTCAGGGTTAGGGTTTATGGATGATGAGAGTTAATGGCGGGAGCTAAACTAACTGAAGGTGTTGTAATTCGTATTTTGTTTGTTTTGTTTAATTCAATCTCTCCGATTTTTTATTTTTCGTGCTTGTTGCCGCCTCTCGTCTAGATGATTCTACGACGTCGTTTTCCGTAATATGCAACGTCGTTTGGTATAAGACACAT
The DNA here is from genome assembly GCA_028052125.1 of Melia azedarach. NCBI lineage: Eukaryota > Viridiplantae > Streptophyta > Magnoliopsida > Sapindales > Meliaceae > Melia > Melia azedarach. The sequence continues at coordinate 7,717,869 of CM051406.1, forward strand.
TTTCGTTTGTCATATTTATGACTCGTTAGAAAAACGTATTTGCTTGGCTAAACGTTTTTTTTATTGTCGTTTTCTTAAACAAGGTGTACTAGTAAACGAGGAAAAGCAAATGAGAGCCTTAATTTCAGAGATAATTATTATTAATTTATTTCTTCGATGGAGAAAGTCCAACAACTCAACACTTCATGAGGCAAAATGATAAAAATACAACGAGAAACCGGAAATCCCAATTTTAATATGTCCACCAAGTTTCGGTCCATTGAAGTTACCTACTCCTGTTGCTAAGCCATCCTGGTGTACAGTCGATATGTTGATACCACAAGGGTTGGCTCATGACTCGTTTGACATACATTCATGATGTTGACAAATTGTATAGAAGTTTCGACACTAATGTAATTTTCATTATCGGTAGCATAACATGTGAAACAGGCCTACCTTTCGAGGTTTTCTTCTGTTTAATGTGAGTTGCATTTCTGGGATTTCAATGAACTATGATCCTTCAGCGTAGGCAGCAATTTTCAGGTATAAAATGGGGAAGTCATTTTCAACTTTCCCAGTATGTCAAACCATTACCTTATTACACTAACCAAACAGAAAAGGTGAAAAGACTAATTGTGTGCTACTGCAGAAGACTAACAAAATTATTCCCTAGTCCAAGAATATGCCTTTGAAAAGGGTATGAATGTTAAACACTTCCAGTGAAGACAAAAACTCCTTCCAAGAACTTTCAGCACTGCCATTCATCTGAATGTCTTCTCTATCCATGAAATTCTTATTGCTATTTGCCAAAATGGACTACAATTAAGCAAACCAACTGTTCTAACAAATACTAAGAAACTTGCAAGTTATTGCTAAAACTAAACAGAATTAGTATGCTCATTTCTTAAGGGATACGCTATTATTCATGTGTTCAGGCGGTAGCTTTTATGAGCAAAAGATTGTTGCTCGAGAGAGACATTCCGTCACTTCAAAATATCCAAGACCAAAATTTCTATAGATTGGTAATGAGCACATCCACAAACCAATCTATAGAAATATTTCCAACCATTAGCATTGTTTGCGTCATTCTGTCCAGATTTGAGCTTATCCAACTTAATGAGTCTAAGCATACAGCTATTGTGATAGCCAAATTGGAAGGCAGTCACATTGGCATAGCTGAGTTTTGTTTGGTGCAAAACATGAATAAAAATTAGATGTATGTTATTGCTCTCAATGAAACTGTCGTGTAAATCAAAAAGGCATTTGTAAGAAGCAGACAATTCAAACTAACCATTCCAACGAGTGGCCATGGTCAAGCTCTCTCTTCCTAAAATGAGGGTGACACACACCTACTATAAAAAATCTAGAAGTCATCTATTACTGTGTCATCCAAGACCAATGCGAAATTAATCAATCAGTCTCTGGCTTGAAATGCACGGGATTGGTCTCTTAAGCTAAAATTATAAGGATTTAAGCTTCAAACAAATTTCCTACTAAGCCATATCCATACTACCGGGACTGGGCATATGAATGTTCCTCAACATGCAATTAGTCATAGATCCAGCTCCCTTCAGTCAAATCAAAAATCTCCTTCAAATCTTGCTTCACTCCATCATCAGCAAATATAAACTCCACTGAATTTTTTGCCAGATCGAACATTTCCCTCCTTCCAAGACCTGAAGAATGATAAAGCAATCTATTATCAAGAATAGGATTAATCAAATTTCAGTCAGATAAACTAGTAACACAACACCCACCAAATGCTGAAGCAGCAAGATGGTACTCCCTAGAAATGCTGGTGGCAAAAACCCCTGTATCATCAGTGCACAGGACTAAAGGATGTTGAGCCTTGTATAGATCAACTGCATACGAACACTGTGTTACAAGGCAGACTTATTCTGTAACAACTAAAAAACAGTAAGTATAATTCTCCTCCCGAAGTTTGCCATTGTCATCAACAGTCTCCATGGTTTCAAAACAGGCAGAAACTTGTCCTTCTTCTGGGGAAGTCCGTTAAGAGTTTTTAAGGGAATTTTATAATGAGTTGAAAAAATCTCAAGAGATGCTCTGACAAATTTAAAAACCAGAGGGATGAACTTGTATTTCAAAGCTCAGCAGAGGACAATGGAATTTTCACCTTAGATAAAGTTCAACCATTACAAAATAAGTAGTACAGCCTGGTTTAGTGAGTTAGTCAAGCCAATACAAAGTTTGTGTATTTTCTTAAAAAAATTTAAAAATCTACCTAAATATTGAAATGGAAGCATAGGAGAGAACCTAACCAAAATGGTGAATATCTATTGAAGAAATTGTTTCAGTCCTGATGTTGGATGTTAAACAGATCTCAACCTGTAAAATGTATATGGACAAACACAAAAAATAGTAATACTAATTAGCAATCGAAACATACTAAACAAACAAACTTTTGAGCCGTCAATTTTAACATTAATATAAAAAGAAAAATGTTTTCTGTAGGAACTTGACAAAAGTTTTATGCCAATGAATATAAAAGCATGGACATGAGAACACTCAGGAGGGTTTGATCAATGAGAAACTTTCAGACTTATTGGAAATTTAAAGAACTGTACAAACTTTGATGAACAAAATATGATTCATCAATAGTACAAGGAAGCTGGTAAAATTATTGGACCAATAAGATTTCGAGATTCTCATGTCCTAAGAAAGTTGTGAGGATATATTCTTTATCATTCAAATTCCAACAAAGGAAAAAATATTTCTAGATAAAAGGAACAGCCATAAAACTCTAACCGGGATTTTTGACAATTTCAACTTTCTCCATTCTTCCTCTTCAAAGCAACAAGCATGGCCCACTCTCTGAGGTTGAAAGTCTAGCATACTTTGGATCTCCTTCTTATTAGGTACCTACAAGCACTAAGTTTCAAAAATAAACTAGTTAGAATCAATCCATTTTAATAGCAGAAACACATAAATTGGGTAACAGCAGTTAACATTCAAAAGATAAATTCACCTCCCCACAATGAAGAGTTATCTGAAGACCTTGATCCCTAGCAAATCTTAATGCTGGCAAGAAAGTAGTCCTGTCTCAGGTGCAGAGAAAATTTGCAATTGTAAGATATTTACGACAAACGAAAAAACACTAATACTTATGCACTACAAGAAATCAGTAACAAAGGAGTACCATTCGCCCACAATTGGGTTTCCAGAGAGATCAATGCCAACCACACCCAAATCCCTCATTTCCAGAGCAAGCTTAACCTATGAAAAGGAGAGGGAACAGAAATTATTTGTCATACACATGGGATGATATTCAAGCTTAAAATATCATTGGCAGACCATATTTTCTTAACATACAGTTTCCATGGCAGCTTCAGTAGTCTCACGACGGTCAATGCTGAGAAGAAGTCTAACATACATCTTCTTTCTTGCAGTACCATTACATACATCATTCATATTCTTATTATTCATAGTACTTTTTTGACAACCAAAATCAACATCAACTGCATTGACAGCCCTTAAACCTTCCATTACTGCTTCCATGTAAGAGCGCTTGCTCATTCCAATAGACTCATTTCTCTGCACAAAAAGAAAACCAACGAGTTCCTCCATTTGTTATTCTTAATGCTACTCTAACAAGTTTTCAGAAAAAAACAAAAGCAGGTTCCCAAAATGAAAACTTGACAACCCAAGTAAATACCTTTGGAGTTGTTCTTAACTCGAGGTATACAACATTCTCAGAAGCAAAATCTTCAACCACCTGTTCCATAAATTTTTAAAGAAAAATAAGGAATACGAAAGGAAAGTTTAGATGGCAAAGAAAAATCATAGATTCAAAAGTAGCTTCTCATACTTCTTGAGTAATTCTTGTCACAGTTGCGTGGTCAGAGGTGAGAATATGGATCAGGTCAAATAACTTGAACACTTCATGTAAAGACCGGTCATCTGAGTTGAACAAAAATTAGATAAAACTTCGTATGCCAAGCTTCAAGAGTATCCCAATTATGATATGTGGATAAAAATAGGAATTTTAAAAATCAGAAACCAAAGAGGAAATAAACAAACTATAGAGCACAAGGAAGGCACACACCTTTCACGATAACGTGTTCCACATCTGAGAACGCTATGACACCCTTTTCACCCAAAACTCTAGCAAGTTCCCTGTAAAACATATATACAATTAAGTACTAATAATAACCCACAAATTGTTAAACCGGAATTAGACCAAAAGAAAATTATAAGATCTCACAGAAGAATTTGCATTAAAAGAAAAGAACCAAACAGTCAACAGAGAGAGAATGAAGCAAAGAGCTTACAGAAGAGTGGAGTCTCTGATGGAGCCATTGAGGTGAGCATGTAGTTCAATCTTTGGAATCGACACACACCACTCCATGTCTGGTTCTCGGATCTTAGTTGTTGTTGCTGTTCCTGTTAGCGAGTTTGTTTCTTAGTCCGGCTCAAAAGCTAAGTTGTTACAGTTCTTTGTCTGTCAACAGTGTTTTTTGTACTTTTGGTACTTTCTCCGACCAAATGGTCAAACGACACATCATCATACCGACACCATTATCGTTGACCTAGCCGCAGACCAAGCCCATGGAAGCTTTCCAATGCAATTTCCGGAGGAATGAGAAACAATGAGCCCAATAAAGGTACAATTATCGGCCATTATTGGGCTTTCAGAACATAAAGCCCAGGGTGACTGAATCCAACTTTCCTCCATACGAGAATTGTGATAATTTGGCAACAGTGTAGCCAACATAGAGGTAACACGTGGAGGATATGGCTAATAAAGAGTACACAGAGGGATAATGGCTGAAAGTATTTCGGGCAGACGCTAATCAGTTGGCCCGACAAAAATTTGGGTTCGGAATGAGTTTTTAAAAAATAAATTCGAACTTTGAATTTAGTTTTTATATATTTAATTCTATTTAAATTTGAATTTAATAAAATCGAATCGAGTTAAAATTCAAATCTGAATTAGGTTGGATAAAAAATTAGACTATAAAAATTTAAAAAAATAAATTTTTTTTACGAACTAAATTTTAATCTAATTACGTTCAACTCGACTTCAATTAACTTAAAATTTAAAAAATTTGAGATTTAATTTCAGTTTAAGTCGGGTTAGATATGAATTATAATAAAAAAATTTTAAACTCAAATTGATTTATATTTATAATTAAATTTAATTCGATCTTAAAAAATTAAATTTATTAAATTGGACCAAAGTTCAAATTTTTTTACCATCTCTATTCATAAGTGCTTGAGAAACCGAGAATAAGTAAGACCTATTAGCCCTCGCGACAGTTAGTAAATCATGTAAGAAAAATGACATATTACTCCCAAAATTTATCTCATATTTGTCGATAACATCGTTGACGTTCATTGACTTATTTTTGTGATGTAATGACTCACATATACACAGTACGAAGAACAACTACCCTGTACATGCAGGTCTTATTCTACACTGGATGCGTTTCTCATTAACAGTTAGAAAATTATATTTATTAACTGAAACTTTACCTGCATGACCTAGACATGACAATTTTAAATATTATTTTTTTAAAATATATTGCTCATAAGTCTCCCGTGAACCTCACGGTCTATCGTCAAACATACGTGTAATATATTATTTATTTACTAATTAATTATTATTTTTCCAATTAATATTTACTGTCATAGCATTTAGTAATTCACCTACTCTCCATTTAATGCCTCATGGTGACTCCTCTTAAGGGTGCATCACAACACAAATGAATAACTTTGGAGTTTCCTTTTGAAGTCTTCTTCTTTCTAAGTTTCATGTTCTGAATCTTCAATTCCAACTACCTTTTCGGTTGCACATAAGAAATTAAATTGTTGGGTCTATCTATTTCATATACATCTCAATAACATATGCAATTATAATAATTTTATATTTGATATTGTTATTAAGATATATAATTTTCTCCTTGATCATATTATAAATTATATATCTTTTCTTTTTCATACTATAAATTATATACATATAATATAATATTATGTGATAAACAAATTAATTAGATGAACTAGTGATGTAAAATATATTTAAATTTGAAATTTTTTACATTATTTCATAGATGTTGAATTAACTAATATTTGTGATTAAATCTTATATTCTTGTTAAAATAGGATGAATTTTTATAGTTTCCTATTAGGGTATATGACATATTTAATTGAAGTAGTTAAATATAACCATATTCTTATTATTAGGGGTTGCTCTTGTTACCAATGGTAATTAATAAGAACACTTTTTGTTTTCAAATAATAAAGCGAAAAATTAATTTATTATAATTTTAAATTCTCATCGAATTAATGGGGTATTCAGAATTAAATTAATTTGTTGATCCCTACCATCCCATCCTTAATCTTTGTATAGTTTATTAGTCAAAAGTTTAGTCAATAGAGAAAGAAACTATAGCTTATAAATATCGAGCAAATGGGAGAAAAAAATATAGCTACAAATGATATCTGAACTCTTATTTATTATCTAAAAGACATACTTTTACTTTAAAAATAATTATCAAACACACTTTTTTTATTAACTTTTTTTATTAAAATTAACTGTTAACTATTACAAGGATAAAAACACTTATTAACCTTTATTTGACCAAAATAATAATATAATATTTAATTAAATAAATTAGTTATATAAAAACAATTTAATATAATTAAAAAAATAAAAGTTTAATTTATTTTAAATTCTATTTTCTTTTTTAAAGTTTTCACCTTTCTTTTTTTATCTTTTTAACTTTAAAGTTTCTATTTTTTATTCAATTTTTGTTTTTAATTTTTCACCCTAATCTATAATTAACATAACATTCATATATTAGCAAACAATAATCATAAATTCAATAAGTGACAAGAAAAATAATCAAACAACATAAAAATATATAATTAAAAATAATGGTATTTATTGAAAGAAAAATTAATATATAATGAAAATTTTCATCTTAAACATAAAAGTTTCATTATTTTTAATTATTTTATAATATTTGACTATTTTTCTTATCACTTTGTAAATTTTTAATTATTATATATTAATATATAAGTGTTCAATTATAGATTAGAGTAAAAAAAAAAGATAAAACTTTAAAATTAAATATAAAAAAGATGGAATTATTAAAATAAAAAATAAAAAATAGAATAAAAAATAAATTAAACTTTTATTTTTTTAGTTGAATTAAAATTATCTTCATATAATTAATTTATTTAACTAAAAATTATAAAACAAGGTATTTATGTTGTTATATTGGTCAAATAAAAGTTAAGGGTACTTTTGTCATTGTATCAATCAACTATTAATTTTAATAGAAAAAGTTAATAAAAGAGGTGTATTTAACAACTATTTTGAACGGTGTAAATGTCATTAAAAGTAATAAAGTGAGAGTCTAGATATCATTTGCCTTAAATATATTATACATATTAATGATAAATACATAGGTCAAATAAATAAATATAATGATAAAGACTTAATTGTTTGTGGTAATTAAATTTATTATTTAAAGTTTACCGTTAAACTAAGACCAACTAAGTTTAATATATAGAGAGAAATTTATTCTTTAAACTATATCCAATGTATTATTTTATTTTTAAAACAATATAATAGGAGAGTATTATATACTAAAATGGATGGACGGTTTTATATTTTTACACATATACTAAATATATGTGTAGTTCAATGAATCTATATATTTTTAGTAGTTAAAATTGAATATGATATATCTATTAATTATATGTATCAGATTCATTTTTAACCATTAGAAATATATAAATCTAATAGTATATAAATAAAATAAATATATATATAAAATTATGACACTCTTGTATAGTAGAGTAATGTTGTTGTGCAACAAAAATACGTATTTTAACTTTAACAACTAGTTTAAGTATATATAGAGTTTTTTTTTTAAATATTATATATTATAAGTCTATTAATATTTAAACTAAATATTTATTAATATTTAACCGAAAAAAATATCAGATAATTATAAAATATTTAATATTTAAAAAATAATATAAATATTTTAAAAAAGACCTCAGAAATTATGAATAAAACGTTACTCAAGTCAAGATTCAAAAATAGACGTATCCTCCTACGACCAATCGCCCATGAAGTCTAATTAAATGTGAATATAATTTATACTATTAGAGACAGAAAGTAGATGAAGAAAATGGGTCGCACACTCACAACCTTATTGAATTTCTAAACTATCTATCAGTCTCATTTAAAGCCAATTGGCCTGGTAGTAATGACTTGGTCAGTATTTGTTCCGGCGAGCACTAAAATCAAAGATACCCCCTTCCACAGTTTGGGAATCATAATTTCACTTTCTATATTATATATTTTTACATTTGTAACCCAGCTATAATATTTAGGTACAAATAATGTGATTTCTTCTTTATCTTAAGTACTAGAAAATGAACTCTACCTACTATAGTTAAAACATTAGGGAATTATAATGATTGAATTATATTAGTGATTTGATCTTTAATTATTATCTCATCTTGTGTGTTTCACTTTCTTATTAATTTATTATAAGCAATTCTGTTAATTAATCATTTGCTTAACTATATATTTAAAATGTGAAGTCTTAAATATACTCTCGCATTAATTAGATCATGTCTTAATGAATCTATCTATTATATATCAAGAATATTATATGCTTTGCTTTCGTATTTTACATATGTAAAATTGGTTAGTTAAATTTTGTGTGGTATCAAATAAATAGATGTCAACTAGCATTGTTTATCATTTTAATAGATTCATGCCTTAAAAAGAGAAATCCAATTCAAAATTCAAGTAGTACACTTTAATAGTATATATCAAATTAAGCCACATATATAATAGCTTCTTAGACTAAAACATCAAGGTACAATAAATATTGTAATGAGTCAAATATAATATGGTCTTTTTTTTGTGGGATTTTCTAGTACTAGAGATTTAATTATTAATATTTTGTCTAGGCAAGATAACAGCCTTGAGAGAATTCTTCATCACAACAGTGAAAGCGTAAGTCTCAGTCGGGTCGGGTGGATTATCCGGAACCGGCAACCACTTGAAAGCATGAACCATTCTGGCAAGCAGCAAGTTGATGTGCAACATACCAAGACTCCACGCCGGGCAGATCCTCCTCCCAGCCCCAAATGGCAGCATCTTCACTCCCCGAGTTCCGGTCACGTCGACTCCAACTCCATCACCGTCCAAGAATCTATCGGGTCGGAACTCACCCGGATCCGACCACATATTCGGATCCTCAGTCACCCATGCGGTGTAAAATTCCACGTAGACACCCGCCGGGATTGAGTACCCACCGAGCTCGGTGTCCTTTATAGCGGTGTGAGAGAGCAGAAAATGACCTGGTGGGTGTCGTCGGAAAGTTTCTCTCACGACAGCATCGAGATAAACCATTTTCTCGACGTCTTCTTCTTTAACCACGCCATTTTTCCCTACAGAAGCAACGATTTCTTTATACAATTTTTCCTGAATTTCTTGGTTTAGAACCAAGTGAAGCAGAGCCCATTCGACAGTTGTTGCGCTAGTATCAGTGCCTGCACTGATCACTTCTGAGCATAATGTCACAATTTCTTGTTCTCCTAGCTGGCTTCTTCCCGTTGGTTGCAGACCAAACAACGAGTCTACATACGCTGCACCAACTGGACTCACCATCTCTGAGTTAGGGTTTTCACCTTTCTCGACAAAACATTTTCTGTTCCTTATCAGAGGAACCAAGCACTCCATTTGTCTCTTCCTCAGCTCTTTCGCTTCCTTCACTTGCCGGCGAAATAAGGGAGTCAGAATAGGCAAGAAATCTGGAAGCTGTGGAGAGGTTATTAACATTACATCTTTTAGTATGCTTTCGATATGCTTGATCCGCTCTTCTGAGATCTTTGCACCGAAGCACAAGCAGATTAGGATGCTGCATACTGTCAGCCTGCAGTTGCTCATTACCTCGATGAATCCATTGTCAACGGACTCATTCTTGAGCCTTTTCATGTGATTCTCCATTGCCCATTTTCTAATCCAACCGCATTGCTTGACCCTCACGGGGTTTATCAACTCAGTGACAAAGTTTCTCCTCAAGGTTCTCCATAGAGGCCCATATTCAGCCGAGTTTATGGCACACTTCCCGACGCTGAAAATGAGCCTGATCGGAGAGTCTGGCGGCCTGGAGGCGAATTCAGGGCCTCTTTGAACAAGGGCTTCATGAATAAGCTTAGCGTCTGTAACAATAACCATAGTGCGTTGGCCCATCTGCATGGTGAAGATTGGACCATACTTTTTACGTAAATCGGGCATTATAAAGATGAAATGGCGTCGCTGGAGGATGACTTGCATCAGATTTCCAACGAGAGGCCAGCCCCGCGGACCTGGCGGGAGATTAGAAGGTCCCCCGCCAGTGGTGGACCAGCGTCGCCACCAAAAATGAATGAAGATAAGGGCCGAAAAGATGAGAAGAAGGTCTATCAACTCCATTATCGAGAAGAGAAATGAAGGAGAAAGGAAATTTAGTGCAGCAGAGGTAGTAAGGTATACACTGGTTTTATAGAACATAAGAAGAGGTTGAGTGAATGAGTTTGGTTCAACAACTTATTTGAGTATTAATTCTTTTATCAGAGACATTTACTCCATTTAGGTACGGCGCACACTATATAAATTAAGCAAGACCACATTGCAGAGATCTACATTTTATAAATTTCGAATTTAATATTAATCGACTTGTAATATAAGGGAGGAGTGGTTGATAAATATTAATCAACAGGTAAATTTTTCCAACAATTCAACAATTTTTTCTAAGTAAAAATATATATAACATTTTCAAAATTACTGTTCTGTACAGTCCTATTCTGTTACTGACTTCGACTAAGAACAACCATCGGACCATCGGCAGTTATTTCACAACCTAAAAGCAAAACTTACATATATATATATATATATATATATATAGGGATGTGAATAAGGAGACATATGTTGCAGAAGACAGATGAAATCTGATAGAAAAATTTATCAAAAATAATTTCATTCTTTTCTTGGGATTTATTCGTTTCTACAATACCAATGTCTTAAAGAGCAAAGAAATATATACATTATACATTTCTTTCCTTTTCTCTATTCATAAAAGAATTGTTAGGTGCGGTGTCAACGACTACTTTCTCACTTGGTATAATATTGATTATTTCATCAGGACTATCTGTATATACATTGAACCATTTTTTATATTATAAGATTTCTTCTTCTGCTGCTTGATCTCTTCATGTTCAGGTAGAAGCTGAGAACATTTATGTGCCAACTTTTCTGGGCAAAAGTGGTAACGGGATTGAACAAGTGGAACAAGAGAAAGCATAAATAAAAGAGAGAGAGAGAGAGAGAGCGACAATTAAGCATCTACCTAGCTGGCTCACAGCATTCACCTGCCAAATTTAAAGACCCGTATGGGTTCTCGTCTGGTTGCCATCTATTCATTTCTTCTGTGTTGTTTAGTCGTTAGCAGAAAAGTTAGGGGAATGAATGAAGCCAATCATACTAAGGAACAGAGAAAGCTGAGCATTACCCACCACTTGAATATCGTATATATAATAGCCAGCCAAATAAACCTATGATTTGCATTACATAACATGTTAATCTCATGTTCACTTGAGGCTTACAATAGATTATTATGGGTAATGTTACATACGTCAAATTCTTATTCTAAATTTCCTTGTCGAATAATGTAACATCTACTACATAAGTGATAAAATATTTAGGATAGAATTTTGACACGTGTAAAATTATAATCTTTTAGTAAAAATGAATCCGTACCAATATTAAGAAATAAATTGACTTCAAAGTTAAATAGCATGCACTACTTAATGTGTAATTTACAAAAGAAAATTAATTAATTGATTTTATTACAAATCCATTAATATTCAAATAACTTCATTGAAATTATACCTTTATAAATTAATGAATGATAATTTGTTGCTAAGAAGCAATTAAAAATATGCTTCAAATTAATGTGTTGTACGTAATACAATTACCATTATCATATACAAAGTATAAATGAGTGCCTATTTACTATTTTTATTGTGCTTTTAAAAGTAATAAAAATACAACATTCACCAAATATATATATATATATATATATATATATATATATATATATATATATATTCCTGAGGACCCGCCAACTAAAACTAGGTCTTCAATTTAGTCAATCTAGCTACATATCTACCATTATTAATCGATAATAACTAAATTTAAAGGTATTAAATATTACATTATACATGATTTTGATGATGAAATCAATAAACTAAAAGTACTTTCCATAAAACTAGATTATTTTTTTATTGTCCGTTTAGGTTTTGGTCAAAATTTGCAACGGCATTGTTTCCAAGCAAATACATAAATGTACAAAAATCCAGAATTTTTCATACTCCAACCAATAATAAAGGTTGAACTTACAAAAGCTTACTGTTTTTCAAGAAAAGCACACCATTAAACCAGGAGGAGCTGAGAATCATAAGGAAAGATAGCTAGCTAGCTAGTTTATATATAGAGATTGCAATATTGCTGATAGGTAATTATTTTGCAATGACTACTGCAATCGCCACTAAAATTTAGGTTGCATTCTTAAACTTGCCTGGCCCCTAACTCATGAAGTACTGATGATGAGGAATTGTTATCAAATCCATCGGGGTATTCTTAATTTTCTCTCGTCCTTTTTCCCGAGAAAAAAGCCAAAAAATTAGCCAAACACTGTTCGCTTGCCTTGTCCACACCTAGACAATGTTTACCTTCAAAGAAGGGATACTGGTTATTGTGTGTCAGATTTTAGTAAATTCGATCAATAATTCTAATCACTTGTGAAGAAAATAGTACATGACAATTCATAAATAGGTTATGCAAACCGCGTGCGTCAATCGGTTTCTGAATTGTTATAAAGTAGCTATACTGTCTTGTCAATCCAATTAATGTTAGGCTCCATCACAATCTGTTTTCCTTTCAGCTGAAGAAATAAGTATCCTGAACAATCTGTAATTTAACGTACGTAGAATAAGCCATTCTGATCCATTATAAATACTCCATGTCATTGCTTGCATGAAACTTAACAAGCTCCGTATAATATTCTTCATTTTCCTTTCTTTATACTTACTTGTAAATCACGCTAATTAGAGTTTCTGTTTTTTAATTAAGTCATGGTACCTGACCAAACGGAAACACAAAAATAAAATGAAATAAAAATTTTACAAATTTATGAATAAAAAAATCTAAGTTAATCCTAATAAGAAAAATAATTTAAGTCAAACCTAATAAGAAAAATAACCTAAATCAACCATAATAAGGAATACAAATTTTTACCAAATTAAAGAAACTAAAAAATTAAAAATAACATATTAAATAAAAAAAAATTAATTTTGTTCTACATTAACTCTCCCGCTACTTAGAAGCGAACTTGTTATCAAATTCTCTGAATATAACACTTCATCTTAATGATACTCATACAGGTCTACTACATTAAAAGTGTTTGAGATATTCTATTTATCCGGTAGCTGTAACACATAAGTATTATCATTAATCTTCCTTGCAACTTGAAATGGACTATACTTTCTGTTTTGCAGCTTGCTTTGAATCCCAGAAAATCGATTTTTGTGCAAGTAAGCTATTACCAGATCGCCTTCTTGGGATATCTTTTATCGTCAATGTTGATCTGTATCTTATTTGTATTTCTCAATAGTAGCTTCTAAACTAGTACGAACCTCTTCTTGTATTTTTTGTACCTTCTCTGCCATGTTTTTTGCAGCCTTGCTAACACTTGGCAAAGCTGGTAAAGTCACAAAGTCTAATGCATGATTGAGTGGTTGCAAATAAACCATCTCAAATGGAATTTTACTAGTCGAACGATTCATCATACTATTATAAGCAAATTTTACTTGAAGTAACACTGTATCCCATTGTTTAGGCTTCTCCCCACAAATACAACGCAATATGTTTTCTAATATTCGATTAATCCACTTCTATTTGTCCATTAGTTTGAGAGTGAAAAACACTACTATATTGCAATTTCGTATAAAACTTTTTCTATAAAGTTCACCAAAAATGACTAAGAAATTTGATATCCCTATTTGAAGTAATAGACTTAAGAATACCATATAAATGAATCACTTCCTTTCCTTAAAGTATAATCCCCCCACATGAGTTGCATCACCAGTTTTTTTACAAGTAATAAAATGTACCATCTTTGAAAAACGATCCACAACAATAAGAGTAGAATCATTACCTCGTTGGATACGCGGTAATCCTAGCACAAAATCCATCGACACATCTTCCCAAATATTTTTAGGCACAAGCAATGGCATGTACAATCTAGTGTTCTGAACCTGTCCCTTAACAACTTGGCACACTGGGCACTTCTGCACAATTCTTCCTATTTCTCGTTTAATTTTTGGCCAATAATATCTCTCTTCCACCAAAGTAATTGTTTTGTCTCGCCCCACATGACCAGCTAAATCGCCACCATGTAATTCTTGTGTTAATTGCTCTCGTAATGAACAACGAGGAATGCATAACTTGTTGGTTTTAAACAAATAATCGTCATAAATAAGAAAATCTACTGCTTGCTGATTATAATTACATTGATCCCAAATTGTGTGAAAATCTTCATTAGTTGCATATTGCTCTTTCACTATTTCAAACCCAATTATTTTATTGTTCAATGTTACCAGTAAAGTAGCTCACCTACTCAAAGCATCGGCTACCTTATTTTACTACCCAGACTTGTGCTTCAATATAAACGTAAATTTATGCATAAATGACACCCATTTAGCATGCACTTTATTCAAATGATGCTGACTATTGATATATTTTAATGCTTGGTGATCACTATAAAGCACAAACTCCCTCTGAATCAAGTAGTACTCTCAATACATCAATGCTATGAATACTGCATAAAATTTTTGGTCATATATAAACTACTTCTGTCTAGCATCATACAACTTTTTACTAAAATACTCTATAGGTCTACTCTTCTGAATGAGAACAATATCATTACCTATCCCTGAGGCATCATACTTCACCTCAAATACCTTGTCAAAGTTAGCTAGTGTTAATACATGAGCTGTATAGAGTTTTTCCTTCAAGATGATAAAACTTTTATTTTGTTCATCACCCCAATTAGATTTTCCCTTCTTCATACACTCAATAATAAATGCTGTGATGGTGCTAAAATTATGAATAAATCGATAATAAAATATCGTTAATTCATGAAAACTTCTCACTTCACTAACAGTTTTTAGTGTAGGTCAATCTCGAATTACCTTAACCTTAGACTTATCAACCGTAATGCCGTTAACACTAACTACAAACCCCAAAAATACCAAATTACGCTACATAAAATTACACTTCTTCAAGTTGAAAACAACTTATTCTCTCTAAGTGCTTTGAACACCTCCCTCAAATGCACTAAATGATTCTCCTTATCACTACTATAAATTAAGATGTCATCAAAATATACCATAACAAACTTGAAAGCAAAAGGCTTCAATACTTGATATATAAGCAGCATAAAAGTGCTTGGTGTATTTGACAAACTAAAAGGCATGACCGTCTATTCGTATAAGCCCTCTTTAGTCTTGAATGCCGTCTTCCACTCATTTGAAGGTTTGATGTGAATTTAATGGTAACCGCTACGCAAGTCAAGTTTGAAAAACACATTTGTTTCCCCAAGCTAGTCTAGCATATCTTGTAACTGAGAGATCAAAAATCGATACCTAATGGTTATTTTGTTGATTGTTCTACTATCCATACACATCCGCCAGTAACCATCCTTTTTAGGGACTAGAAGCTCGGGAACTACACAAAGGCTTTTGCTCTCCCAAATAAACCATATCTTTAATAGTTTATCCACCTGTTTCTACAAGATCCATGCTCCTTTGGACTTATTTTATAATATGACAAGTTGAGATAAGTAGCTCAAGGCACAAAATCAATGCTATGTTGTATATCCTGCATAGGTGGTAAACCATTTGGCATCTCCTCTGGAATTATGTCATTCAGACAATAATGGTTGTACAGCCTTAGGAACTTCTACCATCGGCTTCAATTCCTCATCCTTTGCTACCATCATACAACCCTCACAATCTTTCTTCATATATCCCTCACCTACAGTTAAAAAGTTTATTTTCTCTACTTCAGGAACTCTTTGTGCCTCATTGGTTTCACTTGTCGGCGCCAATATTATCTTCTTCCCATTCCACCAAAACTTATAAATATTTTGTCATCCCCTATGCATTGCATCAACATTATATTGCCATGACTTTCCCAATAACACATGACATACAACCATGTCCTACAACATCACACAATACATCAGTTTTATAAAATTTTCCAATTGAGAAAGAAAAATTACACACTTCAATTACACGTGTCTTGATTCCCTTTTTTATCCAGCCAATTTTGTAGGGTGACAGGTGTTTTTTTGTGTGGATAGATTCAAGGCATTCACTAATGCTTTTGACACTATATTCTCACTGCTGCCGCTGTCAATTATCATCTTACAAACCTTATTTTTAATTGTTTTCCATGTACGAAAAATCTTATTTCGTTGCGTCTCTTTCTCTCTTTTTGGTGCCAATAACAACTTTTGTACAATACAAGAAACAACTTCTCATTCATCACCATCAACCACATCAACCTCTTTCCCGTTGTCATAATCGTCATCTTCATCTTTTATCGCAATTTCTACATAATGCGTCACATTTTTATTTTTCTCCCATTCTGGGCATTCATTGGATCTATGCTCAGTCTGTTGACATCTGTGACATTTGTTTGGCATTGACTTTGCATACTGGATTACTAGTTTGTTGTTGAGTAGTTCGCAGGTTACCCCTTTGCCTGGTTTCTCCTCCATCTTTGGTGCTACACCCCTATTTAGTGGTACTTGGTTTGATGAGGTCGAAAGACGTGCTATAGCCTGTGATTTAATAATAGGCCCCTTTAATTGCCTCTCCAGCTTCCTTGCCTTATTCACAGCTTTCGAAAAATCCCAAATCGTATACATGTTAGGCTGATCTTGTATGTCAGTTAGTAATCCTCCACTGAATCTAGCAACCAATTGCAATTTTGACTGTTTCAAATTGTTTCTAAAACATAACCTATGGAATTCTTCAGCATAATCGTCGACCGAACGATTCCCCTGTCGGCAATTGTTTAACTGCTTAAATAAATCTTACTCATAATTATAGGGCAAATATTGAACCTTCATCTTTTGTTTCATGCACTCCCAAGACCTAATTATATCTTTTCCTTCATGCCAACGTTTATTATGAACCTGCTGCTACCAAGCGGATGCACTCTCTTTCAACTTCATGGCTACCAATTTTACTTTCTTCTTATTTAGGATATTCATATAATCAAAAGAATTCTCTACATCTGCTAACTAATCAAGGAAGTCTTCTACGTGCAAACTCCTTTTAAGTATAAGAAGGTTTAAGTTTACCTTATAATCACTATAATTCTTACTTCCACGTGTCCTAACAGAATCTCAGTCAATTATGTCTTCATATCTCTGAGTTCTATTGTGAATAATGCCAAGCGGTTGTGGTATTGGCGTCGGACCACGGGGTGAGATTTCGTCTATTCCTCTACGCTTATGTTCAACCATCTTGTTGTTGCCTAGTTCCAGCTTCTCTAACCTTAGATCAAAATCTGTCAATTCTTGAGGAAAAGTTTGAGCGAATTCCCTAGCGGTTGCCTTTCCGACTTCTACGGCTATAGTACAATAGTCTCCACTGTTAGCGCCTGCACCCCCCGAACATCTTTAGTAGGATGGTTGCTTTCCGTATTGCTGTTATGCGCCATTGCAACTCCTGGTCTGATACCAATTGACAAAGCGAAAACGCGAAGATAAAATGAAACAAAAGTTTCATAAGTTTTTGAATAAAAGATAACTAAACAATACTATAAGCTCTCTATTTATAATAGAGAAAACTTAAGCTAACTCTAATAAGAAAAATAACTTAAGCCAACCCTAATAAGAAAAATAACCTAAGCCAACCCTAATAAGGAAAACAAACTCCTACCAAACTAATGAAACTAAGAAATTAAAAATAACATATTAAATAAAAATAAAAGATTAATTTTGTCCTACATGAGTACTTCAGGCCGAGGAGAAGTATTTTGATTACTCCCAAAGGGCAAAATGGCTGAGAGCTGTTCTCCTAGGAGGCCTGGAAAGTTTAGCTTTCACGACATTATGTCTAATAGGAGCATAATGCATTACTCATAATTCTACTACAAATGAAATGAAGTGTCATGTTGGTTTCAGGCACACTTACTTTAATTTCTGGAACACTCAGAATTACAACTTCAAAGTTAGTCTCTGTGTACACCCAAGTCGATACCATTAACTTTCAAGTAGAAAGAGACTTCTAAGTGGGTCGACTATTAGTTAATTAGACGCCACCAGTGCCGAGTGCGATTCAGATTGTTGTAGTAGTATCGCTAGTGTATATCTTTTGGGGCACAATTCCAATACTTACAGCTGGGTTTATAAAGAATCAACGGTTGAGATTTTCCATTGTCATTGTTATAGCTTCTTTTGTCGATGCTGATGCTGGGAGTAATCGGAGCTGTACTTGGAAAAACTCTAATTTTGAGGTCTTGCGTAAGAGTTCTGATTGAGGGATTTGTAGCAATCTCGATAATGTGAAGGAAGATCAAGATTCTTGAAAGTATATTAAGCTTCAGACGAATGAAAGCTAGGGTTCATACACGTAGTTGCATGGCTTGCTTTTTGACCATATAAAAGATTAAATAACTGCCTTAGGCATAGCTAGAATTGTCTGCAAAGCAGCACTTGTCTTGTTGCACTTATATTATCCTGAGTTTTAGTAACAGTAGTAGGAAAGTGTTGATGTTTTGTAAGTGACAAAATGATAACATATCAACTGTAAAAGATGTTATTGATGTTAATGTGCAAAAAATATTCAGGGTACTGTTCACGTGACTATTTACGAGGTATTATTCACCCAAAAAATATGATGTATTTTGTGTTTTGTTAGTATTTTAATATAGTTACGTCCCACCAATGAATGTGAGATACATGTAAATCTCTTGTGGGAAGTATATAAGGTGCATTTATGGTAAAAAACCTAATTTAGAGCATTCAAATCAATTCAGGAAAGTTTATGAACTTGGCTATCCGAAAATTCTACTTTTTCCTCTATTTTTGCTTCTAATTTTTGATATTCTGTATTGTTTTAGTTGCTATAACTTCTCTTTCTTTGATTCACTTGTTTGAATGCTTAGTTAGTGGTGTTAAGAACTTAAATTTTGTGACATTTGTTGAAAATTCAGCCAACAAATGTGGTATACCTATATAATAAAATAATTAATTATTTGATACATAATACTATATAAAATTGTTTTGTACTCGATAAATATGGAAGTAAAGATATGATATAGGATGAAAGGAGAAAAGTTCTCAGTTGCTCCTTTCTCTCTTGCTTCATCTATCTGGTGAGAAAAGAAATTAAAGGTAGAGTATTTCATGCTGAATGTTTGGCCAATTGACTATTTGAATGAGAAATCAAAGTATTTAAAAGCCTGATTTAGCCACCAAATAAAGGTGTGTATATATACATATATATAGTAATCAAGATCTGGTACGATGTATTATTTGTTTAGACAAAATGAAATGAGTATCGGAAAATATTTTGCAAATGAGCCGAAAACGGAAAACCTGACCTAGTCGAGAAAAAAAAAACAATTTTAAATGTCAATTTTTCTTTCCTTTCTGTCTTGCTTTTTTTAAAAAAACAAAAACAAACAATTGACTGGTTAGACTTGAATTATAAACTTTTAGATCAAATTTTAAAAAAACTAATATTAGGAACCATATAACTGTTGTTGGGTTAGTACTTACAGAAAAAGAGTTTATCATTTTTATGGTAAACTAAGATCATATTGAATTAATTATTTTAAAACATGTTTTATGATGTTATAAATGGTTTAAGATTATAATACCGCTTACGCTATAATTATCAAAGCACTTGATTTATATTCGCGTAATAATTTAGAAGAAAAAATTTACTAGAGGCCCAATACAAACTTTAGATGGGCCAACCACTTGAATATGTTTACCTCCCCCACCCGGCCCAATCGGAACCCGATATCCAACATTATTATCCTCAAGAAGGGAACCTTGAAACATCAAGCTAGTTCCAACGAGGAAGATGAGTACAGTGAGTTTCTCTTCAATCTTCACGAACAGTGGCCGGAGTTTGGGTCCATCTGTGTCCCTTCTGCGCACGTTAGCATCAGTAAATGCTTCTTGTCTTAGAAAGAACTACA
This sequence comes from Melia azedarach, assembly GCA_028052125.1. Lineage (NCBI taxonomy): Eukaryota > Viridiplantae > Streptophyta > Magnoliopsida > Sapindales > Meliaceae > Melia > Melia azedarach. The sequence continues at coordinate 7,738,168 of CM051406.1, forward strand.
ACAGCAACGTTGTTGTATGTTTCTGTTCAAGTAAGAAGAGAACTTCTGCTTGTGAATCCTGGAAACGACATGTCTTCATTCACACAGCTGCTACCACAACTTCTTCGGTTAATGGGTACTCTTACAATCCTTTTCTTTCATTTTTGGCTACTGGATGCGTCTATAAGTTAAGCCTCTCTTTGTTGAAAAGAAGGTTGGGTGGCTTAAAAGTTTGGAACTTATGTTGGATGAATAAAAAAATTGTAACTTTAGGATTTACTTCGTTTGTTTGCTGAGACAAGTGCGGAAAAGGGTAAGAAAATGAAGTTTGGAATCTTTTATTTTTATTATTGTAGTTGTCATGTTAATGTGTACTCTAGAGTTATATTTTTCCGTGAATGTTTTCAGCCGGGTGTCTATGATTTCAATTTTCTTTTTCCTATTTCTGAATGAAGATTTTTGTTTTGATCAATGTCATTTTTTTTTCTTTTTTGGTTTTTGTTTTGTTTTGGTTAATGTAGTGCTGTATGATTTGATATATATAGATGATTTTGTTTAGGGAGATTGAATGCAAGTCTTTCCTATTGCATAGATTTTTAGTTTTAATTTTGAAATTTCAGTTTGTAGCTCAACTATTCTTATATCTTTTTATTTATTAGCACCTAATCTTCTAGCTTGGTGACTCTTGAGTATCATGTTACTTCAGTTACCCTGAATATCATCGCTTGCTTCCGTGTCCCTCACAAAATATCCCCCCGAGAGTTGAACACTTAGTTGTTGCAGAAGGAGGGCGTGCTCTGGAATACATCTGTGGAGCACTGGATCTTCCCCCTCTGTAAGTACTCCTCTGTTATAAATTTATTGGTTTTGCATTGATGGAATGAAACATGATGGCTGGATTTCCATAGTTATCTGTTATTAATCAGAATGGAGTGATATATACAACATTTCATTCTTTGAAGGTTTGTTGCAGATCTCATCCATTTTGGAGCTGTTTATTATGCTCTTGTGTGTCCAAAGCCTCCTCCAACTGCAACCCCAGAGCAAATCAGGATATTTAGAGAAGTTACAGATCCATCAGTTCTCAGAAAGAGAGCTTCTATTAAAGGAAAAACAGTGCGAGAAGCACAGAAAACTTTCCGTGTAACTCATGTTGATCAGTTTCTTGAAGCTGGAACATATTTACGTGTGCATGTTCACCCAAAACGATTCCCGAGGTGGAACACAATGATTGAATGTTGTTTACTGTGATCTTTTACAAGCATTATATATTGACATTTGATTTTCGTTCAGGTGCTATGAAATTGACTGGAAATCAAGAATCTTAGCAGTTGCTGAGTCCTATGTGGTTTTAGACAAACCTGCTGGGACATCAGTATGTAATTCATCTATTACTGTCTCATTTCTGTTATATGCCTATTTCAACAATATGCAAGATGTGAAAAATTGTTCTGGTACTAGCACACTTTAGTTGTTAAATATTGTCTATCTTAGGTGAACATTTTACTGTTTTGTGTTAGTGTCAGTAGCACCTTGTAAACATCTGCATTTATGCTGTTGTCATGCACAATCATAGTGGTATAATGTCTATGATTCTATGTGAACTTTGATTAGGTAGGAGGAACTACAGACAACATAGAAGAGAGTTGTGCAACATTTGCCACGCGTACCTTGGGATTAACTACGCCACTGAGGACTACCCATCAAATTGACAATTGTACAGAGGGATGGTACTGTTGCTATTAGCATTATTGTTAACATTATCATTATTGATGTAGTATTTTTAAGCTTTTAATGTGAATAGCTTCTTCACCCTTTTGTAAATTTTTATAATTAATATGATTGTTCTGCTTTTTGTGTAAGAGGAGATTACCATTATTGATATGGAGATTGCTAATGACTACTAGTTCTTTACAGTGTCGTGCTTGCTAGGACTAAGGAGTACTGCTCAGTATTCCATGAAAAAATCAGAGTAAGCTCTTAAATGCAATTCTTGATTCAGTTTGTTGATCTAGCTTATTTTCTGCAAGTCTAATGACTCAGGAGCTGCTTGGAGCAAATTGCATCTATCTTGCTCTGTTAGGTTTCTCCTTCAGAGTCGATACAGTGCTACACATGCTCATACATACTTTGTCAATTTAGATATTTACTTCTCTGTTCCTCCCCTGAAGTTAGTTACTTATAATTCTTTTTTCCCTTTTTAATTAGGAGAAAAAGGTGAAGAAGCTTTATCTTGCTCTTGCTGCTGCTCCTGTGCCGATTGGAATAATTAGCCACTATATGCGTCCTGTTAATATTGCTCCAAGGCTTGTTTCAGAGGGTAACAGCATCTTCAGCCTTGCCCTGATTGTAGAAAATCGGTTTGGAACCTTGAAGCATTGCATTTTATGAACTTGAAAGTGGCAGAAGTATGCACAGTAGTACGTTAGTGAAGTTGTCAGTTAGTCTTGAGGCCCTTAACATATAAGTATGTGTTGCAAAAATTCATCAAGAAGTATTAACAAATATAAGGAAAAGGAACTTATATAGAAATTCTAACAATATATTGTTCTCAAAAGACATCCCCCCTCTTTTTCTTTTTCGAACATAATTGTAGAAATGAGGTGCTCAGTTTGCACAGAAATCTACCCCAGAAATTGGAAAACCATTACATTCTTATTACAAGAGTTGGTGAGGTGACTCAACTGGATGGGCCATAAAGCTTTGGCCCATCTTTCTCCACCCCTCCTCCTTTTCCTTTTTGTGGGTTTTTGTTTTAAGTGAGGATATTGATTTGAATGGTTATGTCATATTCTTCCACTCAAAGCTTTGTCATACTATTGTCATGTGATGGTTACAATGCTGTGAAAAATCATGTTAATGAAGTCACTTGCATAAGACATTCTCTTTGCAACTTCCATGGTTAAACAAGAACACTTTTGTCTTGTCTGGGGATATGGGACATTAGTTGAACCTGAAAGTTTTATGGCATGCAGATTTTATTAAAGAATGGCATTTATGCCAACTAGAGGTTATGGAATGCAAGAGGGTTCCCTGGCCAGATTCTGCTATTGAAAAGGATTCTTCAATTGAAGACTGTGGATCGCCCTCAAGGGATTATGCATATGAGTGTAAAATCAACCTCTTGACTGGTCGTACTCATCAGGTTCTTCAGCTGTCCTTTTGTTTCCTAATATTGCTGGTTTTTGCTTATTATAAATTTGATTTATCCTGCAGTTGTGAGTCATACATGTTAGAATTTCCATGTCCATTTTTTAAAATGTCATTTTTATATTTTGATGCGGAGTGAAGAAGGTGATAATATGTTTTATTTTCCCTATGCTTCCTAGAGTATGCTTCAAATTCTAGTTTGTAGCTTGAGAGTAGAATTCCATGTTGTATAGGGTTCAAAGAATTAACCCACAATAATGGACAAGGTTTACGTGGGAACACTGAAGAAAGTAGTGAGCTTGTATTAAAGGCTTGATTTTCGGGTTCTTTCATCCAAGTCACTAAGCAATGGTGATATTTTATGGAAAGTGACAGGTGCATGATAGCCTTTTTATGCTACAAGATGCTAGAATATGAGAGGATCAAATAAAATTAAAAAATCACTTGCTCTATTTTGGCCATAAGAGGATGCTAACTTCTTTGACAATAATGTACGTAATGATGCAGATACGAGCACAGCTGGCTGCCTGTGATGCACCTATAGTTGGTGACTCCATGTACATGCCAGCAGCCATTGCGGAGATGTCTAGTCCTGGGCTTAATCCCTTTGGCAAATGCCAAAAACAATATGCAAATGAGGAGGATAAAGAAGCAGCTATTACAGAGTGGATTTCAGGGCATGGAAAGGAACCTAGCGTTGCTATTGGTTTGCAAGCATGTCAAATTTCATGGGATAATGGTGAGCACTTTTACGAGGCTGGATCTCCTTGGTGGAGAAGTAAGAAAGTTTAATTTAGGTTCTGGAGGATGAAGATCAACAATAAGTCCATTGTTTTTCCATTGCTGAAGGTGAGATATGTCCCATATATTACTATTATAGACCTGACAAAATTTTGCAATTGTTTTTTTGTTTATTTTATTTTTGAAAATTGTTTAATAATAAAATTAAAGCATCTAATATGTGCAGGAATAGCTTGTCAAGAGGCAGAATCAAACAGAAAAATGTACTAAAATGGGTGCAAATTAGATAAATTTGTATAAAGAGCAGTACAGTACGACCAGCTTATTAGTGGAACAGCTTTTCATGTACTAGAAAGCAATGGAAGCATGATTTTTTACACATGATCTCTCTCTCTCTCTCTCTCTCTCTCTGTGAGTAGTATGATCTATCTTCATATTTACTCTTACGTATTTATGAACATTATGATCTACAATGGAAGCATATGATGATGCTTTATATTTGGTTGCTCTTTTCTAAGTTGCACTGTTCTTAATGTAATGCACAGCAAACGTTTCTGTTGGTTCAACCTGCAATTGTTTTCACTGTGAGTAAACCTTGATTTTCCCTGTGCTTTTTGTGAGCGAGCGATGAAGCTTTAGTTAAACAGTATAATTCTAACTCTTGGTTTAATCCTTAATTCCAATGAGGGATATGATATCCCTGCTCAATTATCTATAGATTACAATTGTTAAAACCCCAAAATGATCTATCCACATGGGATCCGTATTACTTAAGCTGCTTCTAAAATACCAAGTAAAACTTCCCACTTGATTTCAAAAGTAGCTATCATCATCACAGCTACAATGTTATGCATTTATTGTCAAATGTGAAAACCCATTTTTTCCTGGATATGCAGCATATAGCCATTTATGTTCTGTCTCAGCACAGTCATGAATGACCTAGTAATGGGGGTGTTCTGGGATATGTTTTGGTGTCCGAGATTTGATTACCTCATGCTTTGCGATGAACTCTTTGTACCAAGCTGCTGACAATTTGGGGGTCCTCCTCAGTGTGTCATAATCAACATGGTGAAGACCGAATCTTACTGTGTAGCCATACTTCCATTCAAAGTTATCTAGCAAGGACCAGGCAAAGTACCCCCTAACATCTGCTCCGTCTCTGTTTAAATATCAAGGAAATTGGCTATTGTAATATTCATACTAGTTGACATACTTAAAACATTGCTAATTCTTGGCGGCTTCCTAGTAATGGATTGCATTTTTTATTTTTTAATATCATTTCAAGCTGCACATTCTTACCTCACTGCTCTTTCCAGTGCATCCAAGTAGCCAGCCATGTACTCAACTCTTTTGACATCGTATAGATAGTCTTCAAGGGTGGAATTTGGCATTTTCATCTCACCAAATCCTGAAAGACATGGTGCAAATCGTGCATTATATCTCTCTTTGAAATATAATGCAATATCGTGCATTGAAAGGACTGAAAAACTTTACCATTTTCTGTGATGAACATGGGTGTGTTATTATATCTCTTTTTCACGTAGTTTACTACATTCTCCATTCCTTGCGGGTATACATTTTGCCAATCTATTGTGGTCTGCACAGCGAAAGGGCTTCAGCAACTGGTATGTACAATTGGAAAGTCACTATGATGGTGATAAAAATTAGGTTACGTACAGATTCTCCGATGGGGACACCATTTTTTAGCGAACCTTGCTGGTAAAATCCTTCTGTCTTGGAACCTCCCATTCCAGGTTCACACTCAGTGAAGATACAATCTTGGACATAGTAACTGGTGTAGTGATTGATGCCAATGAAGTCCAGACACTGCTTCAGTGTCTCCTTATTGTTGCTTGAGAATTCTGGTAATGTAGAACCTAAAATATTTATCATCTCTACAGGATATGTCCCATGTATAATTGGGTCTAGAAACCTGCATTGACCCAAGATTTATAAATTCTCTATTCAACATGAAGATAAATGTGCTCGTCTGCATGTTCAATGCTGTGAAATGGAACAAACCAGTTCATGAAGAAGGATTGAGCTCTTTCGGCTGCTACTATGTCCGCTGGAGAGTTGCTGATGGGTTCAAACCATGCTGTGTGTAAGACAATCCCAATGCTTCCTCCTTGTTCTCTCTGTTCTTTCACTGACATAGTAAATTAACGATCAACTGTAAAGAAAGCGGTGTTGATTTTGGTATATTTTAGTACGAGTACCTGGTATTTGGTTCGGTATATATGAACTGCAGTTGCATGTGACAAGATAATATTATGAGCTGCTATAAAAGGCTCCTCCTCCGAGTTGCCCAGACTGCAATTTCCAAATGGCTGTGAGCAACGAGATGGAGGATGACTACCTGAACGATAACCGAGGATGACTTCGTAGTTTGGCTCATTGAAGGTGACCCAATATTTCACCCGGTCTCCAAATGATTTAAAACAAATATCTGCAAAGTATGCAAAATCCTCCCTGGAATAAGAAAAGAAGAACAAACAGTTAGTATCATACAATGTCCAGTGAGCACAATCTAATTTATGTTCTCTCAGAAAATTTGACTCACTGTGATTCAGGACTCAGCCAAGTTCCGTATCTGTCCTCAATTTCTTGAGGATTATCAAAATGAGACAATGTCACAAATGGCTGGATCCCTGCATCAAGAATATCAAAATCAGAATACTGTGTGTGAGACTTTGCTTGGTGAATCAGATAAGATAGGAAGTGAAACCTTTAAGTAATAGAGCATCAATGAGCTTGTTATAGTAGCTGATACCAGCTGAATTGACATCTCCGAATCTCCCTTCTGTTAAATGTTTAAAAAAATTAGATGATGCAAGAACAAGTATTTTGCTTGCAAATAAGAAATGGGAAGAAACTTACTGGGCAAAATTCTTGCCCATGAAATTGAGAAGCGATAACTGTTCACTCCAATGGATTCCATTAGATAAATGTCTTCCTGTTTTCACCAATGCAAATACTACGATTATTGTACATGTAAGAAGCTTGGACAGTGCTTGATTGAAAGTGTAGTTCATGAATGTTCCCATACTTCAAAATTCAAATGGCAAAAGACCACTTTGAGTTGAAATATGTTATAGAGTTCACTGTTTTCACCTAGCGTCGTTGATAACAAATTAACAGTACGGCCATGTTTGAGTAAGTGAGACTATTCTTCTTTAGGTAAACACTAATTTTTAAATTAGGCTATTCTTCTTTAGTTCTCTTCATTTATATTTAACATATATCACAACTGTAACTTTCAAACTTATTTTATTTTAGTTTTAAATAAATATAAATTTATTTGTTGATAATCAACTTAGATCGATTAAAAATGAAGCAATCTTATTTAATGTGCAGTCAAAATTTTCAAAATATAATTTTTCGTGAAATATCTTTAGCCAACTTTTGATGAGTATTTTGTTATTATCTAATTTAACATGTCCTTGATAAAATGTTAAGAAATTTTGACCTCCGTGATAGTTTAGGAAACTTTACTGGTCCTTGTAGAATTAAATAAACTATCAGGCCCTTATATGAAAACTACCCTAAAAAGGAAATCGAAGTTCTTTGAAGATCTACTCACATGACATACAGGTTCTGCCTAGTATATTTAATGTATATCAATAGACAAAAGAAGATGCCCCCAACAAGATTCCTAAGGGCATAAAGACTTCCAATTTGTCCGAACATCAAATCTTTAGAATTTGTCCAAGCATCAGATTCCATTTCAATAATTACCATCAAATGGAAGAGGAAGAGTTCAGGTATTGAAAGAGATTCAAATGTTAATTAGGAAGAAATAAACACAGAAATTTGACCAATAAGTGCTTGCCACATCAGAAATAGTAGCTTAAAAATGTCATTATCCTGATATCACCTAACCAAAACGACTTAATAGAACAAATAAAAACCATTACTGTAATGTGGCCCTGCACCACCATTTTTTAATTTAATTTTCTTCAGCTTTTCAAGATGAAGTAAGAGAAAAGGGAAAGCAAAAGAGGAGCTAATACCAGATAACGATGATAATGATCCACGGCAACATCCCCGTTACTTCCGTCATTAATGTTTCCTGCAACAAGTTACCAAAGTTTTTGTTTTGTCTTGGTAAAATCAATATGTGGGTATATGATGAAACAAAGGAAACAAACCGCATAACTTGCTGATCAAAGTTATCTTGAGAAGAAAATAAAATCACGAAAGCTGTTTTCTTGTTTTCTTAGAGTATTGCAATGTTAGTGGTAAGTTGAGAACATAGAAATTTTGTCGGATCAATCACAGAAAAGGAGTTCTTCTCACCAGGTATGTGAGTAAAAACATCCCAGTTGTTCAAACCTTTACCTTCACTCAAGTATGCACCTTCATACTGCAAAAAGACGGATAAAACTAGATAATTAATTTCTCTGTATTTTATCCTAATTGGTGACGGGTTTGCAGGCTGCAGCTTTTGAATCTAGTTTTGTGTAGCACTTTTGTTTTCAATATTATTGGATTAATTTATCAGAAATGGAACTGTGAGAATATGAAAAGTAGAAAAACCAGAAGACAATTATACAATTACCTGATATGAAGAGGAGGCAGTTCCAAAGAGAAAGTTGGGAGGAAATGGAGATGGATCCAAACTTTGATTCAGAATTCTTGCATCACAAGCTATCAAGAGAAGTAACAGTAGAATCTCTGAGACAAAAAGAGCGACGGAAACAGTAGAGAACTTCATGGCATATGCAGGATCAGAACGTACAGTATACCTTCTCTGCTTCACTGCTGTGGTAATCAGATGGAAAAACTTCATTGCATAAGATATATAATATAGGAAATTAGTGAGTGGGGAGAGTAAACACGTTTTAATTTTCTTGCAATTCTTCTTTTAACTTTTACCTTATGATATTTTCCCCGTGGACCAATATATATATATATATATATATATATATATATATATATATATACTTCTATTTTTGTCAAGCTATGTCGTTTATTGTCAAGCTATGTCGTTTATAATTGGTTGTTATTAAGAAAGTAGAGTAAGGGTTTGTTAGGATTGAGTTCACAGTTGTTCTCCAATGAAATTATTAAATAAATTAAACCTGATCAGAATCTGATTGGCATATTTGGAAACAATTAAATACGGAGAGATGGGCCGATTGGTGAAAGAAAAACTATTGGGGTGGGGATTTTTAATACAGACGGATCAATCCGATACGATATGATAAGAAATTAGTGAGTTGGAAGTAATTGAAAATGACAAAAGAATTGCAATTCAACTACTTACGTATTTTATCACCAAAAAAATGGACAATTCTATTGATCCAAAGATAATGGTTTTCATCCTCTCATAATACATTGCTTACAAAGATTTCCAAGTGGAAACACAATGTGAATGAGACCTACAAACACTCTTATTTCCGGAGACCAAAACTTTAAGCACCTATGCATTTAGCATGCACTAGGCGACCTAACATAAGACTTGTACCATTTCCTTCTTGATGCATTTGCCTCATTCAAGTAGACAGCTCCTCGGTACGTCCAATCGTCCGTTTCATTACTGTAACACTCGTTAAAAGGCTCCACACTTGGTGCGCACTCTTTCTGATTCTCATCGGCAAGCACAGCAAATAAATCTTCATAGTTCTTCACCTTCTTGGCGGTATCGGTCGTAAAAAATGCTGGAGCTGGTGGGTTTCCATTTGCTTCAGCAGCATCTTTGAGCCACATTTGAGGTTGGAAAGAAATGCCGAGAAAGTTTTTTCTTGTTTTTGTTAGTAACCCGGTTCTTTCTGACGTGCCAATCCATATGATCCCTATGCTTTTCTTGTGTCTTGAATCTTGTTCCGCAGGTTGTACATTGTCTTGGGAGATCAGCATACAGAGCGCGTATCACAACTCATGCCGCACTTTGAGCTCGGAAGGATCACACTTAAGTCCAATTGAATGCTCGGCTTCAGACGTTTGTTTCGTAGGCGGTGAAATCAATCCAGGCTGTTGGTTTACAAATAAGTTTAATCCTTCCAAAAAAGAGCTAATCAAAGTAAAATCTGAAGTTACACGCTGTTGCTTAGACATTATTGTTTGCGCTGATCGTGGAACCGCAGGTTTTGATTTTGATATGACGACTCTGCCTCCGTCAACAGGTACACAAAAAGACGGCGTAACTGGAATCATCCCTGTATTCACTTGGGTTCCCTGGACAGAATATGGTGCAGTACCGAACGGCATTGTAACTGGATTAATGGGTTGAATGAACTGAGCCCGACCTGAATAAGGGGCATTCAGTGGCAATGAAACTGAAACTGATTCTGATCACTCCTTATTCGTTTCTGTGGAAGAAACTGAGAGTGAGTAGTCACATTCATCCGTTTCCCAGAAGGTTGTTGTTGAAATTGACGAGAAGAGTATAACAATTCCATGGTTGAAAATTGCGATGAATGCTGAACGCAGGGACTAGTGTAGTGTTGCGTTGCGTTGTGTTGTACGTGTTATATACGGACGCTTAATTTATTCCTGTCCTGAACGGTAAAGAAGGATTCCTGTACAGACAAGGACTCCTAACAGGGAAAGTAATTGTAATGGTGGTAAGCACCCAATTTCTTAAAATAAACATTAATTAAATTAAATTAGATTAAATTAAATTAAAAAATAATATATTTCTACTTTATAAAACCTCAAAATCCCCGAAAATACCTGTCACATGCACCTCTTTCTCTCGTAACATATAGACGCTTAATTTAATTCCTGTCCTGAGTTGTGATTGATAATGAAAAATATTAGAAAAATAAAAACATATTATCATAATTGTTGAATTTATTTTACATATTTAATAGACTACTAGAATCATTTTTTATTGTTACTTAAATGTGATTAATGAGTGACTTTGGTCTCACTTTTTTCCTACTATCCAATATTTAGTAATTTTATCACATATCATTTATGGGTTTGAATTCACAACATTTCAATCTTATATCAAACCTTACAAGTAGTACTCAAGATATTTATTTATATCTATATATATTGTCTCCCCAAACACTTATGCAGCAGCAAAGGATTCTTATTGTCATTTTCATTGAACTAGACTTTAATTGGCGTTTAACCTTGCTTACTGCATTTTTCTTTTTCTATTAGCTTCGAGGATCATGCAGAAGCAATGGAACTTTTGCTTGCAGTATGTTTGGCAACGAATTGTTTGTACCAAGTTGCTGACAGTTTTCGAGTTCTGTTGAGCGTGGCATAATCAACATGGTGAAGTCCAAACCTTATTGTATATCCATCATTCCACTCAAAATTGTCAAGCAAGGACCAGGCAAAGTATCCTCGGACATCTGCTCCTTTTCTGGAAAAACCATCAATCATGATTTCAGAATGTGTCTCAAGTTTGAAGGATTGTGGGGTATGTTTGTAACTTGAGTAAGTGTCGTACGGTACCAAAAATTGAGATGAAATTCAATACAGGGACAAGCAGATAAATGACATACCTCACTGCTGCTGCCAAGGCATCCAAGTAGCTGCTCATGTACTTTACTCTCTTGACATCATTGAGTTGAACGTCAATGGAGGAATTAGAATTGTCCTTCTCACCAAGACCTGTAAGCAAGCCACAATCACATTGATGAATTTGATAAAACATGCGACCAAATGTTAAAGCGATAGTTTGGTGTCCATGTTTCATCTCACCATTTTCTGTGATGTACATTGGAATGTTATGGAATCTCTCCTTTATATATGTCACTATTTTATTCATTCCTTGAGGATAAACATATAGCCATTCGACATCAGTCTGCATCAATTTAAGTCTCAAGCATTGTGCCCCAAATACAGTAAATAATAGAAATGCTAATAAACTGATATAACATACCGGTTCTCCGATGAAGATACCATTCTTTTCGGCAGTCCGCAGTATGAAGCCTTCTGTCCTAGAATTTCCTGGCCCTGGTTTACATACAGAAAAAAAGCAGTCTTTTATAAAGAAACTGCTATAATGATTGATGCCGATGAAGTCCAATCCATTCTTCAGCCTCGCCAGATCATATTTCAAAAATACTGGCAGGGTAGATCCCAGAATTTCAAGCATTTCTGTGGGATATTTCCCAAATACAATTGGATCTAAGAACCTGCATTGTATTTTTTAATGGAGTCAGAATGTCAAGGTCTACTACTGGCAAAACAAACATATATGACTTAAGATGTCATTTTTCTGTGAAATGCGTGTGATGAGAATGCTTACCAGTTCATATAGAAAGCTTGAGCTCTCTCAATTGCTAACTTGTCTTCCAAGGAATTGCTGAGAGGTTCAAGCCACATGGTATTCATAACAATTCCAATGCTCCCTCCCTGTTCTTTCTGAACATTAAATGAACATCAAGGTTTACAATAAAGCTACGCTAATTCATCCTAAAATGAAATTGGTTCTAGAACTTAGAACACCTACTTAAGTACCTGGTACTTAGTTCTGTAAATTGTGACAGCAGCTGCATGGGATAGGATAATGTTGTGTGCTGCAATAAAAGGCTCTCTTTCTGAATTACCGTGAGTGCAATTCCCAAATAAGCCAGAGCAGTGAGATGGAGGGTAAATCCCAGACCGATAGCCACGAATGACTAGAACATTTGGCTCATTGAAGGTGGCCCAGTACTTCACCCTGTCTCCAAAGTATTTGAAACATATGTCTGCATAGTATTCAAAATCTTCCCTGAAAAAAGCTTAACCCGTATCAACTGGTAACATCATTGTAGTACAAGGTAAGCATATGAGATTTGTTTCCACTCACTGCACTTTGGGACTTAACCAAGCTCCATATCTGTCTTCAAGTTCCAGTGGAATGTCATAATGAGTCAATGTAACAAAGGGCTGGATCCCTGAAATCAGAAAATGCTCATCAGGATTGCTATTTCATTCACTGGACTTTAACAAGTTCTGGCATATGTCTGTCTGACAATGTTATGAGGCTAGATGACTTGGGTTAAACCAGTAAATGTAGTAGAACCAGAGTTGATCACCTTTAAGAAGAAGAGCATTGATGAACTTGTTATAATGATCAATGCCAGCCCAATTCACAGCTCCAAATCTTCCCTCTTGTTCAAAGTTCATAAGATGACAGTGAGTTGGAAACAGAATGAACTAATGATATATTACAATATACTGAATGTCAAATCCTTTAGATGAACTAAAAGCACTGACTGGGTAAAATTCTTGCCCATGATATAGAGAAACGGTAGCTGTTGACTCCAAGATAGTTCATCAGGTCAAAGTCTTCCTGTCTTATCACGTCATCAAAATGATTATGTTACACCTGTCAAATTCTCACTACAAATCTGACAACCACATCTTCGTTTAAAAATAAGTCAGAATTTTGCTTCACTGGAATTATCATTAGGCTCAATTTACAGTTATTAGTCCAAGTAAAGCATTTTCCTCATCGCTTAACCACTAAAAAAATCTGTCATCAGTGACCTTGCATGATTTCAGATCACAAATACATTTGATTCTCTTTCAAATATCATTGCTTCCATGGATTATTTTTCATTGGCCAATTACAAATTGCTTGATTGGTGACAACATGAGCTCATACAACTACAAACAGATGAAAACGCCATTTCAGAATGAAAAGAAATGCTGAAATACACAAAATTTGTAAGTAATAGAAAATGACAAGAAATCTAACAATTCGATCATAAAAGTAACAAAAATCCAAGGTGTGGGACACATTCATGATCAGTCGTTCACTGAAATGCATCAATTAAGTTACCAGATATCGATGGTAATGATCAACAGCGATATCTCCATTGCTTCCATCTAAGATGTTACCTGCAACAAGTTTCAATACATCCACATACTTCATACACAAGCAAGAAAAGAAATGGTGAAAAGAAAAGGAAGGATCAAGCTGGTTGTGAAAGATGAGCAAAATTCTAACCAGGCTTACGAGTAAAATTGTCCCAGTTGTTGAGGCCTTTGCCATCAGTCAAAAAAGCTCCCTCAAACTGCAAAAGTCCAAAACATACGTAACACTGTATAGAAACTGAAACAATCTAAATGTTCTGGTGTGTGTTTTTTGTGTATGAAAGAACCTGATAAGAAGAAGATGCAGTTCCAAACAGGAAATTTCTTGGGAATGGAGATGAATTAAGTCCTCCTTTCTCTGAGATAATCGTATTACATGATACCACTAAAACTGAAAAGCACATCCCAAACACAAAGAAAACATGATATGCCATTGAAAGCTCCATAGCTCTGAATCTGGAGCTGTCCTCAAATTCTCCAGTTACACAGAATGGTTACTCTGGAAATACAAACTGAGAGATTTAAATTAGCCAAGCGTAGACAAAATGATATTCTTGATGTCAAACACTTGTGATTGCTAACTACTACTTGGCTGCATGTCATGTAGACATGTACAGTGAACTCTCAGAAAAAGCCAACATCAAGGTTTGTCGAATGGAATTCTGACAAACCAAGCGAAAAGCCTATTGTTTCGGGCAATTTTTGCAGTAAAAGCTGAGATAGCTATCTCTAGGTGGGTGCATGCAGATCATTACTGTGCTGTTCGTTTAGAAATGGTTCTTCGTTGTCAAATTTATAATTGAACCTAGCAAATAGCAAGTGTGACACCTTAAACAAATCTCGCATCGACAAGATATAGAACAGATATTGGGTATATATAAGTTAAAAAATTCCAACCTACAAAGATGCATTTTGGATTGAAAAGTCCAAAAATAAAATCAAACAATGGCGAGGTAAACCTCTACACTAAGTCTCTAAGGAGCTATTTGTGATACCCTAGGCAAATTTCGTATCGGTTGCCACTTAGTTAGGCAAATCCTACCTCAACAAAGTACGGGGAAAGATCGCATTGGTTACCACTTAATTTGATAAATCTTACATCGGTAAAGCACGAGAGAGATGCTGGGTATATAAGACAACATGTTCCAACTCTAAATAGATACATTTTGACTTGAAAAGCTTGAAAATAAAATCATAATGGATTGTATGTCTAAAGTAGACAATATGTTTGGTGAGCTGGCTCTTACAGCAAAAGTAACATTTTACTTCTCAAATAATCTTATTCTATAATTTATGGCCAGAAATCAAATTTCTAATCTCTATTCTCCAAAAATAATAGCAAGAGTCCAGAAGAAATGAAAACTGGAGAACTGAAAATGATGGTTAAATTGAAAAAAGTAGAAAGGCAATCAATGAAAATTCGCTATGGTTTTGAAACATTGGAAGAGTTTTCAAAAATTTCTTGAGATTATAATTGAGTTTGGAATCTCCTGCCGAATATGTGAGAAAATCTGATCATTTGGGTAAAGTTATTGTCATGATTAGTTACCAGAATATGACTGCAAAACCAATCATCAGTCTGGTGTTTGGTTGAATTAGAGACTCCATATATCATATTTTATTCAGGAAATCGAAAGGAGGAGACACTTTCCCAAGCAAATTATTTGGCAGTTGAAAATGACCTCTTCGATTAATTCTAGTGACCCAGAAACCAAAAATAACAGTTCTCCTCAATAATTAACATGCAGTTCTAATATCTCAAAGAGTTAAAGAACCATGGTCTATGATATAGAAATCTCAAAAGTCAGTATCCACTAAAATGCAGTAGGATATAACCATTGAGTCTCTGGTCCAGATACTCGTACAACTCTTAATAATTCACTCAATTATGCAGTGCTCAATTGTAGCAATGTAGCACCTGGGGGCAAACTATTTATAAGTTTGCATTTTTGTGAAATAACCACATTCAGACCGAAGAAAAACTTGCAGGATAACCGTTTCAGAAACCACTGTGGAAGGAATTCCCTCTCTTTATGGTCCCTAGCAGTGGCCCCCCAGGCCCCGCCAAAAGTTTTTGAAAGAGGATTAATTTATTTTAGAGGATAGTAATTTTATACTTTGAAATATTTATTTTGACCTTTTTAAAATATTAAAATATTAAATTTTTTAACATTTTTTTATTTTTATTAATTCTTTATTTATAATATAATTTTTTAAAAAACTATTTATTTAATTTTTTTCTTTATATAATTAAAAATATTTTCTTTATAGGAAAATTATATACTTAAAAATCTTTTTCTTACAAGAATTTTTTTTTTATTACTTGTATATATATAATAGCATAATAAGAAACACTTTTAACTTTTTCATTTTTCTTTATTTTCTCTCTTCTTCCAATCAAGGTAAATAGAAAAAATTCTCAAAAAAAATGTTACTGTTTTCAAAATATTTTTAATATAAGTCTTCTAAATTCATGCATTATTTAAATTGATTATTAAAAAATTCTATAAATATAACCATAAATCATAATTATTATATGTATTATATTATTTTAATTACAATAAAATAACACAAGATATTTATTTAAAGTTTTTTTTGTTTACAAATAGGAAAATTTATTTACAATTGATAATTTTTCAAAAGAAAGTATTAAAAATTTAGAAGTCAACTTATTTTGTTATTTTTTAAATTTAAAAATTTATACTATTATTCAACTCCCAATATCTTAAATTTTGACTCAGCTCGTGATGTCAAATGAATCTTGAGGATGAATTAACATGATAATTTAGATAACAGTGAGAATTATACAAGTTATCTTAATCATTTATGCTGCTTGCCATTAATTTCATTTTCTAAAATATATAGAGAGAGATATGGATTCCATGGTTAATCGAGTGATTTGCAGATGAAGCGGTTAACAGTTTTGACAACTTGATTCCGTGATTTACATGCCCAAAAATTCAGAATGATTGTTCATGCAGCTAACTTCGATGAGACTTGCCTGAGAAGAGGATGTCAGGAATGTCCAAGTCCAACCATCCCCAATTGCGGAGTGAATTTGAAACCCAAGCTAGGCCCATTCAAATCCACCAGCCTATCACTGTAGACAAATTTGGCCTTCACAAGATTGACGGACAACTCTCACTTCCATCTTGGTTTATGATGGCAACGAGAAGAGGAGGTCCCAGAAACCAAGCGTCAATTGTTATTTTGTTTGAATTGACTAGCTGCAATTGTGAAGCTTCAAGCCACCAGAACCACTAATTTTGATCCTGGAATTTGAGCTACCAGGTGCTGTGCTTAGAAGTTCAGAAAGGGGGAACAGTATAATTTATGAATTTATGCATTTACCATAGAGGGAAAAAGAAATCAATTAAGAACTCTTATTGAAATGAACAATATTACAGCTTAACTGATTGCAGGCATAAAGCATTATTCTTATTTACTAGAAAGGCATTTCCCCACGATCTGTGGCCAGAGGACAAAAAACTAGAGTCTTATCTAGTGGCAAGTGTTATTAAGATTTATCATAGATAGATACTACTCTTCATTACGAGGAAGAAAAAACCATCGTTCAGTCTACTTGAGCCGGATCTATTTAGTAGCCATCAGACTTCATTACGAATAGTTCCGGCAAAACTCAATTTCCCCGTCGTCTTCCGTTTATGCTGCAAGACCACCTGGAAATCCTTCACTTCTCACATCTTTGCCTGCTCAAAAATTTATCAGAATATTGTCAGCTACATTGCCAAGTCAATTTATTTAGATACTGTCATGTATATTTTTCCCTAGGCATCTCTTGAACCAAGCATGACGTTCACAGGAAAGAACAATTAATGATCAACTTGGTTATTTCCTCTACTTGTTGGCCCTAAGGAAGATCAAAGGCGGTTGCTCTGAAGGCTTTTGTCCTATATAATCTAGTGGGGATTAGAAATATGCAAGAAGAAATTGTCTGCTTATTGTAAGGCTTTTGGTCCCTGGGAAATTCTCAATGACAGATTTCTTATTTGTCATACTCAACTAGAAAGATACACGAATTTTACCTGTGAATAGAGGAAGGTGCCAAGTATTGCGATGGCGGCTCCAAGAGCATTTATGGGTTGAACTGGTGTGTGGAAGATGATGATGGAGGAGACTATGACAGATATTCGCTTCATTGTGTTGCCGATGCTAAATGTCAGCGGAGAGATTTGATCAAGAGACATGTATGAAACCTGATTATACAAATGATAGAAGATACTCTGTGCCGCTACCCACCTGTGTCAATTCAGAGCCACACAAATTTTTCTCAGTAAAACATCAAGGAATATTATTTAGAAGTAGAGCTGTACCACTATGAAATTAAAACCGCCACGTTCTAATGCTACTTCATTTTTTCAAAACCAACCAAAACACAATGACACGTGTCAAACCTCCAAGTGCCGGAAAACCAAGGAGATCACATACATTTCATCACAGGATGAAAGTCATTACGGAAAATCCAGTAGTCAATTTGTTGTAACAGAACTAAATATCTTATAAAAGTCTATAATGTTTCAAATCAAAATATAACTTTTCTCTGATATCAAACAGAAAGGAAGATAATCTACTTTCTCCAAATTCTGCTTATAGGGTCAGGCTATCTGTCATCTGTGACATGTATTGGGACATTCAAATCTATATATTCTAAATCAACTCAAGTGAATTAAGCGCAGAAAAATCAATAGAAGGCATAGAACTCTTTCTACCTATCAAAAGAAGAACAATTGTAAAGATTGGAAAATCTATCATCTTCTATTGCGTAATAAAATATCGATGATAGTGAAAATAAGCAATAGAGAAGAACAACAACAAGCAGAAAGATAAAAGTTCAAATAAAATTCAAGGTCATAGTAATTACCAAACAAAGTTGGGTCCAATTTGAGCAAGAGCATTTTGCCAGCCAGCAGCCCACATCTGGGGGCCCTCCACAGCAAATGCAAACGGTGTGAGAATCAAAAGAGACATCATAGACAAACAAGCATAGTAGTTCATCCCACTAACAGACTTTCCCTTCATCCCTTTCTTTGAGAAAATGTTGCGAAACACAAATGCCAAATTCGATATCATTGCTCCCATAAATCCTAAAAAAAAGAAAACACAAAATAATCAAATTCAGCAATCAAACCGGCAATATCCATACTAACTAAAACAGTGAGATTCTATGTTTAAAATCATTTAAATAGAACCATTTTTCTCACCAGTAATGTTAAAATTGAGCTCCGTGACAGCAGCAAGAGCACAGCCTCCAATGATCGGCACAAGTGACAAATAAACAGGCATGGGAAACGTCTCACCTAATAAGAACCTTGACACTAATACACTGAAAGCAGGCTCACCACTCTTGATGATATGAGTGAATGAGACTGCAACTTTTGACATACTTACTGTTGCTGCTACATGCCCAATTGTGTGTGCCACCGCAACCTAGCAAGGCAAATCCAGCAAAAGTAAGTAATACAAATCTCAGTTGCTGTATTTTCCATTTCTCAACGAAGAAAACTTACAAAATTTACAGTATAATGCCAAACTTCATGCTCATTCATGATTGCAAGATACATAATTTTTACTCCACTAAATCTAAACATTGTATTTAAGTTCATAATTTCTTGTCAATTCCCACATTTTCACAAAACTTTATGCAACCATAAAACAAGAGAACTTAAAAACCATTGAAACAAATGAATAAAAGAGCGAATTTAACTCACAGGAAATAAAGTCTTCCAAAAGTCGAGATCGGTTTTTGGAGCATGGGCGATTCTCGTAGCCCAAGAAATCAACATCATGAAAGACCCGCAAGCCAGTGAAAGCGTAGAAGTAAGCCAAGGATAAGGAAAAGCATTCAACACTTTCTTGTTATAGATATTGAACACCACATTCAAAGCCCACCAAGTGGCAAAGTATATGCCAATTTTGATCCTCTGTGCAGCCTCAAACCGAGCCTGGTCGTCAGGAACTTCGATGTTTATATCCAGAGGACGTGACCTGTCTGCTTCATAGGCATTGACCTGTGTTTTAAGCTCTTTTTGTTGTTCTTTTGGCGAAAATGTGAGATTTTGCGTTGAAGAGATATGAAGAGGCTTCTGCGAAGAGAATGAGTTGTTTAAACTCGAATTTTGGATGATGGACAGTGGAGAAAACTTTGGTCTTGGAGTTGAAAATCGTTTCTTTGGCAAGAAATCCACGGATGTGGAAAATGGGCTGTGCTTAACAGAAGAGATCATTGTGTTTAGTGAAGAAAGCGAAGAGTCGTAAGTTAATTCGACGAATTTGTGAGGTGCTGTTACACCAACACTACACAGACAAAAGAACCAAGGAAGTTTATAGGAGAGAAATGGAGAGGAAATTCAATGGAGCGTGGCTGCTACGTGAAGGTAACAGCAAGAAGGAATGTAGAAGAGAAGGTGAATGCTGATGGGAATGGAGGAGAAAGGGGGGGAGGAATTTATAGGGAGGTTAAGTGGAAGTATGGGCTAACACTGTCTGTGTGTGATGTAATTGCAGTATGTAGTGACAAAATGACAGCTTGTGCTTCAGCATTGTGATTTTTATGAGAAAAATTTTACTGTTGCTTCCTCCTTATTTCCTTTTCTTGCTTGCAGCTTGCTTGATTTGATATTTGGTGCTTTTAGAAAGAAAGGAAAAAAAAATTCATATTGGAAATTATGATTAATAATTGCCGCTTGAAATGTGAATTATTAATATTATTTTCAAATATTGTAAAATATTTTTAAATGTTTTTCTAGTATTTTAGGAATTGGTTACATGTTGAGATTCCATGAAATTTTCCAAATGCATGTTTGTTTTGAGTTTCCCTTGCTTTCACAACCTGTACTGTAGCCAATTCAAACTTGGAAAACACTTTCAATTTTGAAAGCATTCGACTAAATTTCATGAATGTCAATCAAATGTTTGAACAATTTTTCTTAGATATTCCAATTTGAAAGTTGACAAATCCAGTTTGGTTGGCAACAACAACCCGGTATGATACTTCCTTGCTACTTACAACAGATTGGGAAAATTACAGATTTTTCCTCTGAATCCAGAGCACCAGAATATTTCATTTTCATTTTTGCTTTTTTCCAAAAACACAAGCTCCATTTCGTCCAATGGCAATATGGCATGGGCACGATGATTTCAAGAAACATTTCTTTTTTTTATTTTCAGAAAATACTTTATATGAATATCGACACAGACTGACTGACGTAAACAGAACAGAACATGCAGTCAGCTGCTGCAAAATCTCCACCGCAAATTGCTTGCAGCAATTTCCACGGTTGAATATAACAAGACAAATTCATTGAGTTTAATAATTGATCATTCTGAAGCCAATAAAAAAATAAAATAAATTTCTGAATGAAAGAGACAGACACCTGGATTTCATTGCTAGCGTCATTGATACGAGTTGCCATTTGCTAAACACTTGTCAAATTGAATTATTTTACTCGTTTTGATGTTTTGTTTTCATTGTTTTTCATGATTTCAATTTTTTTTAACGGATGAGAATTTTCGTTGAATATCAGAACAATTAGATTTTTCATTGACGGCTGGCGCTCGTCCGCTAGATATTTCACTTTATTTCCTTCAATAAATAGGTAATATGTCTTTGTTTTTGGTGTGCTTTTCCTCTAGAAAGTTACATTTGTATTGAATTTATCGATACACAAAATAATAATTAAAAATAATTTAATTATTATAATTTTATTAATATTTAAATTCAAATTTCTACTTATATTTATAACTAAAAATCTACTAAAATTTAACTAAAAAAATATTAAACAGTTATAAGACATTCAACATTTAAAGAAAGACTCAAATATTTTTTAAAAAAATTTCATAATTTGTCAAATAATTTTATTAAAAATAAAATTTGAAGACTTATCCTCTCAATAAAGTAAAGTCTCAGTGATTAAAAAAAATGACGTTTATAACTCACATAAATAAAATTTTTAATCTAAAACTAATAGCATGGTGGTAAGGTGTAGGAAGTGTATTCCAACCTTCTAAAATTAAGAATGATAAAAAAATTTGTACCTGTCTTATTTGAACGAACCCAATTTTTTAAAATCGAGATTTAGCTAGGTCTATTTTAAACATACAAATTTTTATTTTTGTGGGTAAATTTTTATTTTTTGTGTCGGTACATATTATTCTAATTTAAAAGATAGTCCTCAAAAGAAATGAAAATATGTAAGCAAAAAAGTTGGGGATATGATAGCTCTACCAATTCAAAGTGTTTCTATTCTGACTTGGAGGTAGGTGGGAGTGTAAAGTTTGATGGGAACCTTTTGATTTGAATAGAAAATCGTTTGTAGATGTTAGGTGGGATGTATCTTGTGCTTAAGACACTTTAGACAAATTGGTAATATTTGGGGGCACGTGAGTTGGAAGTTGTGATTTGTCTTTTGGAAATCATAAGAGGGTCAATAACACGTTGAAACCTTCGAAAGGTGGCATTCTTCTATTTGGCTTCTCCCACTACTACAAGAAAAGCATCCTTCCAACCTACGTAACCCAACATGTTACCCAAAAGACATTTCTCCATTTAATATATTTCAACAATTATTATTATTTTCTTGTAATTTGATAATATAGGCGGGGTTAGAATTAAAAATATGAGAGGGCTAATATGATAAAGTAGTAAAATCAAAGAATTCAAATTTGAAATTTTATGAATTTAAGAGTAGAATATTAAGTATAGGGTTCAAATGTAAAAAAAAATTATTTTATGAGTTCAAATTATAAATATTTTACGTATTAGGACAAGACTCCTTCCGATTTTATCCCTAAAATCCATTCGATACGAGGGTTTATACTTTATAGGGTTCAAAACATCAATATTTTATAGGGTTGCCGCTTTAATATAATAATTAGTTCTATCACCCACTGAAATCAAATCTATAATTTAAGAAAGGGTTAATCTCATAACTATGAAACCCTTGCTGATTATTAAAAGACAACTTATTATTATAAATAGTCTCAATTTGCTCATATTTGTAAATTGAGTATTTAACAAAACTCTTTAAAAAAATTTGGCACTAAATATTTGCCTCTACCTCAATTGTGAAGGAATTTAATTTCTGAGTTAAATGAGAGCAGATTTCGTGGAAATTGAATACGAATTTATAAATATAAATATTAAGTTTATACATATCTCATTCGATAAATTATAACTTATTATGATAAATGTAATTCAAAGCCTTTTTTAATTTATACAAGCACAATTTAAATTTTAAATATATTATTTTTATGGTATATTTGACTCAACATTTATAATTTTTATTTAATAAATATTGGATTGTTGTTGAGACACCTAATTATTAGGTGTCGAAAAGAAAAAAAAATAACAATTAAATAATATATAATAATAATTAAAACGGTGAGGCGGTATATATATATATATATATATATATATATATGTTTTACTTTCGTTTTTAGAAATCAATTGAAAAAGAAATTAAACAGAGCATAACAGAAGTAAATTGAATTCGAGAGGAAGAGAGAAAAAGAAAAAAGAAAAGGAATGGAAATCATTTGTAAGAAAAAAAATTGTGCAGGAAAAGGTATTGGGAAGTTGAATTGATGTCCAAGAACTTTGTGGACAGTGTATTTATAGAATTAAAGTAGTTTTATTGTTGTATTTGTTATACGTATTAGGTTTTGGATTAGTTTTAACGGTAAATTATTGAATTATGTGTTTTTAGGGAGCAATGCGGTGGTAAGAAACCCAGGAGACTCCGAAATTTTCAGGGATTGAGCGATTGAGCTGTGAATGAATATATTTTTAAAATATTATGAATTTATATTATGTTTGAATATTTAATATAGCATGATTGATCTGTTTATTAATGCGTTAGATTACGTTGCGTGTTACGTAGTATTTAAATTATGCGTGATATCCAGTGATTGCATGAAAGCGATTATTTTTTGTTAAAATATTGGTTGTGTTTGTTTGAATCACCCCACAAGTACCCATTCCCTAATATTATGTAGTAAGGTCTTTGGGATCTATGGAATTATATGTATATGAATGTGAGCTCCTCAGGCGATGATACGAGACCGCTGGGTTGAGTATGGTTTTTCCTCGCTTTGGCGTTGGGATCCCGCCAAGCATGATATCCCCGGGTACTAGTTGGGTGTTGTATGAACTGTTTACAATGATATGCATTCTTAATGTGTAAGTGATGCTTAATTTATGTACGATTTTAGAATATCATACAATGGTTGTATGAAAATGTATTTTCTTTAAAAATTATGTCCACTCACTGAGCCGCAAGCTCATTTCTATCCCTATTTTTTCCTAGATCATGCAGGATTTTATGCAGGGTACAATTTTGTAAATGAGGTTGAGACCACTCTACGCATGCTGCATGAAACATTTTGAAACATATCATATGTGTATGTGAATATGTATATATGTGAGACGAGACATGGAGTCTCAATGTATGTTAATGATGGAGGCCTGTAACACCCCGATTTCGGCATTACGAAAGTGGCGCCGAACTAGGGTACTACGAAAAATTTTAAACTTTCAAAACACAATCATTCTTCTAGGAAGGTTATTATTCTTAATCCAGTTTGGAGCATCTTTAATTCTATAACGAGATTTTGGCAGAATTTCCTCTATAATAATTGTATGCCAAAATATATAAACCTGTAACTTTAAGATTTTATTCTAAACACTCCTAATAATATTCAACACCAACTGCTTCATTTCATTATCTAAAAAAATATAACTAATTTTAGGATTTCTAAAATTCAAATATAAATATACAAAAGTGCATCAAAACCACACACTACAAGCTCCTGCATCTATAATTACATATAGTTTTTAAAGTGGTAAAACTCTTATTCTGGAGTATCCTTGTCTTCTATATACAACATCTCCAGCATTGCCTAGGAACCTGAAAAGTAGGGGTGAGCTAATGCCCAGTAGATATTTATACATAAAGGTAGTTTTAAGAATTTTACAATAAACAATTTTACACATATATAAAATACCCTTCGATTTCAAACAGTAAGCTTAACGAAACCCAAAACAACATTTCAATCACAGTATTCACAAAAATAACAAAAACACATTCATTCCATCATTTAAAATAATTTCCACTAATTTTTACTCTTGCGTACTTTACTGGCATTATTCCGAAGGACCGCCGCTCCAAAAACTAGCCAACGTACTTTACGGGCATTATTCTGAGGGACCGTCGTCCCAACGTACTTTACGGGCATTATTCCGAGGGACCGTCGCCCCAAACACCGGTGCCATATCATAACAACAACCATGGCCATCACGTTTTCATTTTTCCATTTATTTCACAACATATCCATACAAATAATTCATTTATAAAATCACAACACGTGCTGACACAATTTTCTCACTGTATTTATAAATATGACATTCATATAAAAATTATCATTCAAATCCGATTCGAAAAACAATTAATTGGATCAATACGTAATAATTTAGGAATTTCATAAACATTTATCAAAATATTTAATGTAATAAAACACCCTACTTTTCAGTTTTAAAACTAAAATCTCCCAAATACATATAAATACCTACCTGAATATTAAACGATTATTTCTACACTTCTGCTGACTGTTCGTTCTCCTCTTAATCACTCCCTAATATCAATTTAACAATAATAACACGTAATTATTTAATAATTCAAACTTAGTTATTTAAAAATGTATGTACGTAAACATCTGCACATATATATATACTAACAATTATATTTCTACAATTAAATCATATGAAATCATTTATAATTCTTAAAACAGAAGACTAATAATCCAAAATATAAATTTAAAACGAACCTTTTTTTTTCTTTCTTTTTTTTTCTTTCTTCCTTTGTTTTTGCTTTCTGCCGAAGCTTTCAAATTGATGAAAACAGAATTCTTTATATATATACTTAACCACTGCCTCATTTCATTCAATTGCATTATTTTATTATTATTTTATTTCAATTTAATCCTTCAACCGACAAAGATATAATGAATTTGATTTCTTAATAACAATTTAACCCTTCAATTAATTTTATTATACTTTTCACCCACAATAAAATTTATATTACTCTAAAATTCAATTCTTTTGAAATTAAGGACTTATTTACCCATAATTAGATAATTTATTTCTAATAAATGTATTTACTTTCTGATTTATAAATACATATATACTAATCAATCTTCGGGTATCACAAGGCCTAAGGCCATTTTCTTTATCTATGAATGTTATTATGAGATGTTTATGAGAATGACAGATATCTACTATAAAATATTTAGCAAGATTTGTCCCGGACTCTTGAGAGAGATCGGGGCGGGTCTTGTCAGTTTGGTATCAGAGCGTGGTTTTGATTTTGTAGACTATTGTGTGACATATGTATGTTGCATGCATCATTTAATAGTTTAATTGAAATTAATGTTAGTATGCGTAGGAGTGGTCAATCCAGCACAAGACCTGTCGTTGATCTGAACTTACCTTTAGTTGAGGAGGAAGAAAGGGAAGTATCAGAAGAAGGAGGAGCTGATTTTGTACTACCTATACATATGTATCAACCTCAAGCAAATCCTAATACAGGAATGGAGAACACTATCGAACGTTTTCGTAATCTGGGTGCGGTAGAATTCGAAGGGATTGGTGATCCAATGAATGCAGAGTCCTGGTTTACTACAGTTAAGAGAATATTCCAGGTAATGGGATGTACAAATCAGCAGAAGGTGAACTTTGCATCATTCTTGCTTCGGGGTAGAGCATATTACTGGTGGACATCTATTTTAAATAGATATGGTGGATATGAAGCTATTACCTGGGCTAATTTTCGGAGGGAATTTAATGATAAATATTTCTCATCTATCTATCAAGATACAAAGAGGAATTAGTTCTTAATGTTGACTCAGAGGTCGATGACCGTAGAAGATTATGAAAATAAATTTACAAAGTTATTGAGGTTTGCTCCTGACGTGATACGGGATGAGACAGATAAATGCAAACGGTTTGAAGCAGGTTTGCAAAACGAAATTAGAAGATCTGTAGCTGGGTTAAGGTATACACAATATCGCCATTTAGTTGAGGCTGCTATGAGAGTTGAGCAGTGTTCAGCGGATATTCCAAGGACTGAACCACCTAGATACAATCAGAGCCAAGACCGGTCAATTGGTGGGCCAGCAAGTAGTGGGATATCAAGGAAAGAAGTTAAACAAAGAGGATATTCGGAAAGACAACAATACCAACCATATCCTGAGATGTCTGGAGGACGAGGACGAGGATACGATCAGAGTAATGTATCTCAGTATTCTGGGAGTCGTCAACAGAGTAGTGGTACTGGCAGAGGTAGACGTTTCGCTTGTATGACTTGTGGGAGATACCATGAGGACGGTGTTTGGCAGGTACAGTATTTTGCTATCATTGTGGACAGCCTGGGCATATCAAGAGAGACTGCCTTGCTTTAGCACCGAGCATGAGTAGTGCAGTATAGAGTACAACGCCACAACACTTTCAGGGCAGAGGTAGTCAGATGATGAGACTAGAGAGACCACAAACAATAGGACCCACACTTATCAGTGTAGTACAGCCTAGTGCCGTAAGGACTGATGATAGGCAGAGAAGACAACCAGGTCGCCCTCATACACATGCGCGTGTATTTGCTTTGACAGAGCAGGAGGCACAGGCCACTCCAGATGTTGTTACAGATATGTTGACTATTTTTAGTCAAGATGCTCATATTTTGATAGACCCTGGTTCTACACATTCCTTCATATCTTATACATTTGCCATACATGCGGATAAAGAATTGAGTTCATTAGATTATAGCTTAGTGGTAGCCACGCCACTTAGAGATTCATTATTGGCTAAGAATGTATTACGGGGATGTGTTATCAGAGTAGGTAGTTCTAACTTGAAAGCAGATTTAATTCCTTTGGATATCCGTGACTTTGATGTTATATTGGGAATGGACTGGCTAGCGAATTATCAGTGCTATAGTTAATTATTTTCGGGAAAAAAATAACATTTAGAAGACCAAGTGAACCAGATATTATTTGCTGTGGAGAAAGACGAATTCTCCCATCATGTGTGATATCAACTGTTTCTGCTAGAAAATTGTTGAGAAAAGGTTACCCTGCTTAGCTTATGTTATTAACACTCAAGCTGTTCATGTAAAGCTGAAAGATATACCTATAGTGAATGAATTCTCATATGTATTTCTAGAGGATTTGACTGGGTTACCACCAAATAGAGAAGTTGAGTTCACTATTGATTTGATTCCAAAAATAGCACCTATTTCCATGGCGCCTTACAGAATGGCTCCATTAGAACTGAAAGAGTTAAAAGTTTAGTTACAAGAACTAGTAGATAAAGGTTTTATCAGACCGAGTATTTCTCCTTGGGGAGCACCAATGTTATTTGTCAAGAAGAAAGATGGAACTATGAGATTGTGTTTCGACTACAGACAGTTGAATAGAGTCACCATACGTAATAAGTATCCACTTCCGCGTATTGATGACTTATTTGACCAGTTACAGGGTGCTAGAATTTTCTCAAAAATAGATTTGTGATCAGGTTATCACCAATTGAAGATTAGAGATTCAGTGTGCCTAAAACTGCCTTCAGAACTCGTTATGGGCATTATAAGTTTTTAGTGATGCCATTTGGGTTGACAAATGCCCCAGCAGCTTTTATGGATCTTATGAACCGGGTGTTTCATTCTTATTTAGATCTGTTTGTCATTGTGTTTATTGATGATATTCTAGTATATTCACAAAGTAGAGAAGAACATGCACAACATCTGAGAGTTATTCTACAGACATTAAGGGATAAACAACTTTATGCAAAATTCAGTAAATGTCAATTTTGGCTTGATAGAGTTGCATTCCTTGGCCATGTGATTTCAGCCGATGGTATTTATGTAGACTTTCAGAAGGTAGAGGCAGTAGTTAATTGGGAACGACCTGCTAATGTGACAAAGATTAGAAGTTTTCTTGGGCTAGCTGGATATTATCGACGGTTTGTTGAAGGTTTCTCTAGAATTGCTGGGCCATTAACTAAGCTGACTAGGAAAAATGTGAAATTTGAATGGATTGATGATTGTGAACAGAGTTTTCAAGAACTTAAGATGAGATTGACTTCTGCTCTTGTTCTTACACTTCTATCTGGTATTGAGGGATTTGTAGTTTACAGTGATGCATCCAGACAGGGATTGGGGTGTGTATTAATGCAACATGGTAAAGTAATTGCTTATGCTTCCCGACAGCTTAAGAAACATGAGTTGAACTATCCTACCCATGATTTAGAACTTGCCGCTGTAGTGTTTGCATTGAAGATTTGGAGACATTATTTATATGAGGCCACTTGTGAGATTTATACAAATCACAAAAGCTTGAAGTATTTGTTTACTCAGAAAGAATTGAATCTCAGACAACGGAGATGGATTGAGCTGATCAAAGACTATGATTATACCATTGACTACCATCCAAGTAAAGCAAATGTAGTAGCAGATGCACTCAGTAGAAAGTCTTCAAGCTCTATTGCTCACATGAAGGTAACGAGTCTTCCATTATTGATTGATTTAAGATCACTCGGAGTTGATTTAGCAGTGGGGCAGCAGGAGACACTCTTAGCTCATTTTCAAGTCAGACCAATACTGATTGATCAGATTCGAGAAATGCAGAATGAGGACCCAAATATAGTTAAGTTAAAAAAAGAAGTGAAGAATAATTTACAGACTGATTTTTTGTTAAGCGATGATGAGACCTTAGTTATGGGCAACAGACTATATGTACCGAATGATTCAGAATTGAAGAAGCAGATTTTAGAAGAAGTACACAGTTCAGCTTACGCCATGCATCCTGGAAGTACAAAGATGTATCGTACTCTAAAAGAGCATTACTGGTGGCAAGGTATGAAAAGGGAGATTGCAGAGTTTGTATCTCATTGTTTAATTTGTCAACAGATTAAAGCCGAACATCATAAACCTGCTGAACTTTCTCAGCCACTTCCAATTCCTGAGTGGAAATGGGAACACATTACGATGGAATTTGTTATAGGGACTTCCACGTACTCAACGCAATCATGATAGTGTTTTGGTAATTATTGATCGACTTACAAAGTCTGCTCATTTCCTACCTTTCAAGAATACCTATTCAATGGAGAAAATGGCTAGTTTATATGTAGATGAGATAGTGAGATTACACGGGGCACCAGTATCCATTGTATTTGACAGGGATTCTAGATTTACTTCCAAATTTTGGCCTAGTTTACAAAATGCTATGGGGACTAAACTTAACTTCACTACAGCTTTTCACCCTCAAACTGATGGGTAATTAGAAAGA
This sequence comes from Melia azedarach, assembly GCA_028052125.1. NCBI lineage: Eukaryota > Viridiplantae > Streptophyta > Magnoliopsida > Sapindales > Meliaceae > Melia > Melia azedarach. The sequence goes on from CM051406.1 coordinate 7,768,159, forward strand.
ACCATTCAGATTTTAGAAGATATGCTTCGAGCATGTGTGATACACTTTAAAGGTAATTGGGATGCACACTTATCGCTGATGGAATTTGCTTATAACAATAGTTATCAGTCTAGTATCCAGATGGCATCACATGAAGCCTTATATGGTAGAAAATGTAGAACACCTATTTGTTGGGACGAGGTTGGAGAGAGGAGGTTGTTAGGTCCAGAAATTGTCCAAGATACTAATGAGAAGATTTCAGTTATCAGGGACAGATTAAAAACAGCCCAAGATAAACAGAAAAGCTATGCAGATAAACGCAGAAGACAATTGGAGTTCGTTGTGGGTGATTATGTTTTCTTGCGAGTTTCTCCTTGGAAGGGTATACTTCGATTTGGAAAACGTGGAAAGCTGAATCCTCGATATATGGGTCCGTATGAGATTATTGAAAGAATTGGTCAAGTGGCTTACAAATTAGCTCTACCATCAGAATTATCACACATCCATAATGTTTTCCATGTCTCTATGTTAAAAAAAATATGTTCCTGATGCTTCTCATATTCTAGATTCGCAGCCACCACAATTGGAAGAAAATTGACTTATGAAGAAGAAGCTGTTCAAATACTAGACTTCAGGGAGCAATAATTACGTAACAAGATAATCCGATTAGTCAAGGTTTTGTGGAGAAATCACAATGTTGAGGAGGTTACATGGGAGCGTGAGGATCAAATGCAAGTTCGATATCCGTATTTATTTCAGACATGTACATGAATTTCGAGGACAAAATTCTTATAAGAGGGGAAGATTGAGACACCTAATCATTAGGTGTCGAAAAGAAAAAAAATAATAATTAAATAATATACAATAATAATTAAAGCGATGAGGCGGTGTATATATATATATCTATATATATGTTTTACTTTCATTTTTAGAAGTCAATTGAAAAAGAAATTAAACAGAGCAGAACAGAAGCAAATTGAATTCGAGAGAAAGAGAAAAAAAGAAAAGAAAAAGAAAAAAAAAAGGAACGGAAATCATTCGTAGAAAAAAGAATTGTGCAGGAAAAGGTATTGGGAAGTTGAATTGATATCCAGGAACTTTGTGGATAGTGTATTTGTGGAATTAAAGTAGTTTTATTGTTGTATTTGTGATACGTATCAGGTTTTGGATTAGTTTTAATGGTAAATTATTGAATTATGTGTTTTTAAGGAGCAGTGCGGTGGTAAAAAACCCAGAAGACCCCGAAATTTTCAGGGATTGAGCGATTGAGCTGTGAGTGGATATATTTTTAAAATATTATGAATTTATATTATGTTTTAATATTTAATATAGCATGATTGATCTGTTTATTAATGCGTTAGATTACGTTGCGTGTTACGTAGTATTAAATTATACGTGATATCCAGTGATTGCATGAAAACGATTGTTTTCTGTTAAAATATTAGTTGTGTTTATTTTAATCACCCCACAAGTATCCATTCCCCAATATTATGTAGTAAGGTCTTTGGGACCTATGAAATTATATGTAAATGAATGTAAGCTCCCTAGGCAATGATACGAGGCCGCTGGGTTGAGTATGGTTTTTCCCCGCTTCGAGCGTTAGGATCCCGCCAAGCATGATATCCCCTAGGTACTAGTTAGGTGTTGTATGAACTGTTTGCAATGATATACATTCTTAATGTGTAAGTGATGCTTAATTTATGTACAATTTTAGAATGTCGTACAATGGTTATATGAAAATGTATTTTCTTTAAAAACTATATCCACTCACTAAGCCGCAAGCTCATTCATTTCCCTATTTTTCCCTATTTCTCCCCAGGTCACGCAGGATTTCGTGCATGGTGCAGTTTTGTAAATGAGGTTGAGACCACTTTACGCATTGCTGCATGAAACATTTTGAAACATATCATATATGTATGTGAATATGTATATATGTGAGACAAGATATGGAGTCTCAATGTATATTAATGATGGAGGCCTGAGGCCATTTTCTTTATTTATGAATGTTATTATGATATATTTATGAGAATGACAGATATCTACTATAAAATATTTAGCAGGATTTGTCCCGGACTCTTGAGAGAGATCGGGACGGGTCTTGTCAGTTGTAGTGTGTTTTGTGTTAACAATCATAAATAATAATAAAGGTTATGCGTTGTATTTCGTAAGTAAGTTCTCTCGTTCCATATAAATATTTTTTTTAAATACTTATCACTTTTATTTGATCGTTATTATTTTTTTTATCTATCCCACCATAATTTTAAACGATTTTTTTAATGTAATTTTAAATTAAATTTATATTTAATATTTAAAATGATAATATTAAAAAAAATAAAAAATTAAGAAAAGAAGTGTGCTTAAAGAGAGACTACAGCCAGACCAAACGCCTTTTTGACATGCCCACGGGTAGTTTTTATGTTGTCTCGAAAATAGGGGCCAGGCCGACCTTACTCTCAAGTCTTTGCTTTTTGAAAATGGGCTCATGAGCTTAATATGACCCAAAGCCCAGTTAACATGGACCTTTGTTATACCAATCTAGCCCAAATATCACCGCCATACACAGCCCATACTTTTATATATATAATTGTCTCCCATTTTATGAAATAATAAATCATATCAAAATTAAACAACAATGGGAAGTTTAGGGAGTTTCTATTATGGTTGGTTTCAACTTAACTTAAAAAATATATTTAAAAATATCTGATAAATACCAATTTTGAGTAGAATAAAAAAAGATGGTAAATATCTAGTAAATATAATTACAAATGAAGAAAATAGAAGATGTCAAGATATAAAATTGGAAGATTTTAATAATAAGTTCATTGCAAAAAGTTTCATTATAATATTAATTAGAAGAACCGACTCAAATGCTAGAGAGTCAATGGCAAGAATTTAAAAAAAAAAAAATAGTGGAGCTCCCTTTTAATGGATGTATTATAAGATAAAATCTCACTTGTGATGATATTGAATTTATTGTAATATCATGTCCTTATATAGTGAATAAAAGAAAAATGGATTATTTTACTTTTTAAACCCGAAACTAGGATTTTGGTTGCAACTAAATGGGATAGATGATAATTTTAATTTAGTAATTGAAATTTGGATTTTGAAATTAGGATTTATTTGATTTTTGAAGTAGGATTATAGATTATCAAATTTTCAATAAATAGATGTTAATATCTCGCTTCAAACCATATATTTCACTTTACAAATTCATTAGACACTCTTTTAAAAAAAATTCTATAAGTTCTACACTTTTTCAAGCTTTGGTAGAAATAATTTCCTAAAATTTTTGCCAATTCAAGTATTTTTTTCTATATGATGTTTTATGAGTTTTGTTGTAGTTTTTACTAAGAAATCAAGACTTTTTTAAATTATGTATTAGGAAAAATGTTAATATAGTTCACTTTTTATAATGATGATTTTATAGGAAGTGAGTGGCTTAATATTGAGCATATAGGAATTTTATTGACTTGTCTTTTTTTGAGGTAAGTAGATTTATACATAATATGTTAAATACTTTGAACTATCAATGACAACTGTAAGCATGAATATATTTTATAAGAATTAAAAGTTATTTCATGTATTTGTTCAAGTTATTTTTTTTATAAACTAAACTCTAATTTTTTTTTGTTTGTAAAAAAATAAAATTTTCTTGGTTTAAAATAAAATAGAACTTTGTTTATGTTAATTAAATTTACTAAATTAGAAATTGTATTTTTTTCTCATCTAAAAATTGTTTCTTAAATGATATTAATATTTTTTCTAGATGCACATTTTAACTTACATTGAAGAAAATTATTCTAATTGTACTTAAAGTTATTTATTTATTAAACCACAAACTGTATTATTTTCTTGTTAAAACTTTTTTTTCTTAGGTAGCTACAAAATTTTTTTAAAAAATGACTATTATTTATACTATTTCATATGAATTATTGAATGTATTATATAAATTGAACGTGATAAATAAATATTATCGAACCTATTATACATAAAAAGTTATATTTAGTAATAAATATTTTGTTTATTGTATATAATAAATATTTATGTTATTTTTATCAATTGACTAGCTAGGTTATTGTTTATACACTTATTAAATATTAATAACCGAATTTTTAAAGTATGAATGTATTGAATTATTATAAATGAGATATTAATGTACCGATGATATTTAAACATGAGTTAAATATATTTCGTTAAATATTTTAATTTATTAAATCTGATATTCATGCTTACATATATTATTAAATATTTTTATTAAAGTCTGTTTTATAATTATAAGATCATTGTTCTTAATTTATACAAATAATTATTTTGTTTACTATTTATATATAATATTATTTATAAATTTATTTATCGAATAAACACTCATCCGTTGCTACTTGAAAATTTTATTTTATTTATAACGTGAAAGCAATATAATTTAAAGTTTGAATTGTAACCTAACTTTTGTCTTATCGAGGCAAAATGAGTGTTACATAGGCTCTCGTAATATCTCCTTGGTGTAAATAAATGGATGTAATTAAATCATTAATTATTGAATAAAAGACAAATATCGTTCACCTCCCTTAACTTCAACACTATAGCGACTGCACCCATCTGGTTGCACTTTCCGATCGAGATGAGAGCTTGACACTTGTAGTTTCAACTGAGGATGAAAGTAGGATCAAATCCCACTAAATTGAGCTTGAGCTTGATTGAGATATACGATATTTTTTAATACGAAGTGTATATTTCTGTTATATTAATATATAGTTAAAAATTAATTAATTAATTAATTAATTAATTAATTATATTCTATTTTATCAACGACACATCTATAAATTTTATTTATTTGTAGCCTTAAAATTGATAGACATAAATTGTTGAATTTGAATAATTATATTTGTTTTTATTTTTAATATCTAAATAAAGTGTTAAGATATTTATTTTTACTTCAAAAAATTTCAAAAACTGATATTTATGTTTATATCAACAAACTTGAGTCATATGGAACAAATCGTAAGTAAGGTGAGAGAAGCAACAATTTCAATTTACAAGTTTTTTCAATAATTAAATTTATAATTTTTCAAAAAAAAATTGTAATTTCCAATCAACTGTTCAACAATCATGCTTTGATTTTTGAAACTTTTAACTCTCACTATCAGAATTCAGGAAAGGCAAGTACAAGAAAATCAATCAAACAGTCGAGAGTTAACAGTACATTTATAAAGAGTGAAACAACAAAAGTTGTTGGGGTCCACTCGAACATTCTTTCAAACAGTTAAATACCGTTCGATTCATCCACTTTGATTCCATAGTTGCGCTCGTAGCAAAAATAAGATGTAAGCGTGCTAATCAAGCGTTCACGTACTTCACATTCAGACAAGAATTCAGTTACTCGCCTCTGAGAGTTTCGGTGGACCCCACCTATATAATTATATTAACCGTTGATATAATCCCGATAGGCCCACGCAATACAACGCTCATCTCCTTCAATTTTTTTAAAAATAAAAATGGAAAATACTCTCCACCGTCTCACGATGGTAGCACGCAATTTTGTGTCACGCTAAGAGAACATAAAAGAAAAAACACGACGCAGACGAGCGTCTCTTAGAACTTGCTCGATGGTAGTAACAGAGCAGACTTGGGAGTAGGGACTTCTCATGTTGTTTCAAAACCCTAACCCTAATTCATTGTTAATACTATTGTTTTTGTCCGTGAAGTTGAATGGAATCGGGGAAAATCTTACAAAACCCTAGGCCATCACCTTCACTTGGATTCACTGGCAACAGCAACAGGGCGATGCCAAATGAGCTGGCGCAGAAGCCGCCAGCGCCGATGATTGATAAGTTTCGTGCGCTTTTGAAGCAACGGGAGGAGGCTAGGGTTGGGAATGGTGACGTCGGGCCGCCGACTACGGAGGAGGTTGTGCAGCTGTACGAGATGATGCTGGCTGAGCTTACTTTCAATTCGAAGCCGATTATTACTGATCTCACAATAATTGCGGGCGAACAGAGAGCGCACGGCGAAGGCATTGCCGAGGCTATTTGCGCCAGGATTGTTGAGGTTTGTTTAAATAGTAGTTGCTTTTGGTTGTTATTTCTACCACTTGTCTGCGTCAATTGTGTTAAAAAAATTTGAACTTGTAATTATGTAAATTTGTAGAGTTGCTAGTTGCTTTTATTCGGTTTCCTTGTGTTTAGTTTATTAAGGTTTATGGACTGTTGTATTATGTTTCCCTGTTCCTAAAGTCTGTATTTTCGTCATTTTTAGTTTCATTCTGCATTGCAATAGTTGGGATCGAAACGGGTAATGAGAAAAGAAAAAGAGATTCCCAATTTGTGGACCAGAAATTTAAACTTTCTAGTTAATTATGAGAAAGTAGTGGCAATTCTTTGGGTTTTAGGTTTCTATTTTGTGGTGTTACTTTGATTGGAAATGCTGGAAATTGAATGAAATATAATCTGGATTTTTTTTGTGGTCTTTCTTGTCCTCTTTTGAGCATGAAGGTGGTTGTGACTAAGTTTTATATTTGCATTCCGCTGTCTATGTTTAGGTCCCAATTGAGCAAAAACTGCCTTCGTTGTATCTTTTGGACAGTATAGTTAAAAACATTGGCAAAGAATATGTTAGATACTTCTCTTCCCGTTTACCTGAGGTGAGTGCATTGTATCTTGTCTTGCACTTATTTGCTGATTTTTTTCAGAAAATTTATGCACATTGCTTTTTGAGGCACATGGCTCTAATAAATTTATGAATTTATAACATTTCTAGGTATTTTGTGAAGCGTACAGACAAGTTCATCCTAGCATGTATTCTGCTATGCGGCATCTCTTTGGCACATGGTCAGCAGTGTTTCCCTCTTCAGTTCTGCACAAGATTGAGACAGAACTGCAGTTTTCTTCTCAAGTTAACAAACAATCATCGAGTGTTAATTCGCTGCGGGTTTCTGAATCACCTCGACCAACTCATGGCATACATGTAAATCCTAAATACATACGTCAGTTGGAACATTCAAATCCAGATACTGTAAGCTTTTCAATAATATATCTCTCTTTTTGCCCTCTCTTACCGAAGCACATGAGGCTTAGATTGCAGCTCACATTGCTCACATTTATTACTGTGGATGAAATCTGCAATTTATCTGTTTGGAGTATTGCATTGGGATATATGTCACCATTTAATTTTTGGTGTGTTGCAATCACTATATTTGGGACTATTGCTAGTGAATTTGGTAACAACATGTAATGCTAGTAAAGTATATCAACATCAGTTTTTCCTTGATTCTGGTATTTTTTCGTGTTATATATAACCAAAAAAATTATAAGTTCTTCTCAAGAGAATTTGTCCTGACATTTATAATTACTATAGCAAATGTTGCTAGCTTGCTGCCAAGTGCAACTGGACAGGTGTGTGTCTACAGGGCAAACATTTCATGTTGACTTGTTGATGGTTATCACCATATATAGATCACCCTCTCCCTGATGTTGCTTTGGCTGGACCAGCACAGCTTAGGGACATGTAGTTTAAAACAAGGTAAAATGCAGGCGGCATTGATTCAGTTCCGAAAGGAATCATTCATTTGAGAATCTGCATAGGATGCAAATGGCCTCCTCACTACTGAAGATGCCGCTTATAGTTTTTGACAATTGGAAAGCTTTGCATGTTGCATGACATCTCCTTTTAGAAGTTGATATGCACATTGTTGATTTTTTATTTTTGTTGTCCTGTTATTGTCTCCTCATGCATTGGGATGTTGTCTGGATGAGTGTTTAGATATCTTTTAGCTTTCTGGGTTGCTTATATATTAGGAATCTGGTACCAGTTGTTAGTATTTTATAAGCATGAGAGCTAACAATCATGGTCCCGAGAATTTAGCAGTCTTTGCTGGGATTTACATGTGTTTTTGCAACAAATGCAAGAGATTGGATGGTTATCTTATCCATGTATCTGCTGATGATTATATTGTGAGAACATGGTGTCCCAGGGTAATAGGTTATAATTGAGATAGGATAGGATGACTATGTGACGGTTGAGTAAATTATAATGGACTTTGAGGTCTGTTTTTGGTTTTGGTGTTTTCACACGCTTGTTTTGGTTTCTGCTCTAAAAATTTGCAGGATACTGGTTTTCTGTCGTGGAAATCTTTGAGTCAAGCCTGCTCTTGCTTTGACAAAGGATGTCTTAATGCATTGCATGTATTTGCTTACTTGATATACTAAGTAATTACTTTTCAGCTGCGTTCTCACTTGCTTGCTATACATTCTTCAATTGTGTAATAAGTGGAGAATACTTGTTAGATTTAGAAAGGGGCGATGCCATTATGAAGATAGGACTAGCATCTTAATTATTGCAATGAAAATATTTTATCAAGATTCTTAGTTTAATTTATTTAGTTGGTTATTTTTCTTACAATCCTCATTATAATAACCTTGGGGAAGATTAAATTTAAATCCTATTCATGCACGGGATTGGGTATGTAAAACTGGGGGGGGGGGGGGGGGGGGAACTTAGTGCTGTTATGTTGGCGGCTTTGATGCAAGTTTGATGATATAAGCACTATCCAAATGTTCTTGGTGTCAATAATCTCTGCTTATGGATGAATGAAACAAATTCCAAATCAGGACAAAACTGTGGTGGTCTATCTCCAACTGAGAAAGTCAAATTAGTGCTTCAGCGGGCCCAGGATGATGAATTGGAGCTTTCTTTAGAATTTCTTGTGTGCATTTTCTAACAGTCTTGCTATACATGCATCTGTTTATTCTATGCCTTTTTCCATTTTGTGATAGAAGAGGTGTTTGTGAACTTCATATTTTCCCTGCCAGTGATTATGACTTTTTCTTTATTTTTATAATCATATACCTGACTGGAAAACCTTCCGAGGATGTATACTATTTTCAATTATTAACCCTTGTGTGAGTGTGAGTTGGGACTCGTGGTTGAAGTAGACAATATTGACATCTAAAATGTGAATTATTTCTAACACTTGCAGAACATTCAGCAAGTAAGAGGACCATCTTCAAATCTAAAATTATATGGTCAGAAACCTGCCATCGGGTATGACGAGTTTGATTCTGATCATGCAGAGGTTAAATCCTCACAGGTTGGAGCTCAAAGATTAAATCCAACAGGTAGTGTCAGTCGTACATCTTTTGCCCTTGGGGCTAATAGACTGCATCCATCTTCAACTTCCAGACTTGCAAGACCTTCGTCACCTTTGAGAATTGGATCAGATGTTGATGAATTCATCATGGAGAATTCTCCTAGAAGGCTTGAGGGAGCCTCTCCGTCTCATTCAGTGTTTGATTATGGACTGGGTGATAGACGGAACCATAACAGATTTGAAACTGCTTCTCATAATCTTAGCAATGGACATGAGCATCAAGGCCCCAGAGCTTTGATAGATGCATATGGAAGTGACAAAAGAGCTTCTAACAATAAGCCTCTGCAGGTTGGACGCCTGGGTATAAATGGAATGGGCAATAAGGTGGCATCACGATCATGGCAGAATACTGAAGAGGAGGAGTTTGATTGGGAAGATATGAGCCCTACTTTAGCAGACCATGGCAGGAAAAATGATTTATTGCCATCATCTGTTCGACCACATGGAAGCATTGGGGCAAGACCCGACTTTAGAAAGTTGAATGCTGCCCCCTTGGAGTCTGACATCAGGAGCAACCATTCTAGTCGGGCACAGCTACCTCTGCTGGATGATCCTTCTATTGCCGTTGAAGATTCAGTTTCTTCACTGGGTGTATGTTTCTCAACTTTGTTCGCTGTGCTCTTCTAGTTGTTTTATCACCTCTCTGTGTTGATTTGGATACCATAAGTTATTGTTCCATGCAAACATTTTTCTTATTCTTTTATAATTTTGTTTGAATTGTACAAGTTCTCTCCGTTAACTATAATGTGGTGATTTTACAAAGTGTTATGTATGGGAATCTGACTGTGTTCTTTGTTAAAGCACATATTAGAGAAATAAATCTTGAATTTCCAACTTGTATCTCACAATTTAAAATTTTAATGTTTTCTACAGTCTGGACGGGGTACAGGTACTGGGTTCCAAGCTGAGCCAAATAGAAATTTGGTTTCTCATTATCCTCAAGAAGGGTGGAATTTGCCTCATCACTTCTCTCGATCATCACACCCTGTTAATGCCAGGGGACGAGGAAGGGATTCCCAAACTCCCTTTTCAGGGAGTGCTGTACCTTCACTGGGAGGTGATAAAGTAGCACCTCTCAATGACAAGTTTCCAGATGCTGATGCACAATTTGTAAGGGCCTCAGCAGTTGCGTCAAGAATGGGTTCTTCTGCTCCTGACTCGGTTAGTTCTGGGGCTTGGTCAGGTTCTATACCATCATCAACCGGGGCATGGGCTCCACTAAATGTGCATAAACCTCACCTGCCTCCTATGCAACCTGTTTATCCCCCACAGAAACAGACTAGAACTCAGTTTGATTCAATAAATGCTGCAGGTAACATCATGAATCAGGGGCCTAGTAAACCATTGTATATGCCTGAAAAGCAGCTTGGTAATTCTGAGAGCAAGGAGTTAATTTCAATGAAGCCACCACAAGTGCATGATCAACATGCTACTCCAAATCAGCAAAACCAGGGCCAGCCACAGTTTCTTCATTCTCAGGAGGCTCGAAATAGTTTTCTTCCATCTATTACGTCTTCCTTGCCACCTCACCTACTGGCACCACCATTGAATCATGGGTATGGCCAACAAGGGCACAATCCTGTCATGAGCATGGTTCCATCAAATCCGGTGCCCGCTGTACAACTACCTTTACCAATCCAAAGTACTCTGAACAGCTCCTTTTTACCGGGGGGAGCCTTGCCACCACTTCCTCCAGGTCCTCCTCCTGCTTCTTCCCATATGATACCTGGGTCTCAAAGTGCTGGCCTAGTTGTCCCCAACCAGCCACCAGGCAATGCATTTTCTGGATTGATTAGTTCCCTCATGGCACAAGGTTTGATCTCATTGACAAAACAAACCCCTGTACAGGTATGTATTGTAGTGTCATTATCCTGTATATTTCTTTTCCTTCTTGGATCAGTTCTATCCGTTATGCATTATAGGTGGAATCTCAACCAGGTAATTTAATGTTGTAGGATTCTGTTGGTCTTGAGTTTAATGCTGATCTTCATAAGCTGCGCCATGAGTCTGCAATAAGTGCTCTATATGCCAATCTTCCAAGGCAATGCACCACCTGTGGACTACGATTCAAGTGCCAAGAAGAGCACAGTAGTCATATGGATTGGCATGTGACTAGGAATCGGATGTCCAAGAACCGTAAGCAGAAACCTTCTCGCAAGTGGTTTGTAAGTGCTAGTATGTGGCTTAGTGGTGCGGAGGCATTGGGAACTGATGCAGTTCCTGGGTTTTTACCTGCTGAGACCATTGTGGAAAAGAAAGATGATGAAGAATTGGCTGTTCCTGCTGATGAAGATCAGAATGCATGTGCATTATGTGGAGAACCATTTGATGATTTCTTTAGCGATGAGACTGAGGAATGGATGTATAAAGGAGCTGTCTACATGAATGCACCTAATGGGTCAATAGCAGGCATGGATAGATCTCAGTTAGGTCCTATAGTGCATGCTAAATGCAGGTCAGAATCTACTGTGGTTCCTCCTGAAGATTTTAGATGCGATGAAGGGGTATGCATTTATATTTTGTTTTTTTACTGGCTGTTCTCATCTGTTTCCTATAGACCACTAGTATTGTGTGATATGCTATTTCCATTTGTAAGTTGTCAGGACAAAATGATAATTATGCTCTGGCACATCTTCACTCCAATAATCTCTTTTCTTCTAGCTTATGAAATTTAGTTGGTGAATACTGTCTACTGTTCATCGCAAAAGAGAAAAATTATTAACACATGAATGTGCTTTGAAACCTAGTTTCAACCTCCAAAATTATAAAAAGATGAACATGGATGAGAAGAGTTATAGAATCTAGTTAGGGACCAGTACTTTCTTCTCTCTTTGTCCAAAAGATACTTTTCCATTGAACTGTAGACATCATTTATTGATCGATGCATGAGAATGGTTTCTGGACTAACTCGGTATTAGTTCTATCATCTAATATTAAGAAAGGAAAAAAATTTGAGATCCAATGCAATTGATGTTTTAAGGTGTGACTATTTGAAGATGCTAAATTTGTTTTATGCTTTTGGTTTTGCAATAGTATAATCATGTTAAAACACATTCAGTAGTCTGCTCAGGTGAAAAAGTTCTTTGTATGCAGTTGAGAGACTTTGTGGCTAAAAAGCTGAGTCATTGAAACTCAAATCTTATTCTGACATATTATTTTCCCAACTGTGAATTGCAGGGAAATACTGAAGAGGGTAGTCAAAGAAAAAGATTGCGGAGTTAACCTTGTTATAGACGGCTTTCTTTCTTTCTTTCTTTCTTTCTTTCTTTCGAGTAATGTGTAACAACATGAGTTACTTCTTCTTTTAGTGGTATGGCCTTTTTTTTTTTTATTACTTTTACAGTAGTGTTGGAGCTTGCCTCAGGCTAGATTAATGAATCGATGTACATGTATAGTTGTTGGATTTGTATCATCTTGTTGCAGCGGCATAAGATTAACAGTTTCTCTTCCAGTCTTTCTTTCTTGCCTTTCTTAGCATTCTTGTCCCCTTAGTGTCAAAAGTGCTAGAAAAAAAACAAAAGAAAAAATTACTAGCCATTCTTTAATAACAGTACAATTGGAAGCACTGGAATGAATCCCATGTGGTCCATTTTCGTCTTTTCCTTTTCTTTTACTAAAAATAATTTAATATCTTCGTTTCAATGGGACATGTGATGTATTCATTATTTCCGTCTGTAATTGGATAACTGTAATCCAACCTTCGGGCAGGTGCAGCATTATATTATCTTGGTAAAATTTGTATTTCATATTATTTTTGTTGACAGACTTAAAATAAATCAATAAATTTTGAATAAGCTTTGATGAATTCGATCTGATTGAAACTAGAAAAACAATGGTGTGTTATATAAATCTATGTTTCATAATATAAAACTAAGAAAAACAATTGAGGAGAAAGTAAATTTTTAATGATTTTTGTGTTTTTACATGCATTTATGTGTTAAGTGATTAAAAAACAATATTTTCATTACACATGCAATCTCTTATAAGCTTTGTTTTGACAGTATAGACAGACTTTCGTAGTTGCTGCTCCGGGCTTGAATAAAATAATATTTTATTAAAAAATGCTATCAAATATATTATATTATTTGTTTTAATAAAGTTTATTATAATTTTTTCATAAAATATAAAATTGATTTGTATTTGATTTGTTCATAGTTTGTGATCAAGCACTTATTACTGAATTTATTAGTTATACCTCAAATAAAATTTCAATTACATTTTAGATTAGAAAAATATAATCTACAATTTTTCATACTTTTACAATTGTATAGTATATTTTTATTTTATTATTATTTTTTCTTTTTGTGTAGAATGTTATTTGGGACAGATTAATACAATTTATCATCTTATTAACCAGCATTATTTTAGTTAGTTAACAATTTTTTTTAACGGTCAACGTACGGTCAATTGGGGTGAGGATATTGCAGTAAAAGAGATTTTTGTAAATTTTTACAAACTTGTTTTTCTTCTATGATTTCCACAAATTAGGAGAGTTATATGAAAATATCCCATAAGAACTATATCGGGATCAGTACAGCTGTTCAATTTTTGGCCTTATTATTTTTGTGCCCAATATTTGTGTGTTCTAGCATGTGAATATGTATATTGTAATTTTCTTTCCTTTCCCCCATTTATCCCATGCTTCAAGTAGAAACTAAGCCAAGTCTCTCTACCGTAGTAATTCTTTGACCTTCAAATTGGTGGTAAGGAATACAGAATAGTGATTAAGCTGTAACAACAGCAGTAGCAGCACAAGGCTTTCAAGGAACAGAAAGGAAATAAGATAACTCTAGGATTTTAACTTGCTAATTTAAGCATACTTTTTATCATTATTTTTAATATTACATTAAAAGTCTTCTATAAAAAATCAAAAGTCTTAATTGAATTTAATCTAACCACACTAAAATTTTTTCGTTTAAACTAGACGAAATCTGACTTCACTATTTTTTAGAAGAAATATTATTGAAAATGACATAAATTTTAATTAGATTTAGTCACCTTAAAATTTGCATATAATTTAAGCGTAATTTACCTCAACTATTTTTTTGGGAGAAAAATAATTTTTACATCAATTAGAATTAGCTACTAAAAAATTTACACTCAATCTTAACAAAATTTGTCTCCATCTTTTGATAGAAAAATTATTCTTATCTTAATTAGATTTAAAGCTAAAAAATCTGCATACAATTTGAGCGAAATCTACTATATTATTTTTTTTGGAGAAAATAACTTCTATTTTAATCAGATTTACTTTGACATCGCTAAAAAGTTTACATACAATTTAAGTGAAATTCACTTCCATATCTTTCGGGGGGAAAATAACCTCTACTTTATACTTGAGAGGAGTTGAACCCTTGTAGTCTATATAAAGTTTTGACAATAATATAAAAATAGGCAATTCTTATTTCTAACTCAGGAGATCAGTTTTAGAAAATCTTATATACAATTTTTCTAAACTATGTATGGAAAGAAAATGGTTGAAGAATCCTAGGATGAAGAAGGAAGAATCAGAATCATAATCAAAGATTATAATGTTCATGAAATCAGTTTGATATTTAATCATGGATAGTAAGGTTACCAAATACCCACTTAAGACTAAAAAGTGGTTGGCAGCATAGTTTTTATTTAAGATATATACGTGAAAATACCCCTTTAGGTAAGACACGTTGGAGGGCATGTTTCATATTTTTGTTTTAGAAAAAAGAATCAAATTGTGAGAAATCGTATATAGCTAAAAAGACAAGATCCTTCAGCACCTTGAGCTTTACCACGAGCATATCACGAGGATTAATGTTTTTCCGATGAAAATTAGGCATTCCATAGCAAGTTAGCTAGGCAAATGCAGCAGCAGAGCCTTCTAAGAAAAGTTGTCTGCACCTGTAGCTGCCAGCAGGCCCAGGACTCCTCAATGCCGCTATTAATGCTTTCTCTTCAGAACCCCGGTATGGATCATGGTTTCATAGCAAATGATTCTATTTATGGGAGTAATTGCCTTGCAAATACCTCACTGTAGCTAGTTCTGGAACTTGATGATATGTTATGCTATAAGAAGCTGGCTTACATGAAAATGGCACATAGAAACCCTTCATTAATTTGATTAGGCAGCTTGTTAAAACCTTGAATGCCAATGTCACTACTGACAGTAATTACCTTAATTTTACCATTAAATACATGGACCCTAACACTATTGCTTTATACAAAACTACTGGTGATCATTGCTTGGTATCTGTAATTTCTACACTATTAATTAATTAAGTCTAAGTGTTGTTCATATAATTGAAGGCTGTGGCAGCATCCTTGTCTCCACGACCACTACAATTGACGACAACCTTTGCACCATTAAGTAAAGTAGGGCACAGTTTCTCTAGAAATGCGAAAGCATGCGAAAGCATGAGCTGCTTCAAGTCTGCAGAGACCCGCGTATGCTGCAGCATAAACGCAGAAAAATAATTAGTTAATGCTCTTTCAGATTTCTTTACATTCTCAGCAGTAATTTGAATAAGATAAAAAGATATACCATCAACAGCTTCCCTGTCTGTTGCACTGTAGAACTCCGCACGCCCTGTGTCTCTTAGATAGCTTACTTCCGGCCCAACACCTGGATACTCAAGCCTGCAGTGTCAATGTTATTCTCGATTTATTAGTCGCAAATTTTCTGAATTTCTCTATTTTCTTTTTTTTGTCAAAAGCTAATGTTTATTTGTTTATCTTAAGGAAATTCTGTTTGCCCACTAGTTCATTTTCTTACAAAATCAACCAATTGAATTTTTTCAAATACGACAAAGGGAAAATCTTAACCCTGATATCATTATCACTTTCCTCTTTTATATGGACTAACATATATAGTCCGAGTTCTTTTGAGTTGTCAACCTACAAACAGCTGAAGCAGTAGCAATTGTAGTATTCTTAGTTTGTGAACGTAGTTTGTGATCGGGGATAATCGTTTTGGAATTGCAAGATATATCCATATGGGCACAAGACATGCTTTGATGAATAGTGGAGACTTGAACAAGAATGTTGGATTGTGATATCTTGTGATCTCAGGATTTAACTAAGAAAAATCTATATTTGTTTGCGGTTGACATATTTTAATGGGTAATAGACACAGAGGTCTAAAGATTTAGCTAATTAATCATATAAATTCTAATAATTTCAAATTTACCTTAAAAGTTATAGTATCTATAACAAAATATAATTTTACAGTAATACCCTCATTAATTATTATACTAAAGTCCCTCAAATGTTTTAAAAGTAAAATATGTGTACTTAAATTTTTAATAATATAAAATACCCTTAACTTTGAAAAAAAGATAAAAATACTCATAACTAATTATTTATAATAAAAATAAATATTTTATCTCTATGTTATTAGCTTAAACTTTTAAAAAATATGCCATTTGTTTTTTATAATTAATACTAAAAAAATATCTTATAAATTTTTTTACAAATAAATTTAAAATTTTTATGTTATAATTACTGTTTTTATAACAAAGTGACAATAAATTTTAACGAAAATAATTAATGATTAAAATATTGTTATAATTTTTAAATTTAAATATTAAAATAAAATTACATTAATTATTAAAAAATAAAAATAATATATTATAATAATTTTATATGTCTTTTAATAATTTAAGGTAATAATATAAAAATAAAATATTTTTTTTATAAATAATTAGTTAGGGGTTTTTTATCTTTTTTTTTTAAAACTAAGGGTGAATATGTTCTATTTTTAAAAAATCTGAAGGACTTAAGTATAATAACTAATAAAAGTATTATTGTAAAATTATATTTTTTTTGTAGATACTAAGACTTTTAAGATAAATTTTGAAGTTATTAAGACTTATATGGCTAATTAACTAAACCTTTAAGACTTCTATATTCGTTACCCTATCGTAGTTCATCCAAGACTGCTCCTTGTATGAAATGAAATACACGAGTTTCATCAGCATTTCCCAACGAGGTTCATGTCTATTTTGCACATTTAAGTTTAATACTGAGTCTACTTTTCACATACGATTATGAAATAATTGCAAACCTAACACATACACGATTACGAAATAATTACGAACCTGACGCATATAATAGTAACGTTATTGTTACTATTTATTTTATAAAAATATATTAAGTATTTAAAATTATTTCTCTTGTAATTAATTTTCACATTTGTGATTGATTAACTTCGAAGTAGTTATATGTGAGACAAAAATTTATTAAAAAAGTGTTATCTTTAAAAGTAGGGAATTAATTCTCATCTATTTTTTTTTCTCCTAATATCATCTATTGTACCCAAAAATTTACTCTCACAAAGTGAGATATATTAATATTAATAATGCTTTCTTTAATTTCTAACTTATCAATAAATACAAATCATAGCAACTCCCCTTACACCACCGCCACAAAGACAGTTTATGATCCATAATCTCAAACGAAGGTGAATGAACATCAAATTGGTGCATGGATGGGGCCAAATCTGACAAACGAAACATTTGGTCACTACCCGAATCCAATTAACAATTAAAATACAACCAAATCTGTGACCCCATTACAAAAGCCATTTTCTATTTCAACTTTCCCGCAGGTTCAACCTTTCTATTACTCAATTCAAAATAAAAAAGAAACCTTCCTCAATTATCTATATAACCAATACACTAATATTCTTTTTTATTTTTAATTAAAATTAAATTGTATTAATTAGTAAGAATATAAAATATATCTAAATATTAATTTTATTGACAAATGACACTAAATATTTTAAAAATATGAATAAAAATTTAAAAATAAATCATGATTATTTTTATCTAAGTGATATATAAATATATTATAACATGTATTTATTTTTTATATTTTTTATTTAAATCTTCATATATTTTAAAATATATATTAAATTTAATTTTTTAGATAAATATGTTACATATAAAAATAAAATGTTAAAAAATATTTCAAATAAATTTTTTTAATAATTAAATATTAAATTATTACTATAAAAATAAAATAAGAAAGTTAAAAATATTTTAGTATATGAGTGTGATTTAACTCATTATTTGAAATTTTTTAATAATTATATATTTTAATTTTATTATTAAAATAATAAATTAATTTTTTTTAGTCTTAAATATATTGTAAAAAAATTAAATAAAGACTAAATTGTTAAAATTAAAAAAATAAAATATAAACTAAATTATTATATTTAAATAAAAAATTTATTATATTATTATTTTATAAATATTTAGGGATATAAGTGATAATAAACTAACTGATCAACTAATGGTTAGCTAATATTAAAGGGTATATGTCACTTATCAATGGTATCTATCGTTTTCTAACATCTGATTAGCTAACACTAAAAGGTATGTGTCACTTATTAATGGTATATACTGTTTTTAATACCAGAGGCATCTGTCATTTCTCTATAGGCATCCGTCAGTTTCATAAAAATTAGGAAAATTGACATATACCCCCCTGAAGTATGGAGAAAAGACAGATACTCCTCTAAAGATCTGAAAACGACAGATATTCTCCTGACTCTATTGATAAGTGACATTTACCCCCCAATGTTAATCGACTGTTTATTGACTGATTAGTTTATTATTACTTGTATCCCTAAACGTTTATAAAATAACAATATAATATATATTTTATTTAACTATAATAATTTAGTCTATATTTTAATATTTTTATAATATTTTTTTAATTTTAACAATTTATTCCCTATTTAATATTTTTTACAATATACTCAAGATTACATAATTTTTTTTAATTTATTATTTTAATAATAAAATCAAATATACAATTATTAAAAAAATTCAAATAATGAATTAAATCACATTCATCTATTAAAATATTTTTAACTTTCTTCTTTAATTTTTATAGTAATAATTTGATATTTAATTATTAAAAAAATTTATTTGAAATATTTTTAATATTTTATTTTTACATGTAACATATTTATCTAAAAAATTTAAACTCATTATATATATATTTTAAAATATATGAAGATTTGAATAAAAAATATAAATAATAAATACATATTATAATATATTTATATACTATAGATAAAAATAATCAAGTTTTGTTTTTAAACCTTTATTCATATTTTCAAAATATTTAGCATCATTTGTCAATATAATTAATAATTAAATAGATTTTATATTTTTACTAACCAATATAATTTAATTTTATAATTTAAAGAATATAATTATAATTCTATTTAAAATTAAATTATAATTGTATTGGTTATATAGATAAATGAGGAAGGTTTCTTTTTTATTTTTAATTAAAATTAGATTGTATTGGTTAGTAAGAATATAAAATCTATTTAATTATTAATTATATTGACAAATGATACTAAATATTTTGAAAATATGAATAAAAGTTTAAATAATATTTATAATTAAAATTAAATAATATATAAATAAATTATTACATAATTAATAGATCATAATTATTTTTTAAATATATAATCTCTAATAAAAAGTTTAGAGAAAATTGAGTAAAAAATGAAGAATATATACTCATATATTGTATATTCTAAAAAGAGCAATATATCAAAAATTAATTAAATATATTAATAAATTAATTAAATTAATTAGGATTTTTGTGGACACTGAAATATATATTAATATTAGAAAAAAATATAATAATATATTATTAATTGCATAAGATACTACATATATTCTAACAATATAATAATAAATTAATTAAATTTGTGGTCTATATTATATACCAAAATTTCTAATTCTAAGGTATTATATATTCCTAACAATATATGTAAAATCAATTAAATTAATAAGTATATTATAAAAAAAATCATACTTACTAATTACAAAGATAAATATATAGATTTGCTTATAATTGATATTTATATTAGGTCCAAAATGATATTGTTTTAACAACTTAATTAAAAAAAAGTTAAAACGGATTCCTATACAAATATTCACAGGACATTTAAGAATATTTGCATCATATCCATATTCTATATAAATATTACAGTCTATTACCATATCCTATTTATAATGATAAGATATAGGTAGATATCTGCAAAAACGATATCTGTTGCTATCTCTATTATTGGGGCGCCAAAATATTTAAACATTAAAGTTAATTAGCTAAATGTTTAAAAACAGTAGACATAACACGGGGTAAAGAGATATCTATTTAAAGATCTAGGGTCTAAAATATAAATAAATATACTTTATAAGTCTAAATTATTAATATTATATAATAAAAATTAAAAGGGATATTGTGCTTTATTTTCCTAATTTTTGAAGAAAAGTGATACCTCTGAATATTTGATGAAGTAAGCAATATACCCCATAAATTTTAAAAAATCTAAACTACCCTTTATTATTATTATATCTTAATTTATATTTTTACCCGTATACTATTAAAAAATATTTAAATAATTATATTATCTTTATTTTATAATAACTAATATAATATTATTCTCACATTTAAATTTAAAGTTATAATAATATTTTAACTTTTTTTAATTATTATTTTTTTAAAAATTTTATTGTATGTTATAAAAAAATCTATATATTAATTATACATAATTTTTAAATATAATATGATATATTTTAAAATTATATATAATTATATATTATAACTATTTATTATAAAATTTAAAGAAAATAATAATTAATGATTAAAATATTATTATATTTTTCAATTAAATATTATAATAAATTGTATTGATATTATAAAATAAAAAACAAAGATAAGATAATTATTTTTAAATATTTTTAATAGTAAAGAGTTAAAATAATTAAATTAAGATGTAAATAATAATTTTAAAAAAGTATCTTAATTTTTTTTTAAATTTAAGAAGTATATTATTTTTTTTCAAATATTTAAAAGTATATAATTTTTTTTTAAAGGTGAGGAGTAAAGCAGAATATCTTAAATTAAAAAGTATCTATAGGTCCGGTGGGTCCTACTGTGGCTTGGCTTTTGGGAAAGAAAGATGATCACGCACGTTGTGGTTATGTTGACGTGAAAGCCAGCAGGCAACTTCAATACGTAAAACAATTAACTGCACACGTACTTCACGCCTATGTCGTAGTTCTTCAAATTTGTGATCACTGATCAAATGAGGAAGAATCCCATATATATATATATATATATATCGCTTTTAAATACATGAAATTGGCACATAGAGAGCCTTCAATAATTTGATTAGCCAGTTTTGGTTAAAACCTTGCATGCCAATGCATCTGGAGAATTAGTTTTATTACTGACAGTAATTATCTTAATTTTACTATTAAATTCATGGATCGTAACACCATTGCTTTACACAAAATTGCTAGTGATTATTGCCTGGTATCTGTAATTTCTACACAACTAATTAATTAAGTCTAAGTGTTGTTGTTCATATAACTGAAGACTGTAGCAGCATCCTTGTCTCCACGACCACTACAATTGACGACAATCTTTGCACCATCAGGTAAAGTGGGGCAAAGTTTCTCTAGAAATGCCAACGCATGAGATGCTTCCAGCGATGGAAATATGCCTTCAAGTCTGCAGAGACGCGCGTATGCTGCAGCATAAGCACACAAAAATAATTAGTTAATGCTTCTTCTTCAAACAAATTTATTTACACTCTCAGCTGTAATTTGAATAAAACTGAAAGATATACCATCGACAGCTTCTCTGTCTGTTGCACTGTAGAACTCCGCACGTCCTGTGTCTCTTAGATGGCTTACCTCCGGCCCAACACCTGGATACTCCAGTCTGCAGTATCAATATTATTTTTAATTTATATATTATTCACAAATTTTCTGAATTTGTTTTTGGTAGTAAGGTTTATTTCTTTATCTTTTTTAAGTGTCACTATATATTCTCATTCCTATTTAATATATATATTTTTTCTGGTATTCATAATCGAGAATTTAAGAATATCCATTCATCTTTTTATGTATTTAATTCACCTACCCAACACCGATAGAATGTGTCCCTGATATTTGTCCTTCTTCATCCTGCAACAAGTAGCTCATAGCTCCATGATAAACACCCACTTCTCCTTTCGCCAGAGTTGCTGAATGTCTTCCACTGTCCAACCCGAACCCAGCTGCCTCGATTCCAATCAGTCTCACTTCTTCATCTTTCACGAATTCGTGAAACAAGCCCAAGGCATTAGATCCACTCCCCACACAAGCCAGCAACACATCTGGCTTCCCTCCCCATTTTTCCACTGCTTGTTTTCTCGTCTCTTTTCCTATGATTGATTGAAATTCTCGAACCATTATTGGACATGGATGAGGCCCTACCGCCGTACCAGTTAAATAATAGCTTGTTTTCAAATTTCCCACCCAGTCCCTTATGGCTTCTGAGCTTGCTTCTTTGAATGTTCCATCGAGTACTGGTTTAACCTACATCATTTACACACACAAGAGTTAATTCATTGTTTAACAAAAGCCATCCAAGCTTTCTGTCGCGGGTCCTGGAACATGTTAATTAAGCATGAGATTGACCATAACACGATATATACCTGAGCGCCAAGGAGCCTCATGAGGAGTACATTCGAGGATTGTTTCTCCATATCAGTGGTGCCCATAAACACAGTGCATTCTAAAGAAAGTTTGGCGCATGCAGCGGCAGTTGCAACGCCATGTTGCCCGGCACCGGTCGCTGCTACCACACATTTTAGGCCCAATCTTTTGGCTATCATTGCCTGTGCTATGGCGTTGTTGATCTTGTGTGCGCCTATGTGGTTGAGATCCTCTCTTTTCAGGTAAATCTCCGGCCCTTCTCCGTTTTCATTCTTGTAGTGGTCTGTGAGCCGCTCAGCAAAATAAAGAGCGGTCTCCCTTCCAACGTAGTCTCTTAGTGCGGTTGAAAGCTCCTCCTGTTAATTCCCGGAAAAATAAAAAAGAAAAAAAGAAAGCTATTTTCTTTGACTTCAAGGATTCATGGAACTTTTCTTTTAATAAGTACTCTTAAAAATTCGTCTAAATTACAAACCTGAAACTTGGGATCCTTCAAAACAAAGTTGAATTCAGCTTCAAGCTGGCCCAAACTGGTCATTAGTGTCTCGGGAACAAACTTTCCTCCAAACCTACCAAATTTTCCTGGATAAACATTCCACTCATCATCATCAGATTCCGGTAATCTCTTTATCAGAGGAGTTCTCATGATGAGACTAGTCGATCCAGATAAATTTGTAGTCTGAGTTCTGTGAGTTGTCAACCCACAAACAGCTAAAGCGCTACCAATTGTAGTACTCTTAGTTGCTGATAATTGCATAACTTTTGAACGTAATTTATGCCCTGGGATAATAGTTTTGAAATTGCAAAATATATCCATATGGAGACTTGAAAAAGAATATGGGTTGTGATATCTTGTGAATCTCGCAGGCTTTATATAAGAAAAATTGCTGCGGTGACTGTTTGTGTTTGCGATTGAGCTATCTTGTTTCATCCAAGGCCGCACCTAGTATGAAATGAAATAAACGAGTTTCATGTGTATTTCACACGTTTTATATTGAGTTTACATTTTCCACTTACGCTATTACGAAATAATTGTATGGTTCTGTTTTGTTTAAGGTTATTTTGGACCTGAGTCGGTCTTACGATAGCGACGAATTGTTTAAATTTATTTGATAAAAAAAAATATATAAATTATTTTTTTGGTACTCAATTATAACATTTGTGATTGATTTATTTAAAAGTAATTATATATACTATAAAAATTTATCTAAAACTTTCTCTACCATAAAATGATGTAATAAAAAAAGTTTAGGTTGGATAGAAATATCAAAGAATTGCCGGATAAATACTCTTAACGATTATTTTCTTATAAAAATTAATCAATCACAAAAGTCTACTAATTCTTTGATTTCGGTTACTAAGAGGAATACATCAACTTAAAATTTAATTGTAATTAGACCGTTAATCTTATAATTACGTGACTATATATATGAATTAAATTTGTATGGTGAAGGTTCACTCTAACCCAAGAACGCGTCACTATAACGAGGGTGGTCACTTCATCCTAGTCTGATCTACAATGGAGCAACGTGGCAGTTGGAGAAACATTCAATTTCATAACGTCTATCCACTTATTTATTCATTTGTCTATACAAATACCCTCCGATTATTTTGAAGGTATGAAACCCTCTAAACTCTCACTGTTATGTTGCAAAAATAATTTTAAACAACATCACAAACCCTAAAAATGTTTGGTAGCTTGCATATTGAATTAAGATTATTGTTGGGTCGATAATCTTGATTTGTGCTTTCAATTGCAGATCGATAACATTGCATGAAAGAGATATTGAGCTGTGTTGTTAAATAATAATTACTACTCATAATTAAATAGGGCATCCATCTATACATATTTGTTATATTTTATTCCCTTAATTATTATTATAATTTTACGTGGAAATATTTAAATTCATAAAAATTCGTATCAAATGTAAACTTAAATTGTTAGTTTCAAACGTGTTACATATGAATGAACCCCACCCAATTCCAATGTGTGAATAATGAGAAAAATGCTTGGAAACTTGTTGACTTGCAATTTCACAAGAAAAATAATTAATCAGTCGAATCAATGTCAACTTCAAACCAATTATTATGATATATATGTTTAACAGACAAACTTATTTATTTATAAACAGATAATGAATAAGATATTTGAAACTCTTCAAAATGCTTCAATTTTCTATTCGCATGTGATAGATATATAAATGCACCTAACTTTTCGTTCAATTATTTTCGATTATTTTTGGAAAATTGACATATATCCCCTTAAAATATGAGGAAAAGACAGATACCCCCTAACTCTATTGATAAGTGACACTTATCCTTTTATGTTAGTTGACTATTTGTTGATCGGTTAGTTTATTATCACTTGTATCCCTAAACGTTTATAAAATAACAATATAATATATATTTTATTTAAATATAATAATTTAGTCTATATTTTAATATTTTTTATAATAATTTCTTTTAATCTTAACAATTTAGTTTCTATTTAATATTTTTTACAATATACTTAAAACTAAATAATTTTTTTAATTTATTATTTTAATAATAAAATCAAATATACAATTATATAAAAAATTCAAATAATGAGTTAAATCACACTCATATATTAAAATATTTTTAACTTTTTTCTTTTATTTTTATAGTAATAATTTGATATTTAATTATTAAAAATATTTAATCAGGGGGTATTTATCGTTTTCAAACCTCCAGGGAGGCATCTGTCATTTCTCCATGCTTCAGGGGGGTATATGTCAATTTTCTTATTATTTTTTTCGTGAGATATTATAATATTTATCTCCTTAGCTTTGAGATTGTATTACTTATATAAAAATTATAGAAAATATATCATATACCTCCTTTACAAGATTAGTCAACTAATTTCAAATGGCGAATTCACTCAAATACTCTTAATTATTTATTTTTTAAAAATATTTTTTTTAATATTTATTTTGACTTATTTTGTTTGCTAATTAATTTAAATGTATAAAATAAATAAAATAACTATAGAATAGTATAGAAAATGAGAAAATTAGGAATTTGATTTAAAGTATAATTTTTTTAATAATTTTTTTCTAAATAAAGTACAGAGATACATATAATTAATAAAATTAATTAAAAAAATAAAGAAAAACAAATTCTTTCTAACTTCTTTTTCATTGAGTAAGAATTTAGAAAAATAAAATTTTCTTCTTTAGACAAAATATAAATATTAAATAATGATATTTTACGTATTTACCCTCACACCTAACGGTCAACTAACGGTCAAATGTAACTATAGAGGAGGTAAGTGATACATTCTTCATAATTTCTATCTAAGTAATATAATATCAAACCTCAGGGAAGAAATGTGACAATATTCTTTTTTTTTCGTTGAAAAATGTTGTTTTTTATTATTCATTTAAAAAAGAAAATTTATATAAAAAAAAAACATCACACGGCAAGTGAGACACCGACTGATGTGAAAATTTTAAGACAATCATTTATATCAATGAAATAAATATGCAAAAATTTGTAGTAAATAAAGTGTCTTCACTATATATATATAAATAAATATTTGCGAGTTGAAGTGCATTGTAAAGAAGTTTTATTTTACTTCCATTCACAAATAAAAATTAAAAAAATTATATATATATATATATATATCATAATTAACAATTGAAAATTAAATATTTGCAATTGTGAGAAATTTAAAACTATGAAGTGAAAGGTTACTCAGCAGAGAGTATATTATTATTATTATTATTATTATTATTAGCAATAAAAAAATAGTCCAATTGGCCCAGCGTACTTGGTTAATTTGGGCTGAATCAATGGGTGTGCTCAGAATTTTGTTATCCCTCTTCGGCTTTCCAATCCGGCCCAAATGGTAAAAGACATAGAAGATGTTGAAAGGAATGTTTGCATTAATGATTTGTTTTTGTTTCACTTGGTTTTTTCCACAGCTGGGCCGACCAAAATAATAAGGATATATACCTTAAATATTAATAAGGATTTACATTTCTCGTTAATATTTTATTTGTTTCAAGAGAATTCATATTATATAGATAAGTTAAAATTATTGTAGCATTTTAATTTTATTCAAGGTAGAATTCAAATTTTACTAAAAAAAATGAAATATTATATATATCTAGAATAAATATGTTATTATTCATTATACATACCGAGGTTGAATTCATTTATTGCACAATGTTCTAGATATTAATGTGTAAATTAGAATAATTATTGTGAGAGAAATAAAATATCTATTTGAAATCAAGTATAATTTGGATTTAGATTTTGAAATTGAACGTAATTAGTGTTTTAATGTGCAAAAAAACAGTGAAAATTTGATTATAACAATTTTTTTAACATAATTATTTCAGTGTGCTAAGAAGGAAATTATTTTTTATATATAAAAATAATTTTGAAAATCATAATTATAATTATAAAGTTTTCCACCAAACTTATTATATATTTTTTGCATAATAAAGTTTGTTTATTTATTACGTAAAAACTTTACAATTATAACAAATCACGTGTAATGCTATGTTGTTAATAATAACTAAGGATATGTTTGATCTTATTAGATAGCTTTCACATAACATTAAAAACAAAATACAAAAGTATTTGACAAACACAAAGTCTTAATAAAATATTAAAAGTTTATTTTTTTACATTAAAAATTAAATAAATAATTTCATTTTACAATTGATCCCAAATATCTCTTATGTCAGCACAAGGAAGATCCTACATTAAATTTTAAAAATTAAAAAAATAATTACTTTTCAAAATGTGATTTTAAAATTTAGTTTTAGTTATAAATATAATATAACCCGAAAATAATTATAAAATTTTATTTTTAATTAAGAAATGAAATTGTTAAAAGTATACCATTTCTCTTTTTATTACTTCATTGTTTTTTATTCTTTAAGAATATAATTAAAAAATTTTAATATTTGCTAGAGATTATTTTGAAGTGATCGGCGTGTATATAAATTTTATTCAGCATTATATTTTTTATATTTTGATGATTAGTATTATAATAATATTTTAATAGTAACATTTATTAAATATTGAATTAATTCTTTTTAAAAATTTACTATTTTTACAATGCAGTAAAAATAAAATATTTTAAAATTCATAGCATGCTAGTCAGAAAGTACAAGAAGAAGCAAATGGAGAATCCATTAATTTTATGATTGTGAAGCTACGCAGCCAATTTATTTATTTAATTTCTTTTATTTTTAATTTTATGATCGGTTGTAACCTGTATTTATTTTTCGTAGGGTAATTGAATTGCACTGCATTCCCGCTGCTTGGATGGTGGTCATCTGATAATAAAATTTGGACACGTTTTTTAGTTGGGGAATTTTCAGTAGTTATTGATACTTGGGATGATTGCGATATCTGTAAACTAATGAAAACCACAACCACCATTTATGCCTCTGCTTGAAGGTATCAGAAGAAAAGGATGAAGAGAGCAGCAGCTGGATACAGTTTTCAGACACCTGTGAAGCTACGTCGGTGCTGATCTGTAAATAAATATTAACCGTCAGCACACAATATTAAGATACGTTAGGTTATTTTGTTTTTGTTCTTTACGTTTCTTCCGACTAAGTAATGAAATTCTGGTAGCTTTTAATGATCGTTGCAGTGTTCGACCTTCCATTTTAATGGGCATCGTCCTTTGACAACTTTAATTTGTTGGTGGCAGATAATTAATGTCTTGATTACTTCATTTGCTGTGAAGAAGTCTGAGGGCCATGACATTTTTTCAGAACAGTTAACTGATGATCTCCAGGTAATTGAAGGCAAGTTTTTTCCATTTGGGTTTATTTTCTTTTCCTTCTAAAGCTGAAAACTTAATCCCCAGACGATATTATCAATTTGCTACATTTATTTTGAGAAATGAATTAGCTTACAAGTTGGATATTTTCTGGAGTTGCTGAGTTGCATTACCCATATTAAGCAAGACAGTTTGTGTAGAAACGTTATTTGTGCATCTCATTAAATTTTTGGCATTGAAGATGAACTAACAATTTTTTGACAAACTGAATTGAGAATTTAAAATTGATGCAACCACGTGATGAACTAAGTTGGAAAACAAAGTCTGATATTTTCAGCGACAGTCTTCAATTTCCGGTCCCTTTCAAGCACTGTTGCTTAGCAGAACTTGACTTGGTGATGAAAAGTTACAGGAAACCAGGAAGAAAAGTTACTGGAAACCAGGGAAAATCTCCCAAGTACTCCAGGGCCCGCAAATTTGATTTTTGTCATATATATACACATTGATTTGTTTCAACGACCTTTAGCTACCTCATAAAAGTTGTCTCGGCTAGTAAAATGATTGTAGAAACCAGCTCCTATAGCTATGATTGTTTACATATGGTTCATATTTACTTCCCATACGACCGTAGATATGCTGAAACTAATATGAAAGCGACTTGACTTAGGTAGTTCAAGATGAAATCTCTTAATAGTTGCCTATTTAATTGGTGTGGGTTAAACTTATTTCCTCTGGCAGGCATTTATCTGCTACTACATACTTACCAAGTTTTTCCTTCGTGGAGGCAATGCTACATACGAAAATGCCATCTGAGCAAGAGGCAACAAAGATATTGGTATTGATTAGAGAAAATGCCTTTGGCATAGATGGCATTCTTAAAGCTTTAATGTAAATTTCAATTAAACCGGGTTTGTTTATGCAGTAAGTGGTTTATAGATCTTACAAACATCATTGTAGAAGAAAAGGGTGAAAGATAGCAAATTTAATCAGAGCTGTGCTCATGTAAAATACCTACATTCCTATCTGTTCTGAAAAAACATCTACATGTAGACTTTCTAAGTACTTCCTTATGGTCGTAGAGACATTTCAATTAGGATCTTCAAATCACTGTTCAATCAGGTTGGTATCTTCTGAGTGTTAATGAACTGAATCAACATTTTTCTGATTTTCTATAGGAAGTCATTGAGGTTAGCGTTTTTCTTAGGCTCCTTGGTGCTATGAATACTTGAAGAGGAAAGGCCCCATATGCCCCCTTTAGTTTTCTCACTCTTCTTTCTGTTTTCTTTTTCAATACGAGTTTATCCAAATAAAGCAGTCATTGATGTTAGCATGAGCCAAGGCAAAACATCGCTGGGTTTTCATTTAGACTAATTGCTTGTAATTTCTATGAGCTTGGTAATCCCTTCTCCACTCCCAATGGGAGTCATGAGGCTTGTGTTACGCTTGCCTTGTTAGGAATCGAAGTACCGAACCCTGACAGTCTATGCCAATAAATGAGCTTCGAAAGTCTCATTTTTACACCGTTGAATTCAATAAGGAATGCACATAGTAGGAACTAGTCAATTAAAATCTACCAAAAAACAGGTACCAACCTTGTTAATTGGTGTAAAACTCCAAATTCCAAGTTCTACTCAACCAACGCATCATTAAAGACACAGACACATGAAACAAAGGACAAGATTAGACAATTAGACGCCATTGCTACCCAAACCCTAACACTACTCTAATTAGAGCTAAACATAACAAAAGGTGAATGGGGAGTTATTCTAACATATATAACAAAGTCTCAGTTCACTTTCATCTTCTTTGTCGAAGTCAATACCCGAACCTTTAAGCCTTGCAGAGGAAGTGCTTTTTGACTGCTTCTAGGATAAGCAAAACCAGAGAGCAAGGAGCAAGCAAGGTGCGTTCTTGACTTCTTCGCTTTATGAACTTTTAAAGTAACGTAAACACCATATTCCTGCTGGTTTCTTATCTTCCTTTCTTTCTCTTCTGCAAGACAGAGCACTAAGAAACAAATTAGAAGCAGATCAATTTCAACTCTAGCAATTAGAATCTGCTAGATTAAGAAAATGGAAGGAAAACAGTTCATATTAAAGAAATGCCTATAAATGATTGTTCATAGTATAATTATTTCAATTTCGCGTCTCTATTATTTTAGAGCGATGATACAGACATACTTCTATGTTGTCTGTTCCTAGTTCATCAATATCAATTAGGTTGCACACCTACATGATTATATCACTTGCATTGAATGTTTTTCAATCAACACAAAAAAAAAAAAAGAAAAAAGAAAAAAAATCTTTTCTTAGTGAAACCTGGTTTCTAACAAGTCCATCAACCTTGGGAACCTTGGATAAACTCATAGTATAACACATACTTGAAAGCAGTTGTAAAAATGCTTTCAGCTTGATGAATACCTACACTAAACATTTAGTATTTCAAGTTTAATCATAAACCAGTTTCAGCCTTGAACGACCTCCATACATATTTGAAGTTATCCAACTAAAATGTATCTATGATAAATATATAGATGGATCAGTTCATAGAATATACTCACCACATATAAGGCTATCTAAATTATGCCTTGTCACACATTACTGCAGCCTTGATCCTTTCAACAGTACACTTTATTAGACTGTTCACAGTTGCCACTGATCCAAGAGAGAGTTTTGCAGTTGGAACTGAATCAACTAAGATCTGAAATGCAACAGTAAGAAGAGAGCCACCGGAACCAACTTCAAGAATTCGTCCTCCTTTAAGTCCTGGGCCATCAGGAAGTATAGCAAAACCTGATGGCAGCAGGGCAACATAATCTGGGTCTCCACCACTCAGGACCATGTTCATTGCAACAATATCAACTGGAGCATAAATCACATATGAGCCTGTAGAATCAGTGCAGCTCTCTTGTAGTACCAGCATGTTGCTCTGGCTTGAATTTGCACTCTGAATTTTTAGAATTGGAAATGTTAGCTGACTTGATGAGATATAGTTATTCATACTTGTCCTTGAAGTTAGTCTACTACGAACTCAATTACCACTTACATTTACGCGCAATAAAGAGACACAGTTTCCTGGTTCACGTCCATTTGCAATGTGAGCCATTTCTTGAACTAGGCCACCATTTGAGAGAATATCCCACTGTGAAATGACAACAAACAGTGTAAGTTATTAGAACATCCAACAGATTTTTCTGGCCAGGCGAAAGTTGTCCCTTAAGAGAAATCTAGTACAGTGAAACTACACAGAAGAAATCACGTGGCATTTTTTAAGAAACTATGCTTACGTTTCTAACATGTATTGAGTGTCAAAACGATAAAGTAATTAAAGATTCGTGAATTCATATACCTCACTTCGAGAGTTTTCATCCCGAAGGAAATCAAAAACCCTCTTTGGGGGAACTGGAATCCAGAAGGAAGTTGCGGCACTTAGCACAATACCGGGGGGCCTGCCTGGATCATCCATGCTCTTTCTGGTCATCACTCTCACATCATCAGAACCTGTAGCCGATAACGTCGTCCAAGCATGTGCCGTAGAAGCACCAACACCAGTACAAAAGCTGGTCACCATCCTTTCTGCCAACTTCAACATACTTTTTCTCCCTTCTGGACTTGTTATCACTGCACAATACAAGTTGATATCCTTAATCATTTATCCTTGTAAAATGAGTTTACAGATACGAAAGAGTAAAGAAAATATTTCATTACCACAGAGATCTCCTGCTGGAATGTTACTGGCCATTGAACTTGCAAGACGCTCACATTGTCGATCTAATGTAGCCACCCAACGCTT
The DNA here is from genome assembly GCA_028052125.1 of Melia azedarach. Classification (NCBI taxonomy): domain Eukaryota; kingdom Viridiplantae; phylum Streptophyta; class Magnoliopsida; order Sapindales; family Meliaceae; genus Melia; species Melia azedarach. The sequence goes on from CM051406.1 coordinate 7,800,329, forward strand.
TGCTCCAAATGCAAGGCCAGAATTGACAACAGGCCTGTAGATATCGTGAACAGATCTATCGTCCACTTCTACATGTTCGACCCATGTTACCTAAAGAATTAAGAAAACATAACATTGCACAATCAAATGCCAATCTGATTATACAAAACCACAATTATTCAAGCAAATAACTTGTATATTAAGTGAGAATATGCACCTTTGAGTAACCATTTGGCAACTCTTGGATCAAACAACCCGATGGCCTTCTTCGACACTTTGATATTGGACTAGGGCGTAAGTTGTCTAAGGAAACATCAACTACTGCCCAAGTTCCGTCAGGATGCTGTTTACAATACCTCACAAAGTAATTTTCTCTAGTAGGCACTAGAGGAGATGGGACCTGGAACTCGGCTGTCATCTAAAAAGTAAACATTAAGTGTTAGCATCCTTGACAAGTTAATTGAACTAATTTTGTACAAGGGTCAGATAAAATTTGTGGTACATTAAAGATGTAAAAAGATCTATCAGTATGCATTCTAATACAGTAAAAAGTTAAGATTTTTGTATTTTAGTACCCTGCAGCCACAATGTGTTCTTAACTTATGCCCCTAGAGCATATAGTATAAAATTCCTAATAAAGCCATTATTTCTCATCCATTCAAGGTAATAACTTTAGTTAGAAAGCCATATTGAAACAAGCCAGGAACAAAATTAACGTTTTTCAGTACCACTTGCAAGGCTCCGTTGTAGTTTCCTGCTACTCCTGTTGATAAGACTTCCAGGGTCATAGCTCTTGAAACAATACCGCAAAACACACTTGACCATTGATTCTGAAAACGATTCAGATTTATGATATCAGAGATACAATTGTTAGATCTAAAAAAATTAAACAAGAATACCAAACTTAAATGGGAGAATAAACTTGCCACATCCATGAGAATCTCAACAAGGTTGATGTGATTCATGATAACAACTGAAGATTCCCTTGAAGCTTCTGATCTTAACCCCAAAGGTTTTGGCCCAATTCCCCTGGGGAAAGTTCTCAAGTATTCGTCTTCATTTAGCATCTCAGTAGAGTTTTCACCAGGAATCCACAATGGCTCTCCAGTCTGAGCCATTCTCATCAGTTCCTCCATTGCTGCAACAGCAAGCTCAACAATCATTGGCTTATCTGCCTCACTAGGTCCGGAAATTGACCTAATAAGGTCACCACCTCCAAACATCTCTCCAACAAAGCCTGATTGCGTTCCGAGATTGTTAAACCCAAGATCAAGAGAACGGGAAGGTAAATGAGAGGAGAGTTGAGGAAAAGAAGACAAAGGCTTGCCAACATATTTGGCAGCAATTGCAGAAATCCTATCAATCTGCAAGAAAATAACACATCTTTAGATAAATATTTACCAGTTGGCTTTAGAAACATCATAAGAATTAATGAATACGTTTCTTCTTGCAATCACACCTCTTCTCTTAAACGAGCATTCTCTATCCTCAAATGTTGCTCGTCAAAAGACATCTCACCCAGAGCCGCTGGACCTCCACAGTTGGGGCAGGTAGCATTGCCAAGGGCCTCCTTGTACCTATTGTTTTCAGCACGAAGTTTTTCATTCTCAGACTTCAAAATTTGATTCTCATGGCGTTCATGTTGGGCCTGCAATAGAGACAAGTCAACTTCAGCGGGGTAGCTAATCAGTGTTGAAAAATATACGCTAACCACATACCAAAAAGAATCGGAAAATCTTACTACAGTATATGGAAAGTCGATGAAGTGATATAAATCTTTTGGAATAAATTTCCTTTCGGAAACTGTCTAACGCGTTAAAATTTTTGTATATATATTTTGTAGATACGTTACCTTCATTTGGGTACGCTTGTTTTGGAACCAAAACTTGACCTGTAAAGGCTCTAACCCTAACTCACGGCTCAGCTCCTTTCTTTGCTTATCATCCGGGTGAGGACACTCCTTGAAGAAACTGAGAAAGGAAAAAAATAAATCTCTCTGTCGCGTTCACCGACTTGAAAACACGATAAGATCGAGATTACTTACGCTTCCATTTCCTGGATTTGACGCTGAGTGTGGCGATGGTAACGCTTCTTTTTGGGGCATTGGCTAGGATCTTGATCATCACCAGAGGGAATTTCCATGGTCTCAGTACCCGATTTTGTTTCGTAGTCATCATCTTTGAGCTTCCCCAAGTCACTTTCAGAGCTTTTCGAGGTCATATCGAACATATGGTGACTCTCAAACATGTTTGGCTGAAACATATTGACAAATCCCTAAAACACAGCTACTAAGCCTTGATCTGCCAGCCAAATACAAGAAAACTTAGCATATTGGATGAACGGGGGAATTTAAGGAAACTTTACAAATCACATAACCAAGGAAACTAACAAGTAGAGGAAAAGGGATACTGAAAGGAAGGAAGAATTAATATATTTGTATTTAAACTATGTAGGGTAAGGGATTTGTACAAGTACAAAAAGGTTCTAAACAGTTGTTATCAAAACAATATGCATGTCCACCTCATTCTCTCTCCTCTCAAAAGAAATAAAGAAAGAAACCTTATTTATCGATAAGGATTTTGTTTGTAATAATTTAGTACATTTTTTAACCCAACTACCCTTCTAGTACATCACAATTGCAAGTTAAGTTTTATAAGAGAGTAGAGGCACCTATATTGTCGCTAATTTTTCTTTTTCTTAAAAAAAGAAAAAATATACCATGATATTTGCAATATATTCGCCGAAAATTTTGACTCCATGAATATACCCCATAATATTATTTACAAAATCCGCTAGAGTGTGAAGAGGAAGAGAAAAAAAAAATGAAACATACCAATTAATTAGTAGAATATTATTTCTTTCTTTAATGGAGCCGTTGGTGATTTTTGGGAAGCATTTTCACTCAACTTCAAACCCTAAGCAGCTCCCATCTCTATCACTGTCTCCCACCATCTTCTTGTTAGGTTTTGAGGTTGGTTTCTTTAAATTGTCTCTTGTGGGTGGGCTGGCTTTAATAGACTCCCTGGTTTTCACTGAGCAAGCTAATGGGATTTTTACAATTTGCGAAGCAGCAGAGAAGACTAAGGTTTTGGTCTATCTAGAAAAAGTCTCAAGTCTTTTCTCTTAAACGTGCCAAGACACCAGATAAAGAAAAATACAAGAAGAGTTGACACTGAGAACCCGTTTGACAATCCCAATCTCCTAATTATAACGCCCACTGTGATCTCGCTGTATCCAACTTCTCCCTTTCTCTCTCTGCAAAATAAAAATGGAAAATTTTGATTTAAAACACTAGCTAAAACAAATATAAAACAGTGTTATAGAATCTTGTAGTAGCATACATGTAATAGCTAGCCTGTTATAAAACTTCTCCCTGTCATCGGAATACCAGGCTGGAGATAGAGATGGTTCAAGGAGAGTTTTGAGAGAGAGAGAGAGAGTCTCACTTTTCAAAAGGGTTTTAAGAGGAATACAAAGAGAAAGAAAAGGCACACAGGAAGAGGGAAACGGACGAGGAAATAGAGGAGATAAAATCAAAAGAGAGAGAGAAGAAGAGCTTCGAGGTGGGTGTGATAGGGGGAGATGGAAAGGAACAGGTGTAGAGGATGTGGCAGCAAAGGAGTTATTGCAGAGCGTATAGAGATGGTGTAATAGCATTTATGGCTGGTGAGAGGTGTAATTGCAATAGAGATAGAGCGCATCTCATATTTAAATTTCCTCTGGGTTATTGGTAAGGTGAGATGAATATTGCAAATTTACAGCTTCCAACCATTTTCACTCTTGCGTGTCAGTATTTTTATACGTATAATAATGCCCTTATAAACCTTTATTGTCCATTGCTTCACCGGCATGCAGCATACATGTGTACAAGGGTAGATACCTCTATGACAGAATTTCGTCAACTTTTGTGATGCATCCGAGTAGCTATACCTAAGAGAGGATGTAGCAGCAAAGGAGTTATTGCAGATCGTATTGAGATGGTGTAAAAGCATTTATTTCTGGCGAGAGGTGTAATTGCTAAAGAGAGAGAGAAAATAAAAATGATTACAGCTTCCAAATTACCAATTAATTATTTTCAACCATTTCTCTGTTACAGTGCAGTATCTTCGTACGTTATGTGTGTGTTTGTATTCTTCTATATACCTGAATCCATTCCATGTATTCTTATAAGGATTATAAGAATTTGTATCTTCACCTAGACTAGCATATATAATGTACGAATTATATTTTCCATCTACTCATCATCTTCACAGGTCGAAGGAGCTAGTAATGGTGACCGAAAATTTGCACATCATTACTGACCACTTGGCTAGTTAGTACTCATCCAACGAAAGGGAGTATTGTATTTTGTATATAATGATATTGATTACCACGTTTTCATATGAGGGTGGTAAAATTGAAAATGAAAGAGTGTATTATAGATGTCACTCAACATATATGATCAAGAATTTAATTAATTTATAAGATATATGCTGACGTCATTAATTAAGAAAGCCGTTTAAGCCAATTAAATGACATTTAAATGTTTCTTTCGAAACATATATAAAACTAAAATGTCTCAATTAATAAATTAAATAAAAATTCTGGAAATTTGAGAAGATGCATGATTCCCAAAATTTTCAGGCGATATATAGAAATGGCTCAATGATTCTGTGTTATAATATGTAAGAGAGAGGTTGATTGATTTTCCGATATGGAATTTATTATATAAAGCTGGTAATATGAAACAAATTAAAATCCTCAAGGCCTCGGAACCAATTAGTGGGAATAGCTGAAAGAAGCCCTCTGCAATTTCCTGCTATTAAGGCGAGGAATCCTTACATAGGATGTAAAGCGATGGTATATCCACAACAATCACCTGAATTTTCCACTTTCTCATGTAAATCAACACATGAATGTTGAAATTTTCAGGAATTCCTTTGCAAAAAGAGGTAGCCTCATTTAATTACTTGAGGGCAGCCATTTTAATATATAATTTCCCCAAATCAACAAGGGGATGGCTATATTGATTAATTGCCCGAAAGAAGCTAGCTAGCTTTTAGTCATTTAATTTGTTGCACCAAGAAGTGTAGTTATCTCATTTGCTCTAGCTGTTCTCCATGAAGTGAAAGTGGGATCATATTCTTCAATGTATTTTCCAAATTTGTACGTATTTTATAGGAATTCTTCGTCATTTATTTTGTTGGGCAAAAGTGTTTAGAAGTGATTTTGTATACGTATGTACGTATTATATATATATATATATATATATATATATATTTCATATATAGCATATATAGCTTAAATTAATACCTGCGTCAATTAGGTGCAAAAGTATACTGCTATCAATATCATTAAGTTTCTGAGATATATAATACTTCTATACGTACTTCTTTATGAACCAACCTAGCTAGCTACGTGCTAGCTAGCTTCATGGCTGTCCTATATATATATATATACATATAAAATATTTTTTTTCAAATTCAATTTAAATTTTAAAATTATCTTATATTATATGATATAGATTATATATCATACGATGTTGTCATTTCATTAATTCAAGTGGTTTTATATATATATATATATATATAATTATTCTATGTATAGAAAAATGTTCCACGTATATAAATAAATATATGTATTTTTATATATATTTATTCATTTTTCTATTCTTCTGCATTAATTTAAATTTTGTGTGCGTCTAAAGTTGTAACATATTTGTTTATGATCAGATCAAACATCTTTTATTCTATTCCTTACTGAGCCCAGCTACAATGATTTTCCCTATTCCCAAGTGTACATATTTTATATATTTCCCTTAATGTCTGCCCGAAGCACATTATAAGCTCTGCCTGAAGTATTGAAGCTCATTTACTACGATCACGCCTCTTGCATTCTCCTATTGCTATTGGATTGCCAAATTAATTCTTTGTTATACTGTCCCATTTCTTCCACACTTAAAATCATAATTTTTGGCAGTATTATCTCTTAATATTAGTAGAGCTAGGGAGCTAGCCTACGTAACTAGCTATCAATTTAGAGTAGAATCTATTAATTAATCAATCATTTATATATATGCTTGTATATATGCATTTGCTCCGGACATAAGTGGCTTAAATCCTGCTACCAGCTCTCTTGACTTTTGCATCATGCATAAATATTAGTAGCTTTTTGTAACCACGTGCTACTTTGAAATGCACACCCAATGAATACTGTACACATAAATCAATATTAATTCTCACGTACACTCGAAAACAATTAAATTAAGATTAAGGTGGGGAGACAAGAACTAATATTTAATGTTCAACCAAAACAGATGGTTCTCATTTTCTAAATTAATTAATTTTAAATTCCAACAGGAGTGAGTGGGTTATGGCAGACAGGCAGATAACAAGCAAAGAGAGGCAAGGGAGTTGACGTGTGCGTGTGTAAACACCATGAATTTGCCTAGGCCTAGCTAGAGTACTGACGAGGGAGGGTGAATCTGAGGATGACTAATATTAGATGAAGATCGTACGGCTATTTACATAAAGTGGGACCAATGCTGACAAAATCAAAGATTATGAACCATGATTTACTATTGCTGGATCCATTGGCGTCATCGCCATCAAAGATTCTGTTGCATGCTCATATTCATGCTTATGTTCATGTTCGGTCTCTATCTGACGTGGTTTTACATAGGCATATAAGATTAAGACATATCATGCTGCCCATTCAACCCTTTCCTTTCTAATTTCTACATTTGAGTTTAGTTTGGCTTGTCATAGCAGTCCTGTTGTTCAATTGCGACTTCTTGTTCCATTTTGATTCCAGACTCGGAAAAGATTAGCGACAAAGCAAACACGATAATTAGCCTATCCAAACCCAAATGCCAGTACGTACTTTGTTATCATTAGTTTTGGTTTTTAACTGATGTTAAGTCTGCAATTAATAATGTGTTGGTTTAATTAATAATTTGTTTGTGATTGTGATTGAGTTGTCTTCCATCTCTTGACTGTTCTAGATTTTTGCCGCTGGCTTGGTTTCATTTAGTCCAAATTTGTTTTAATTAATTTATGAAATGCATACGAGGAACTTTATACATTAATTAAATGTATATGATATCATCTTAATTAAATCTATATATTTTTATGAAAAATTAGTTTATATATGTGGACCAAGAGTTCTTGATTAAAAGATGGGTTTAGAATATGCTATAACAATTATTAATTCAGTGATTCAAATTGAGACTGAAACTAAATTGCTCTACCATATATATGTATTATATACACACACGTACGTATATCTTTTTCAATTGTGTTTGTCTGTGATTAGCTATATATTAGTGGCATTTATTAATTCCTCATGGTCTCATCTCTATCAATTTTACAATAAATGCATAAGCTTTGATCAAATATCTTTTTGTATGCATGATTTCTAGCAATATTATTGATGTTACACTCACTAGACACAGCAGAAATAAAATTATCAAATCAAATAAAAAGAAAAAGTGATGTGATGCCTCAAGACAATCGACTTAAATTAGATAGGTCCACTTTATAGTAAGCAAATTAATGTGGAACGTGTTATTTTCTGCATGCAATAATATCGTTTTCGTGAAAGCAGAGTCCAAAATTTATTATATATGAAAGTAATCAACATTCGAACGTATTCCTTCTGTTTCCCATCCAACCAAATGGGACCTCAAATATTTGCCCTTAGTTACCAATCAATCCCTATCTAGTTTTATATATCTATATCTATATCTATATGCGTGTGTGAAGCTTTCATTATAAAACTTTTATTATGCTATCTTTCATTCAGTATTGACTTCTTATCTTTCTTTTGTACTCCTGTGAGTTGTGAACTTCAATATCTAGAATTTACAAAGCATAAATTAATACATCTACATGCAATAAAATATTCACTTCCAACACTTTTTGTAAAAATATTTAGGAAATATAAGTTAATCATATCCTTTTTACAACTCCCGAAAGTAATTGTAATTAAGAGTAGAAGTTATCTTGAGCATCAAATCTTTCATTACTGCATTAATAAATATATAAATTTGCGTATGTAATAACAAAAAAAGAAATTGATTGAAAAGTGGGTGACAAAAAAAAAAAAAAAGGTTATTATAATTAGAAACATGCTGTGCTGTTTGGTAAGCAAGCACTGCAGGCCATCAATTGAAATAAAATAATGGATTTGTCTGGTCAGATTTCAATATTGATCATTACAGGCCATGCCCTCTTAAAAATTCAATTTATTATCTCACTGAATACTGAATGTAAATTAACTCAATTTCAATTTATTATTCCCCAGTGCCTACGTACCAACTAAACCCTGTTCTCTGGCAAAACCACTTCATTTTTCATTTTTTGGAATTTATATATTTTATTATAATTTCTAATCTTTCCATATAATTTTCAAACTCTTTTATTATATCCCAACTAACGAAAAATATGAAGAGTACTTAGAATTAAATTTGATTGCACTCAGTCGCTCTCTTTGATTTCCTCTTATTTATTATTATTGCTTCCAATAGTGAGGGACCATGCACTGGTCGAAGGAGCTTTCAGCATCTATCCAACGGCAAAAAGTTGCATTCCTATAAGTAGCATATTGTTGGATCAATGAGGATGCATTAAATTAAGGAAAATCGGTAGATATCTCTCATATTTGTAGTTAATAGACATAAATCTTTTATATTTTGAAAAAAACAAACAAAAACCAACACCCTCTAAGTTCGATTAAATAGACAAATACTTTATGAATTATTATGCAATCATGAAAAATAATTATTTTATCTTTATATATTTGAAAGTATATTAATTAACCATTTGAGTTTTATTTTAATTAATTGTGTTATAAATTATTATTAATATTTTAAATAATTCATATAATTAAAATATTATTTGAGTTTTATTTTAATTTATTGTGTTATAAATTAAGAATATTTGGTTATAAATGACATAAATTATTTAAATTATTTTATTTATAAATTGATATAATTGTTTATAAATTATAAATTATACGAACAATTAAAATACATTCAAACTAATATTTGAATTTCATAAATATATTATTTATAATATTTTTGATATATAAATTTTAAATATGTAATATGATATATTTATTCAAAAATATTCTCAAATATAAATAATATAATTCATATCATCCAAATATTATTTGAAATTTATTTTAGTTAATTGTATTATAAATTAATAAAATGATAATAGTTTTTTAAAATATTAACAATAATTTAGAAAGTAATTATAAAAAATATTTGAATATATAATTGTTAAAAATATATATTATAATAATATATTAGTTAATTGGATTAAAATAATTAATTAATATGACTTTTAAATATATAAATATATAAAAATATAATAATTATTTTTTATAATTGTATAATGATTCAAAAAATATTTGTCTATTTAACTAAAATGTGAGGGATATTTGTTTTTCTCCAAATCTCATAAAGTGTCTTTTTACTATCTTAAACATGAGGGAGGTATTTGTAAAATTTTCTTAAATTAATTTCAGTAACATGAAGCTGCGATCCATCTTGAAGAGTGAGAAAATCTGACTGGGCCACTTTGGAAGTTGTATGATAATTGTTCAAATAAATATGCTGACCTTACTTTCTATTGCTCTCAAGTTTATATTAATAACGATAATTGAAGGCCAGACACCAACTTTCTTTATTACATTGACAAACTATTTTAATGAATCAACGACTAAGTTTGTAACATTAATTCTGAACAGAATAAATGTACGTGGTTTGTATAGACCAGTCATTTGGGAACATTTATTATAACCTTACTTTTGATTTACAGACGGAATCAATACTTTGTTTTTGTATGAAGATAGAGATGTCACAGGAGCTATAACTGCTTGCTTTAATATTGAAAAATTTTAGCATGCTTACTTTCCCGCGCAACGTTGTTGTCGAACTAAAATTCAAAACCCCACTAAAAGAATCACCAAGAAAATTAGAATTTGATGCCAACTTATCTGCAAAAACAGTGATTGATGTACTTATGTTATGCTTTCCTCGAGCTGGGATTTTGCCATCTTCAATTGGTGCTTCCGCTACAACGATCCCATGGTAGCTAACATAAGCTGTACTGTTCTTGTATTTGAAGCTCCCATAATTTCTATTGTCAACTGTGACAACTATCCCCAGTGTCATATTTAGCTCTATCACTGGAAAAAATATGAGATCGAAATTTTCCAGGGTAGGTGGTTCACTTGTAATCTTGGGTTCTTTCGGCTTAAAAAGGGTGAGAAGCAAGACAATTAACACAGTTAAAAGACTGATAAGTAAGATTGCAGTGACACCACAACAAACTTTAAGGCCTCTACAGGATCTCTTGCTATTTCCCATGATATGTTTTTTTCTTTGCAAATGAAAAAATGTAGGTGAAGCAATAAAGAGAGAGAGTGTTTTAGTTTGGTTGGCATTACATTAGAATTTCAGAAGACGTCTTTGTCAAATCGTTAAGACGAAATTAATAAGACAAGAGAACATAAGAAATCGTGCTTGGCGGAAGTATACGTTACAATATCAGAAGTGTCTTTTATCGAATTGCAGAATGGAGATTACTTCAAGAGGGAGATAAAAGCAATGGAAAGAGTTTTTTAAATTGATTATACTACGTTGGATGATCAATCATTCGACATTTGTAATGCATGTGTTGGAAATTAAAAAAAAAAAAAGTTTTTTCTTAGGTTGTCAGCCTGCATCAAAAGCTCTATGCATGTGGCCATTCTGCTGCCGGAAGCATAAGATATTCCATGCTGTTGCTGTCTGAGGCTAATTTAAAAGAACGCATGCACCTTCCATATTTGACAAATTAACAGTCAAAATTGATAAGCCCCCTTTTACGTGACATGACATGTTGATATTGAGAATACCCATTTTATATGAATCTTTTTTTTAATTGATTTACATTTTATTCGATGTTATATCAAAAATTGAAAGTATTAATTTATTAAAGTCCGGGATCGCTTAAAAATTTACTCTTAATTCAAATAAAATCGATCTCCACAAACTTTTAAAAAGAAATTAGTCTTTATTAAATAGACGAAGAGAGTAAAATTCATATTCATTAAATAGAAGATAAGAGTACCAATTGGACAACTGTTAGACATGTGGCATGCAATATATTCGATGTTAACTTTGCATCAAGTAAGAAGGTTGTAAAAAGTTTCACAAGGTTGCACAACATGTCTCGACAAATTGAAATGAGGGAAAGAGATTATGTTGCAGACAGTGTCGAGAGACATTCGAGAATATATTAGTATTGTGAGAACACTAAGAGAACAGCCAGAACAGTGGGCATGCACCCATCAGACTCGAAAAGTGGTCGCAAGTGGGAATGGTACAGGCAGTAGTTGTGCTGTGCAATTGGTGTTAAAAATGGATATTGCGGGTGAATATGGATGCGAGCCGTGAGTTAGAAGACTTAAGGCAGTAGCGGGAGTATTCCGTAAGGCTTCAAACAAGATGCACTTGTTGGGATTCAAGCAAGGAAGTGTCAAGTAAGGACTAAGTCAAGGTGACTTGGTTGAGTAGTTCCTTGGCTTGAGGGAAGTGGCACACAAAGTGACTTTAGACTTGTTCATTTGATTAGGGGAAATGTATAATGACAGTATATATATGAGACATATGGCCCTAGTAACCAGAGGTGTTGGTTGCCTTTGTATGTATATAAATTGCCTAGTGAGAGTGCTAGAGATCATCAAGTGATCAAGTGAGGATTAAGTGAGTTGAGTGAATCTCTAGCACAATAAGGACTGTATATTTATAATATTTTCTTTGAGAAATAAAAAAGTTGAAGAGAGTTTTTTCTTCGTAAAATTGTGCAAGTGTGTTGTGTTTATTTTGACGCGCAAAAAATTTCGAGAGTTGAACCCCCATTGGGAAAGTGTGAATTTGCTGGCTGAAGTAATTTGGCGCAAACGTAGGATTGCCTCATTCATAAAAAGTCCCCTGTGACAGTTGGTATCAGAGCCTGGTTAGGCTCATTTATTTTATTTTCTACATTTCTTGTTTTCTGCGCAAACATGTCGGGAGAGACATTGAAGGAAATGGTGGGACAGTTGGAAAAAGTTGTCGGTTCCATACCAGCCCATGCAAGTCCAATGGCAATACAATTAGAGATTAACGCTTCCAAAATTTCTAGCATTCGACAAGAGTTGAATGATTTTACCAATTTATTTGCACAAAGGCTGAACGCAACAATGAAAGATGTGGCATCGTTGGTGGGAGAGTTAAAGGAGCACATCAATAATATCGAGGGTGAGGTTGGGTTGCTTAAGTGTGCATTAGGCAACACTTCTATACATATGGAGATGAGTCATTCAAAAATTAAGGTGCCAGAACCTAAAGGTTTTAGTAGCTCACGCAATGCAAAGGAGTTGAAGAACTTTCTTTGGGATATGGAACAATACTTTAAGGCTGCTCGGATACCTGAAGCGGAGCAAGTTACTATCACAAGCATGTATCTAGAGGAAGATGTAAAGTTATAGTGGCGTACTCGACTCAAAGAGGATGTGGAAGAGCAGTATGCTACCGTCGATACATGGAATTCACTTAAACGGGAGCTGAAGGCTCAGTTCCTTCCTTGCAATGCGGGGTGTCTTGCCAGGGAAAGGTTGATGAGACTCAAGCACACAGGTTCTGTGTATGAGTATGTGAAAGCGTTCAGTTTGTTGATGCTCGACATCAAGAGCACGTCAGATGAAGACAAGCTGTTCAATTTTATTTTCGGATTATAGTCATGGGCAAAAATGGAACTATAAAGGCAAGTGGTGAGAGATTTGCCTACTGCAGCGGCGGATAGCTTGGTAGACTACAAGTTTGGGATCACTTCTAAACAAAAGAGAAATGAGGGAAAGAAGAAGAAGGCTGGTTCTTCGAAGAATGAGAGTCGAAAGAAATAGGGAGAATCTAGCTGAACAAAGTCACCAAGGCAAGAAAAGAAGGGCTTAGCATACTTTATTTGCGATGGTCCCCCTAGGGCAAGAGAATGCTCAAAGCATGGCAAGCTGAATGCAATTGTTGTCCAAGAAGAAAATTCAAAAGCGGAGGAGTGCATTCCGAAGCTCAATCTTTTGCAACAACAACATGAGAATTTATTGTGGGTTGACGAGAGTTATCGAGGTCTTATATACACAACCGTGCATGTAAATGGCCTCAAGATTCAGGCAATGATAGAGACGGGCGCGACAAACAACTTCCTTGCAAGACGAAAGGTACATTGTTGGGATTAAATGTTAAGGGAACATCGTGTACTATGCGGATCATAAATTCATCGGATATGATTATGCAAGGAATAACGATAAGTTCTTTGAGAGTCGAGGATTGGGAAGACAAGGTACGTTTCTCGAATTTATCTCTCGAAGATTTTGACTTAATTTTGGGGATTGAATTTCTTGTGGGCGCTATGACATATATGATGTCACAAATGCGGAGTCTATTGATTACGGGAAAAACTTCACAACTCATACCTTGCGAGTTTTTAGAGAATGGAAGATCGAGGCCATCATTGCAATCTGCCATTTAGTTTAACAAGGGGCTCAAGATGTGGGAGATATCGTACCTTGCAGCGCTTGTAGAGATCAAGTAGGACTAGGTTGTGGAGGTGCTTGACGAGTATGTTACGGTATTAGATGAGTTGGTGGACATCATGTCACCCGAGTTCTCAAAAAGGTTGCCCTTTAGACGTGCTATTGATCACCACATTGAGTTAGAACCTAGCACTAAACCCCCTGCGTAGGTTCTTTATTGAATGTCACCATCCGAGCTATCGGACTTGTAGAAACAGCTTGACGAGTTGCTGGATGTGGGGTACATTCAACCTTCGAAGGCCCTTTATGACGCATCGATTTTATTCCAAAAGAAGCAAGACTAATCGTTGCAAATGTGCGTAGATTATCGCGCATTCAACAAAGTCACAATGAAGAACAAATACGCATCCCCAACATTGCTGATTTGTTCGACCGATTGGGTAGCACTTGCTACTTTACAAAACTCGACTTGAGAATGGGATATTGGCAAGTGAGGATTGCTAAATGCGATGAGACAAAAACAACGTCTGTAATAAGGTATGGTTTGTATGAGTTTCTAATTATGTCATTCGGACTTACCAATGCACCCGCTACCTTTATTAATCTCATGAATGATATTGTTTACGAGTTTTTGGATGAGTTTGTGGTTGTTTATATAAATGACTTTGTGGTGTATAACAAACGTTTCAGAGATCATCTCGAGCACTTAAGGTGTGTGTTCATGAAGCTGCGAGAACACAAGTTATATGTCAAAAGGAAAACTACCAATTCTGTAGGTTGAAAATGTCATTTCTCGGCTATTGGGTGAGCAGCGGCAGCATTTGCATGGACGAGAGAAAGGTCAAGATCATTCTTGATTGGACCGAGCCTAAAAAGGTACCTGAACTCCAATCTTTTCTTGGTTTGGCTAATTATTATAGAAAATTCATTGAAGGCTACTCCAAAAGACTTGTTGCGGAAAGATCGAAAGTGGAAATGGATCGAGGCATGCCAACACGTATTCGACAACATCAAAGGTGTAGTAGTTTCCGAGCCCCTGCTCAAGCTACTGGATTTCAGCAAACCTTTCGAGGTCTATACGGTTGCGTTAGACAAGACAATAAGTGCCGTGCTAGTACAAGAGGGTACCTAATAGCTTTCGAAAGTCAAAAGTTAAAGGATGTTGAGCAACGGTATTCGACCTATGAGAAAGAGATAACAGCAGTAGTGCATTACTTGACAACTTGGCGACATTATTTCTTTGGGACACTTTTCACGATAGTGACGGATAATGTAGCGAATACATACTTCCGTTTACAGAAGAAATTGTCCCCGAAACAAGCAAGATTGCAGGAGTTTCTTGCTGAGTTCGATTTCAAAGGGTACACAAGCTAGAGAGGCAAAACATGATTGCGAATGCTTTCGGTTGAAAGGAAGTCGAGGGCTATGTGGCGGCCTTAACCTCAGTGATTTCGGACTTCATTGACAAGGTATAGCAACATCTCGAAAGTGACTCTACATATTGCCGACTTCAGAACGACATTAAGGAAGGGCTAATACAAAGAATTTGGCTCGAGGATGGACTGATTTATACATGTGGAGGAAGGCTTTATGTTCCGAATGGTGGGAAACTTCTACGCACATTATTATGAGAGACACATGACCCTCATTGAGTCAAGCATCCGGGGGTCAAGCGGATGATGACACTCTTGAAACGTGCTTATTATTAGCTGAAAATGGAAGAAGACATATGCTTGTATGTCAAGACTTGTCTTGTGTGCCACCTAGACAAGACGGAGAAACAGAGACTAGTAGACTGTAGCAATCAATCTCAATGAATTTCATCTTCATCATGACAAAGGCGAATGGGCAGAAATTAGTGTTAGTTATAATGGACCGTTTTACCAAATATGCGGTATTTATTCCCACACCTCACACATGCCCAACGAACACAGCAGCGGAGTTGTTCTATAAGCATGTGGTGAAATATAAGCATTCTCGAAGATATCGTGAGCAATAGAGACACTCGCTTCACTGGTCGATTTTGGACGACACTCTTCAACTTGATGGGGACTAAGTTGAAGTTTTTGACATTTAATCATCCTTAAATCGATGGACAAATGGAGAGAGTGAGCGCATTACTTGAAGAGTATTTATAATACTACGTAACAACCAACCAAATGAATTGGGTGGATTTGCTCGATGTGGCACAATTTTGCTACAATATACATCATTCCTCGACAACGGGAATAAGTTCAGCGGAGTTAGTCTTGGGAGAACAGCAGCTTACTCCACACGAAATGGCAAAATAATCTAGCAGAGAGAAATGCCCAGCAGTGCATAGATTCGTACGAAACAAGCAAGAGCTAGTGGCACAAACATCCGATAGTTTGGCCAAAACGTCTCGACGGATGAAGAAGTATGCGGATGTTGGAAGGAGACTGTTAGAGTTTGACGTGAGCGACAAGGTATTACTTAAGCTCACGCCTTAAATATAAAAGAAAATTAGTAGCAAAACCATATATCGAAGGTTGGTGCCAAAAGGTTATAAAAAAAATGGGGAAAGTAGCATACTGGTTAAAGTTACCTGAATGGCTGAAGGTTCACCCCACATTTCATGTAAGCTTTCTTAAACCCTTCCATAAAGAATTGGTTGATGGTGGGCCCCGTCAAGTCAAAAGGGCTCCTCCTGTGATTCGAAAGCAATTTGATAAGGAAGTATAGAAAATCCTTGATCACCAAATGATGGGGCAAAGCAAAAAGAACCGACGCACGGAATATTTGGTTCAGTGGAAGAATGGTAGCAAAGCGGATGTTAGTTGGGAGCGAGATGTCACTTTATGGTAGTTTGAGAAAGAAGTTAAAGCGTACTTGGACACCTTTTCGACGAGGACGTCGGGCTCTTTTAGTAGGGGTGGTTCGATAGACCCTTAAACTTGTGGCATCCAACATACTCGATGTTGGTCTTGCATCAACTAGGAAGGTTGTAGAAACTTTCATAAGGCTGCACAACAGATCTCGAGAATTAAAATGAGGAAAAGAGATTACGTTGCAGAGAGTGTCGGGGGACATTTAAGAATAGATTAGTGTTGTGGGAACACTAAGAGAATAGCCAGAACAATAGGCATGCAACCATCAAACCCGAAATGTGGTTACAAGCGGGAATGGTACAAGCAGCAACTGGGCAGTAGTTGGGCTGTGCAATAGGTGTCAAAAATGGACAATACTAGTGAATACGAATGCGGGCCGTGAGTTAAAAGACTTAAGGCAACAACGGGGGTATTCGATTAGGCCTCAAATGGGGTGCACTTATTGGGATTCAAGCAAGGAAGACTTGGTCTTGATGAGATGTCAAACAAGAACTAAGTCAAGGTGGCTTGGTTGAGTAGTTTCTTGGCTTAAGGGAAGTGGCACACAAAATGGTTTTAGATTTGTTCATTTGACTAGAAAAAATGTGTAATGGCAGCATGTATGTGAGACATGTGGCCTTAATAACCAGGTGTGTTGGTTGCCTTTATATATATATAAATTACCTAGTGAGAGTGCTAGAGATCATCAAGTGAGTTGAGTGAATTTCTAATATAATAAGACTGTACATTTGTAGTTTTTTCTTTAAGAAATAGAAAAGTTGAAGAGAGTTTTTCCTTCGTAAAATTGTGCAACTGTGTTGTGTTTATTTTGACGCACAGAAAATTTCGAGCGTTAAACCTCTATTGCGAAAGTGTGAATTTGTTGACTGTAGTAATTTGGCCCAAGCGCAAGGTAGCCGCATTCATAAAAAGACCCTGTGACAACAAGCACCCTCGCCAAGAGTGGTTGGCGACCCATAATGTTTACTTAGAGATGAAATGTACGTGAGATTTGTCAATACGCTGCCCAGTAGCTGGTTAATAAATTGGGCCGAATTTATTCCATAACAGCCTGCCTGGATCTTGCATAACCAATTTAGCTCATTCTACTGAATATTTTCTGTTCTTGCTGGGTACAGAATATCTTTTAAATGAAATTTTCAGTTTATTTTCTAGGAATGCAGAAGAAAAATAGTAATTTGGTGTATCGAAAAGAAATCTGATTTTATTTTCAAAACATAAAAGGCTAGGCAAAATCGGAAGTTTTTGTGTGTAATTGAGTACTGAATCATTTTCATCTAGTAAAGGATAGACAAGACAGTCGTATGAAATAAAAAACCTTATATGATAAACAAAAAGACCACTAGCGTGAGGACAACTACTTGTAGCACATTTACAAGACATCGATTTCCATTTGACACTGGTAACTGTGTAGGAAGCGAGCATTCTTCGCCATTGAACAATAATTTTGTAGGAAATCCATCTCCTTTTGCTATACGGACGCCTGGTGTTTTCTTCTTCGTGAAAGAAAGAACAGACTGTTGCTTCCCTGGTACATTTGTTCCGGCTGTTCCATTTGTTAGTCCAATCAAATAACTTGTTCCCTCTAATCCCTGGAAGAATATTGTGTTGTTGAGCTTGCGAAGAAATGTACCGTTGAAAGAGTAAAACTTTTCATATCCAATGGAAGTTTTCTTTAACTGAATTGCGCTGAACCAGTTCTCAAAGTTCTTTTGTTCCCAATTGAATATGGTGACTCTAGCTGACCATCCCATCTTGTAGTCTGACGAAACATGCCAATTTATGGAAACTCCACAATTATCACCACAAGGCATTGGTTTGGGAATACGAAAATGTCTCAAATCTGCCCATGCTCTGGCTTTTACTGTTCTGTTTTCAAAGGGAACAAGAATAGCTTCTGCAGGCAGAAGCATTGCTCGTGCTTCCGGGTTGCATTTTGTTGTGTCAGGACATCCACAAGCACAAGTATTGCAAGGTATAACAGATTCATTGTAATACGCAGAGAAGGAAACGCAACATCTAGCGTTCCCTTTTTTTGGCTTTGTGATGTTGCAAACAACTTGCCAGGTTGCAAGTGCTGGTTTTATAGCTTGAAGCCCAGAAGGGTCAGGAAAGTTTGTTGCTTCAACCCTTATTGGCGGACCACATTTATATTCTGGATTAAGAACACCAACAATTTTCCATTTTTCAGGTGGGTAAAAAGCTGTTTTATTCAAATCAGGTGGAATTTTGAAGACTTGCACTTGAAAAACTGACTTTGATTGGCTTGGATCCATGATTGTTGGCAATAGGCTGCCATTTCTGCAACAATTTGGTATCCTTCCAACTAGTGTATCATTTGCTTTTTCTCTAGGCAAGTCAGAAATGGTTGGCCTCTTTTCACAGTTCAGAACTTTAGAAAAATCCATGTCTTGGTAATATTGTCCAGCAGCACCATAGACGCAGCCTGTGTAGTCCATGTTTCTAGTGAAAGCTCCTTTCATTGAGTATATGAATTCACCTCTCATCCACTCCCATGTTAAATTCCAATGATCAAGACGTCCTAAAGGGTTGTCATTCTCCAGTGTTACCTGAGCAAGATAATTATTACCATTCGACTGCATAATATCATAGGAGATTGAAAGATCACCATTTTGCCTCGGCAACAGCTTAGTTTTTGTCTTTTTGGTCTTCATTTTTGGATTCTTTTTGCAGCAGATGTGCATTGAGGTTTCTGCAGATGAACATACCACAAAATTTAGATTGCAAGAAAGGAAAAGAATTCAATTGGGTAGGTGAGAAAGACTCACTCTTTTTAGTGGGCGCTGGACACTCGTATCCATCATTAACAAGCTTAATCGTTTTAGGCATCGGAATCCCAGGTGGCTTAACACCAAACATAGTGCCACTCATTTTAATTTGAGCTTGCATTTGACCAAAATCTGTTGCTGTGTTAATTGATGTGTCTAAATCTGCCTGAGGACTACCGGAGAGATAAGTCCCATTTCCGACAGGAGCTGGGAAAGAATCACCGCCAATCAAAACTGCTCCACTCGCGGAAACAAGAATCTCTTTGTGCTGAAATCCTATGTATATCTTCCATGCTTTTAGTTCATCTGTGCCAGTGTTCAATACTGTTGCTGTGGAATTAAACGTCCATGATTGAGCTGTTGCATTCTTCAAACGAGGATATCCTTTTGTTCGAGAAAGAAATTCATAGGACACATAGATCCCATTGCAGTTTTCTGCAGCTGGGGGCGGTGCAGGAGGTGGTTCCTCAGTATTCTCTTCTTCGTAATCTTGAGCTACACAAATACGATTTCTCAAAGAAAACAGTACTAACATGAACCTCAGCACTCTCCATAACAATTTCATGTCTTACTACTGAGATGAACGTGAAGATATTAAGATAAAAATGAAAGATACAACATGGATTCTTTAATGGCAAATTTTCTATTGGGAGAAAATAATTGAAATATTAATGGAAAATTTTGGAGAAACTTGGTTTCCTTGAACAATAATTTTGGATTGCGCAGAGCAAATGGTAGACAGTATAGAGAGATTGAGAAAATGGTAACGGGGAAATGGTAAATCTGAGATATAGAAACTACTGATGGAGAATAAGTCAGCTGAAACCTCAACCTCTAAGTTAGCGATGTATTTGGCGGGCAAGCAGCAATTAATGGCCTTTCGAATTTTTGTAATGCAGTTAATATAAGAGAATGACAACAATGTCCGCACTTCACTGTTTCAGATACTTAAATTATTGTGATCCTCTGTTATTTCAATCTTCTCTGCATAAGCAACAGTTTCCAGTTGTTTATTTTTGGATCATCAACCTTATTTTGTGAGGATTACGTGCTATATTTTTATGATGAACCTTACAGAATGAAACTAGAACCATTGAATTTGGAGGGTCTGTCTAACCTACTTTATGCTTGCTTCCTATCCAGTACTGAAAAAGTTCGATGAAATCAAGGGCTTGAATTAGTTCATCTCCTTCATATCATAATGGAGAAATCAAGGAAGACACTTTATAATGAAAGAGCTGCATATAGTTGAGTCTTCTTCTTTTGTTTTAAACTTCTTCTGGTGTATAATACAAGTTTATGATTGGTTCTTGTCAAATAACAATGTAAACGTAATGAAATCTTAGCCATAGGCAGGCTATTATAGAGGAACAAGCGGCAAAAGATCTTTAGAAGTTCAAGAGTTCAAAAAAAAGAGGGTACTTAAATCCCGTAGAAAATTTGATACTCGATTGATGTTAGAATATTCTAATGGTACTAATCAACAACTATCACAATAGTAGGTTTTTCACTATCTGGAATTTTGGTTTCGGGTATGTTTAGTATTGATAGTTTTTACTTGGTTTTAAAAGCAGAGGGAAAAAAAATATTTGATAAACATGAATTTTTGTGAAAACTATTTTTTTTTTCTACTAATTTTGACATATTGCAATTTTTTCCTATGGTAACTATGACTTCAAAGCAACAATACCTTGATCCCAAATGAAATTTTAATATCATGAGATGATATTAAAAATTGGAAACTGCAAAGAGAATACTACTCAGGTCTTTGCAAACCTATGTGGCTTCAAGCATTATATATAACTCTCTTTTGTTTCTCACGCAGAAAGCTTAAAACGGACAGAGAATCAGAGATGGTGGTAAAATGCACACATCGAGATGGGGCAAAAACTATTCAAGAATTTGAAACTGCAAATTATATATGAACTGCACATTCTAACATTACAAAGTACATTTTGAAGGCTGTCAACAAACAATCTAAATCAGCGATCATTCACAACAGTTGAATACACATTCCCTAATATTCTTTTTCAATTCAATAAATTGAATTGGCTAAACTTTCCACCAGCACAACAATCCGCATCTGAGAAAACAAAGACTTGCGTCTACCTAGATTAGTGTCATTCTGAAGCAATGGCCGTTCTTTTCTTCCTTAGCATCTGCTTTCCCCAGCTAATTTCATTTCTTCCTTCGCCAAATTTACACAAGGTTGTGTTCAGAATTCCAACATATTTGTTCTTGCCTTTTTTTAAACATCTTATGTACTGAAAGGGGACTCTTGGAGTATTTGCTATGCACATTGGTAGTTAACCAGATTTCTGCATTGAAAACTTTAAAATCTTACACCAACTCTATACTTGCAGGTTTGCTGCCTCCATTTCATTGTATGTAGCCTTTGGCTTTGGTGCTCTAGAGGATCTCGATGAGGATGATTTTGGAGAGCTAGTTGATGTCTTCTTTTTCCGTTTGTGTTTCTTCGGAACATTTGGAAGATCTGAAGGTGGAATGTCTTTGAACGTCTCTGATTGTCTTCCCATTGATTGATCAAAATCTGTTAGAACATGGTAAAGGACTGTCAATATATTTTATTTCTGCAGTGCATACATTAGGTAAATTTACCACAAAAGAATGAACTGGCAGCTCGAAGATTAGTTAAAATCTATCAGAACACAATGTCTATATCTTGTTAACTGGACATTGCTGAATAATCCCCCCTACAGCCAAGAAAACTTCCCTAACACATTTCTTTCTTTACTAGACATGTCAACATATATTACTAAACACATATTTCTTTCATTATTAGACATGTCAACAGATATTACTAAATATTCTCACCAAGGGCTTCAAGAGTTTTAGTTTCCTTGTTTAAATTCGGACTTCTGAACAAGGACTATTTTGACTACTAAAGTTGATTTCACTCTGAACTAAGAAGACTTAATCAACGCAAACCCTGTACTAATTGATTGCTAATTGAGCATTTCATTGCAATATTAGATTTAATATTGGTGAAATTAGGATCGATCTACTCTCCAACAAGATCAATCACATTCTCCCACATATATATTCTCGAATGGATCGCAGAAATGTCTTTAGTTATATGCCATGAGCCCATGGATTCCCCATTGTAATATAGAAATGTTGTCTCGTGACAGAACAGCCAAACTCTGCATGTTCTTGGGGGAAAAGAATCTTACTTTATCATACTTTCCTGAAAGTTCATAAAATGAAATGATAACAATAATATAATCCGCCTCGATCACTAAACCGTGAAGAATAGTCTGTTGCACTTGTCTGAGCATAAATTTTCCACATTCCACATGGTGTTAGACTCTTGTTTATGCAAACAAAAGTCAGATGAATAAAAATATCTCTTCTATTATCTATCCTCTTCATAATTTATCTAGCTTGTAAAAATAATTACATGGATATCTAATATGGATATTCTACAAAATCTCAATGCTAAATTTTAAAGGAAAAAGAAATTGAGAGAGAGAGCAAAACATGCCTTGGGAGGACCATGTGGACATAGCCATTGAAGCGGAATCCATTGGGTTGCCAATCGAAGATGAGAAATCAGGTGCTGATTTGAACTCATTCATCTGCTATCAGCAGGATTACCAACCCAAACAAACAATTAATTAAGAAATAAAGAAAACAAAAATTTTGGGTAAATGAACATCTCAGATACAGCACAGCACAAATATTCAAACCAAAATGAGGACAACATGGTACATACCCAACTGGGTGCAGTCCCAGATTGGCCGTCCCAACCTATGTGTGCCACATGTTTAACATCTGTTGGGTACCCAATTTCCATCTCTCTTTCTTTCACAACTATAACAAATACCCATTTGGCCACTTAGCCCCAAACCATCAAGAAACATATAAACAAATAAATATATACACAAACGTATGGAGAGAGGACAGAGTTGCTTACCAAAGATTTGAGAAATGTATTTGAAGCTTTTGTAAATCCCTTTCATTTTGGTCGCCATGGTGGAGACTGGAAGCAAGCAGAAATACGATGGGAGAAAGAAAGAAACAATGGCGAAGGAAACGGCAATGAAACGTACAGATTTGGTAAATTTACCTGACAGAAGAAAGTAGACAACGGTGAACTCAGTTGGGGATTTGGATATTTTTAACTACAATTGAAACAAAAACATATACAAAAAGACAAAAGGATTCCTGCGTATCATATAAGGCATAGTTACACGTGATACAAGAACTATTTACCCGTGAAACAAGATTGGTATCTAGATATCTAAATCTAAATTATCTATTATGGATTACAAAGAAAGACAGCAAAACAAATCCATTATTAATTTACCTGATCAAGAGAAAGGGAATGCTGGTAAAAGGGCTTAAACGAGAAGCAACTTCTCCTCCAGCTCCTCCAATAAGCACTTATGCATGGTTTCTTTATCCACCTTTCTATTACAACCAAACTCGACGCACAAATTGACATGCAAAGCCACTACTTCAACAGAAATGAAAACTCATCGAAGCCCAAAATAGAGAAATAAAACAGAGAAGTGCTGAGAAATAATAAAGGGGAAGAAGATAACTGAACAAAGGAGAAGAATATTAAGAGACAAAAAGAAAGTGGGGAGCCATGAAAATGAAAATACGAAGCTCCTAAAGTAAGGCTAAAGGAGACAAGAAGATAAACTTTTGTTGTCGATGTTGTTATCGTTGGTTCGGAAAATTGTGACCGAAAGAAAAAAATATGTACGTAAATGGGAATGTGGAGCTTTATTGTTTGAGAGCGAGTAAAGCGCGGGGTTCAGGTCTTCTTATGTGTTATTTGTTGAGGCTCCTATCTAAATTAAATCCAAGATTTGTCTTAAAATGCGGGCTAATAATTTAATCAGAGGACAGAGCAAAATCAATTAAAGAGAGTTAATACTATAATTATGTTTTTTTTTATATAAATATCTTTTTATGTCTGTTTTTGCAGAGGTTGACTCCCTTGTTATTAATAAATTATACCTCGAAATTTGCTTCCATGAACTTAATTGTGTCTGCTCTTGTAATAAATTATGCAGAGCCTACTTTTTTACTTTAATCGATTACAAACTCTCATTATTTATTTAAATAAATAAAATCGAGGGGGAGCTTAAATCACTTTTGATATTAATATTGACCATAATCTTTCCTATGATGTAAAAATTCATCCTACAGTTAAAAATTCAGATCCCATTTAGTTTAAAATTTGAAAGCAATTTTTTTTTTTCTTTTGGGAAAACAAGAGATATTGAAAATATGGCTGAAATGTTTTGAAAACCTATTTTGGAATAGAATACTAAACTTTAATACAAATTTAGAAATGAGTAAAATGTCATTTTTAAGTTTTTTTTTATTTAACTTAAACTCAAATTTTGCTTCATTTAAACTTAAGAACTGTTTTCGATGTGATATCAAACATTTTTTTTAATGCCAAGTAAAAATAAAAATTTAACGGAAAATTTTAAAATGTATCCTAAAGTCTAAAAGCTATTTTTAGAAAACAAATCAAACGTATCCTCATTATTCAAGTATTTTTTACCAGTCATTATAATTCATTGGATCACTATAATTTAGATGACTATATAGACAGAGTTAAACTATAAGAGTGATTATGCTTTAAGTACATTGAAATTCTTACAAAATGAGTGAAATGTGGAGTTACTTAAATAATTAAACATTATTTAATGGATAATTTTTTCTTTAATCCAATTTGTTAAGCCGGCGGTTATATTAATTTGCAGGTTGTGCTATAATTAATTGAATACCATCTCGAGAAACTTCTTTATTGCTTTTCTTTACTGGATTTCCCCCCCAAAAAAAAAAATATTAAGTCAAAGCCCTAAAGACGAGTCAGCAAAAATGGTTCAATTTATTTGATCATATAACAGAGAGTATCTTTCATATATAACTGTCACACATTGTATATATTTGTATTCAATTATTTCGTGCAACCCACATGGATAATCATATGATTCATATCTCCGATTATAGACAATTAATTTTCCAATGTTTTATTATTATTATTGTTGTTATTTTTAGTTTGGAAATACATTGAAATCTAATACCCGTGCTTCTCTGGCAAATCCCACAAAACGCTTTGTGATTTTTGGTTGTTGGAGCCACGTTCTTGAGCAGCTGTTTGTTGGAATGAAACAACAGCATTTTTAAAATTTTCCAGGTTTCCCAATTCAGAATTGTGCTGATCACCTTGAGAGAGCAAAGGATTACGTAGATACTTAACTTTGGATTGCTTAACAGTATTATCAGGATATTGCAATTTTAAAATTTGCATACTCGTCACAATCAATTAAAGTCAATGCTAGGTTGTTGATGTTGCAATTACATTAAAAATGTGCAGTTTCAATTGTAAGACAAAAAGTAGTGATGTTTCAATAGTTAAATTCTGTTTAACATCAAACGATTTTATTCCGCTGTAGTTATAACGAAAGGATTAATTTAAAACATAAAAACTAGTACAAGTAACAAGGTATATATCAATGTATATACCATGTTACATGATTATTCGGACGAAAGAGTAGTGACTAGGAGCATAAATTATGTTTACAGTCCCTCAGTATAAGCAACTCCAGTGGATTTCAACCATGTCCCTCCAGCAATAAGCTCTGCTACTGTAAATTTTTTGGCTTCTTCAGCACTAGTAATAACATGATAGCCAGGCCATTTCACTCTTTTACTAGTTCCAGCACCTGGTCCTCTGTTCATATACTCCCCATAATACAATGTCTTCAATGCAAAGTCTCCATCCCATTCTGACCATCCTGCTGGATCAATATGATCACCAATGTAAGATTGCATGAAAACAGTCCTAGAAAATTCTTTCCAGGGCCGGCCCAAGTATGATTTTATTGTGCCCTTTACGGGCTCGAGATCAGAGCTTGCTAATAACGTCACATTTTTGGATAGAAAGTGCCTGTGTTTTGATTTTTATCAGTTCTTCCTTGGGCCGTCACCATGTTGGACTGTTTGCTCATAGGCTTCCTTGCTACGATCTTGCAGTTTTGGAACACAACAGCTGCATTCCCGAATATGAAGTCTACTGTGCCAGTGATGTAGCAATCTCTGTAGAACTGACGATTTGTGTGGGCGTAGAGTGTGTCTTGGTATGCGTCAATGCGGCAACGATTGATCACCGATTGATCAGCGCTTACACGGAGGGCCACTGCTTGATGCTTCTCCGGCCCAGCTGTGTTTTGGAACCAGATATCTTGGGCTATAAACCCATCACCACCAACAGCTTCATAAGAAAAAATTCCATTAGTTACTATTATTTTGTATCTGATGCGCTAATTAGTGCTAATTTTATGCTATTATGGGGCAAGATCTTTACCGACGGTTGCTGAGTTAAAGGTAGTAGCTCCGTCAACCACGTTAAGGTGACCGGTGATGATCGTCAGATCCATGCCATCACCAGCGATCATCAGGTTCTTCTTTTTCTTTCCTACCTCAACGTTTTCTTTGTACGTTCCCTTCTTCACATAAATAACATACCTAGTTTTGCTATTATCGGGTGCTGCTGCCACTGCCTCTTTCAGAGTCTTGTACTTTCCGCTCCCATCTTTAGCCACCACAACGTTGGCCTTAATTTCTTTCGGCAAAGCCTGTAAAAGCATCCGGTCTCTCGTCGTCACCCACGACGGAAATTGAAATCCTCTCGTGACTTTCCGGATAACGTCGGTGTTAAAAGGTGACATCGCAACAAAAATCGCCAGAAAATTTCTCGCTCTTGTTATCAATTCACTGAGCCTTGGTTCCATCAGGGATCCTTGCTGAACCCTCCAGGCCATCCAAGCACGTAACATGATTGGTAAGAACACCACTTAGCCATGCATGCGCATCTTCATGAGAATTGGGAGCTCTTTCTCGAAGAGCCGCCATGGAATCCACAAGTCTGTCAATGGATAATTCCATTAACTCCACACAATCAATCAAACCCGTTTGCTCTCTAGGGTTGTTGATCCGATGCTTGACGTCATTGGCAATGCTGATAGTTTCTTCTATGTGTGATGAGGATTTCTTTAAGAAGAACTGCAATAGATCAACATCATTCATTTTCATGGTGGTGTTAGAAGCTGCTTTCCGAAACCATAGCTAGGCATGAAGCCTGGTCATGGGCTTTAGCACAAATTTGGCTTAGAAGCAAAGGGTTTGATAAGTTGGTAAAGCCTGATAGAATTTGTGGTAAATAGAGTAGCCAAGGAAATGATAGCAAGAACAGAGAGAATTAGAAGAAGAATTTTATGCTTAGATGTTTCAGGAGAGTGTAGCAGAAGAGGTTGGTGGAATGTTGCCATATTGATAGTATATTGTGCAAGTGTTGCTCAGCTTTTTGCTAATGGCTCCTTAAATAGAGTGGGAAAAATGGATTTTTGTCAATTAAGAAGATAATAGAAACTAGAAAGCAATTCCGATGGACCTAAATTAAAAGTACTGGAACCATGCGGCATATCATCCTGAGGAGTTGTAAATGGAAATCATTAATTACTGCGATTGTCGGCCATTGCACACAGAATGTCAATATTTCATACTCGTTGGGCCCTTTGTATTAGAAAATAAAGAAAGCAAAATCATGAAAAGAATACAGCACTATCTTATATTTTAAAAAAACTTTTGCAGGGGAATTATTTAAATAGTATTTATTATTAAAAAATAATAATAACATTATATTTACTGATTGGTTGAGTTTGACTGTAATTACAAAAATGCCATTCTAAACTAAAGCCGTGAATGAGTCCATTAAACACAGATGGAGGCGTTAAAATAGGCTTAATTTTCTATATGTATATGTTATTAATATTTAAAGTACAGTTTAATTATTATAATAAGAGACACATTAGTTATTGATAATTATTTCTTAATTTAATTGCAATTATAACAATTTATTTATTTGACATTATCTTTTCTAACTATTTATTTTAATTGTCAACTTTATGATTAGATTGATGTCTACACATCACATACTCTTTAAATTCTAGAAAATTAAAGCACTATAAAATTTAATTTCCACAAAGACATTATTTTAATTAAAGACGTAAAATCTACTTTAAAAATAATATAATCTAAATGCACCAACTATTTAATTAAATTATTAAAAAGTTGCAAATTAAGTTTGGCAAAAATCTAAGTTGAGAGGGTTTTGGATTTGAATAAATTTTATTTAAACTTGAATTGGTCTAAATTCGGATTCGATGTTATTTATGCCTAAGCCTGAACTTTTAAAACTTAGAATAACATTGGCAAAAATCAATTGAGCTTACAAAAAGCTCAACTCAATTCAAATAAATTTGTTAAAATTAGGATTAGATTTTATGTTATTCAAATCGAGTTTTGATCACTCAATTCGCTTCAAATCTAGACTTATAAGTACATTAACTCAAACTTGACCCGAATCCAGCTCGGACCATACTGAATTTTAAAAATAAGAATTATATTTAAATTTATCCCTAAGTTTCATACTTCATTCAAGTGAGAGTTGTTGAACCTACTTTTTTTTGGGGGCGGGGTCAGTTCTTTTACTAATGCTAAACATGAGCATCCATTGAAATAAAAGTTATACGGGATTGTCAATTGTCATGATGTTACCTATCCTCCATTTCAATTAATTTATAGTGAAAGATTCCTAAAAGCATGAGACTATGATGACGCCTCTTTTCAACTGGGGCCAACATAAGATGAAAAATACACATGTGATGGAAAAAGATCATGCAATGCCATTACGATTTGGATCGATTCCTGAATATCTCCTAAATTTTTGAAAACATCTCATCACTCCGTTGCTTCAGTTATGGTTAAAATATCCAACGTCTATGTAGTCAAATTATCTTACCTCTGTTTAACCACTTTGTTTGATCAGTTAGTCATGGAAGAGTAATATTGTACGAATGTCGAAGGGTGATGATATATCTATAAATTTTAAAAAGCTTAAGGGGTACTAAGAAATTAGCCCAAACCACAAGGGTTGGCAAGAAAAGAATTGTTTCCTTTGTCACGTGTGACTCATGTGCATGACCCAGCGGTCTCACCTTTTATGTATTTTAAACAAATTAAGACTAGCTTTTTTGGTGCATTCAACAAGAACAAGATTAATTTTACATTATATATTCACTTGTTTGACAATTGATTCAATGAATAGAATGACTAAAGATAATTTTTTTTTTAAAAATAATTAATATAACGTGCTAGCTATAATTGAAGTGATTAAAAAATCATATAGATTAACAGACGTGAGGTATATGATCTCAATTGCCACTAATTGCAATGAGTAAGATGGTATATATATATATAGCAATAAATTATTATTACGAAATTGATTTTAATAAGAATAATTATGGATGATCGTACACTCTTAATTAATCACGAACCGACTTGTTTTGTTTTGTTTTGTCAAAAACTGGATACGGGGCAGTTTAATTTAAATCTTCATCTTTATAATTAAAGAAGATTTGATAATGACTTATGTCAATTTTCCACATGAGACAACAAGAAATGTAAAGTCTAATCTAGACGCATGTAATATTACAACTAGCTAATCGATAAATCAATTTAGAGCTAGCTGTTAAGCAAGATATTAATATTGATATATTTCTTAAAGAAGATAATAAAAAATAGTTTACTATTTATTGAAAATTTATATAAATAAATTAATCACTATAAATATATAAAACTACGAGATTAAAAATTTTATCTCTTCAAATAACATTATTATTAAATTTTATTTCAATCTAAAACAAAATTGTAAAAAAAATATTGAACAATTGAAGTAATTTTGACCGATATGTAACGTAAATTCACAATCCAATTCAATTAATAATTACCTTACAATTTTTTTAATAAAAAACATGTTCCTAAAAATCATGACAATGTGGATTTTTTTAATTGTTTATTATAAATAAATAGTGCTGTTGAAGACTTGAATGATAATAGATTACAAATACTACCAAATCAGAACAACGGAATGTGTACACTAAATAAAACCTTGTAGTTTATTTGATGTGATAGAAAATGGGGTGTGTACATTGAATATATATAACCTTATTGTTTATTAATTTGATGACAGACAAGATTGGAGGTTCGAGTACACATTGGAGAAAGGTAGAGCAATATTATATGTGCCCCAATTCTGTATTAATTCTCGTATATAGCACATGCATATGTATATATATATATATATAATATATTTTCTGGAGAGAGAGATGATCAATTGAGCTTAACAATTCTTCAACAACAGTTGGCCAGGTCTGTTCACAAATAGCAGAATAACTTGCATGTTTATTTTAATGCAGTCTTTGAGACTCTGTAGGGTGAATGGAGGATGTAGGAAGCGGAGTCTCTGTTTCAAGCTGCTGCTTGGATTTTCATTCATAGAATATAGTTTGTTTGTAACTCCTTGGCTAAGAAGTTTTATCTTGATTAGTTATGGTTTATGAGAACGTGAATTCTGCTATACGATGTGCTTACTCAATTTTCATGCTTGTTTTCTGCTTCCTGTTTTCATCACCCTGCTCAACCTTGGAGCAGTTTGAAGGGGTATTTCAGATTGTATCGGAATTATGTAACTTAGCCTGGTTGTTGAGTTTAAAGCTGCGTGGAATTGTTGGTTGTGTATTAGCAAACACTGAGCTAAGCGAATCAATTTTTGGCGTCTGATGAGCTTATCGGGCATAAGCTCCATTTTTTATTTTTTCTTTCCATATTCCAGGAATGTAGCAATTTCGCCTCACCTTTGTTTTCCTGGTAATCTCATCAGAGAGCGAAATGAAGATGTTTGGTTCCATTGGCTCCGCGGCGTTTAGTGTGACTGACACTAAAAGCATACTTATTTATATATTTAATTTTATGTATATTTAATGCGATATAATTCAATAAACTTGCTGCACCAAGCATGCGATTGTATCATAAAATATAATATTATTCCATTAAACCAATACAATTATCACCAGAACGATACAATGAAATGCAACACTTCATTATTTATTTGATGATGGGCAAGTACTAGGGATTCAAGCACGTCTTGGAGAATGAGAGCATTATTTTGCTCTAGTTATATGCTTGGAAATTAAAACTTTCAACAAGCTCTACATAACAATAGCAAATAATTCGATCATTTGAGCTTAACAATTCTGGCAAGACAATTGTCGGCAGGCCTAGGCTGAGGCAAGTGCACTATTGGGCATACAGGGTTAAGCTGTTCTAGCCTGAAAATTATAATACACAGGGAGAAAATTAATTAAAATATGAATAATTTGCAACTAATTGTAAAGATTATGAAAAGAAATAGTAGTGCTTATTAATTAGTAAGAAATTAAACTCACTTATAGTTAAGGAGAAAGTAATGAAGATAAGTTAAGATTTCAATCTTGGCCATATCTGATCCAATGCACTTCCTCGCTCCTCCTCCAAAGGGAACGAAGGATCCTGGTTTTACCACACGATTCTGCTTACCAATTCAACAAAATAAACTATGTGATCAGTAAGCTATTGCTTACCTATATGCTTGCTTTGTAAAATAAATATATACCTAGTTAAAGTTAAAATAATAACATAAATCTTAAATTTATTATGTAAACGATGTTAATATATGAATTGTAGGTCAAAAACTCACATCCCATCTTGAAGGATTATATTCAAGTGGTGCGGGATAAATTTCTGGATCCAAATGAACGGCTCTGGTCCAAAGCATAACTTTCCATCCTTTTGGTATGAAATAACCTGCAAAGAATTAAAATTAAGTTTTCAGAATATATAAGACATGAAAGAGGAAGCAAGTGTATATATGTAAAAGCTTTTACTTATGGAAACATTAATCAGGCGTTGGTGCTTGAAGTGACTAACCATTGATGTTAGTATCTTTTTGAGCAATCCGAAGATCCGAAAATGGTATGTTGAAAAAGCGTAATGCTTCATCAATCACCTAAAATAACAAATATATAGAGTTTGTCAATGCAGTAAGTAGAAAAGATTAACTAAACAAAACAAGTTATCAATAGCTCATCTTTTATGTATATAATCGTAGTGCATATATAGCGCAGATACCCTAGGTAGATATTCCATTTGCCTAATTTCCGCAAAGCTCAATCCTTTCTGTGATGATGGCCGTCTCTTTATAATCTCCTCTTGCTCTTTCTGCAAAATCAATAAGAGTTCAACCTTAGTAATTAATGTTGTCTTTCTCATGAGATACATCCGATAGTCCAGCAGTATGCGTCATGTGTGCTACCTAGGTTTATGGTTCAAAGTAGCTGGAAGGATCAACTTAATTAATTAATTGAAATATCGAACCTTGGCCTTTTGTAACACTTCTGGATGTCTATGCAGAAAAATGGTTGACCAGGTTGAAACGTGTGCAGGAGTACTAACACCTGCAAACGACAATACGAGTAGTACTTCTATGATCTCTTCATCGTCCAGCCTTCGACCGCTCTCGTCTTGGGGTTCCATCATTAAATCAAGCATACCTCCCTTCGGCTTTTGCCGACCACTTTCTTTCATTGCTCTTCTGTTATCGATTTCTGTTTGCAGAATATTTAATAACTTCTTTTTTGCCTGCAGATAATTAATTAGGAAGCAACCATTCGCGGGATCAGTCTGGTTGCCAAAAGCAGATACAAAAACACATGTATACTATCAATGTTACAGTACGTACGTTGGGTGAATGAAAAATTTAATTACCTGACGTGCTTTATGGAAACCGGAACCAGGAATATCAACGACGGAACATTGAAATCCAAAATGGAAATCAGCAATAAGGTTCTCCATTTTGTCAATAATTGGATCACTATCAGCTCCGAGGGCCATACGAAAAACGTTCCTGTAAGCAAACCTTCTCAATTCATTCAACAACTCGACAGGCTTATCCCTGGAAGACCAATCCTCCAAGGAAGAAATCACGAGATCTTCAATATTCTTAAGATAAATGGCAAGCGCTTCATGGCTGGTGGTTGGAGTTAACAAGAGATTGCGCAGGCGCCTGTGTGCAACGTTTTGAACGTTAAGAAAAGTTCTTTTACCGGCTAAAATATTCATGGCAACGGGATACCCAACTCCAAAAGTGTCATCGTCGTTCAAAACCCGTCTGAAGTTCTCCGGTGTAGTAACTATGATGCTTGGGCTCCCTAGTAGGTGCGCCTTGTATATACCTGTTCTACCATGCCTGTAACATCGGATCGCACCCATCAATCAATCAATGAACATTATTTAATTAATTAAGTAAGCAGAAACGTATATATAATGACAACAATAATGATAATACATAGTTTGCTTGAGAAATATAAAAAGAAACCTTTTAACGAGGTCGTTCATATATCTGTCAGGGTCGTCGGCATTTAGAGCTTGGTGATAGGACCGGTTGTTGCCAATGAAAGGCCAACCCATATCACCTGGAGGGAGTGAATGTCTCTTCTCACCGAATTTCCTAACATAATGCCACTCGGTTATTTTCTTTATAAACCCCAACGCAACAACGCAAGTTCCTACCAAGATTGCAAGAATCAACCAAAATATATCCAACTCCATTCTGATTCTGATGTTCAATTGCTTCTCTTATCTGATGGTCTATCTCTACTACTAGCACAGATCAATATATGTATATATATATATCTTCTATTTGTATGTCCACTTATTTATAGCTTGGCCGGTTTAAAGGTTTAGTCAGAGTAGAGGGCCCTAACTGGCTGGCTTTTTTAGAATATGAATGCAAGTTATTTATTTATTTTTAATATATATATATATACGTTAAAAATTGATCATTTTATATTCTTGGTCAAGTCAAATATGTACAAATGCTTACTCCTACATTTTGTTAATTAATTAACTAAATCCAATTTTCCGGGTGGGTTTATGTATGCGTTAGACGATGATTGCAATACGTTTAATATTAAATATACCATTAGAATTTTGCTTAAGAATCATGTTGCATTGAAATTCGTTAATTTTTAACAATAGGCACTCTTATTAGTTTATTAGCAATTAAGAAAATATTCGATATCATATTAAATATTTTTATACCACAAAAGAAGTGTCTACATACGTGAATTAGCTAGTGTAAATCTCATTTACTGCAGTGAAATCACATTTATTGGCTTATTTTTCATCTATTTATTCAGTGTATTCTTCTTCCGATTAAAAAAATATGCCATGTTAGATGATCAGTTTACAACTATAAATATTTTTAAAATTAAGAATAAGTTATATGATTATGGCATTTCTTTTAAATATTAAAAAAATTAGTTATTTTATTCATAAAAGTAACATGTTTGTAGAAAGCTAATTAAAAAATTCATCACCTGCCCATGGTTGCTGGATGCTCTATTTTTGACCAGTGATGCCATAAGTTTAAGACTACCATTTTTGACTTTTGAATTCTTGCAATTTATAAATTCACCAATTTAATTATAAAGTGAGAACATAGATGTACTCCATTTTAATTAATATTAAGAAATTTTAATTTTTTTAATTCATATATGTTTTTAATGCAATATAAGTTATAAAGTGAACAAAAATATATGTATGTATTGATTTATCAAACCAAAACTACTACATAAAATTAAAATATTATTTCATTAAGAGTAATTTTTAACTTAGAAATTACTGCTACAATTATGAAGAAATAGAAATTAATCTGATAAGAATTAAAAGAAGATGTTAGAATATGGAAGATGTCATGTATTATTATTTAATTTTTATTTAGTGACTGTTTTAAAATTAAATTGATTATAGGGTAAAAGTCTTTTTAGTCCTTAAAATTTGACTAAATACCCTTATAGTCTTAATAATTTTAGAAATACTCTTAAAAGTTCTAATTTCATATAGAATACCTATTATATCGTTATACATAATATTTAGCAAAAACTAATAAAAACTACATTATGTTTATGTAAAATATATAAATAAATAAATAAAATAATTATAATATATCACATATTCTATATAATTAGTATTAACATATTATAATTTTTATTTATTATTATTTTACTTTTATTCTTTTAATTATATTTTAGATATATGTATTTTATGTAAATTACAATATAATCATAAATATTTAATATAGTATAAAATAAATAGATTTATAAATCTATATTTTATTAATAAATTAATACTTTATATTTTAGTTGTATTTAATTTTAGTAATTACAAATATGTAATTTGTTATTATTTAATTTCTTACAATAAACTACAATAAACGTATTTTGTTAATATATTATTAAATAATATTTGTATTTATTTATTACATAAACATAATATATTTTATAAAATTTTAAAAATTTATTAATTTTTTACTAAATATTATGTATAAGGGTATAATAGGTATTTTATATGAAATTATGACTTTTAAGAGTTTTTTCAAAATCATTAGAACTTATGAGGGTATTTAATCAAACTTTAGAGACTAAAAAAGACTTTTACCCTTGATTATATCATTCTGAATTTTAGTCATTTTAGTTAGTGATCATCCATTATAAATAAGAGTAATACAGCTGAAAATTTTGTTGGATAATGTGATGTAATAAGATTTTCTCGATGAAAAACACTACCACTTGACTTAAAATGTATGAAATAAGTGCCTAAATAGTAGTATGATATACTGTAAGAACTTCAGACTAGAGTGACAGTTTTATTTGAAACCTTTGGATTATGATACCAAAAAAGCAGAACCAAAATAACAGTTCAGACTTGTAGTAATATTCCCAAGAAACCGAAGAAAATCATAACCAAAAATAGGAAAGCAT
This sequence comes from Melia azedarach, assembly GCA_028052125.1. Classification (NCBI taxonomy): domain Eukaryota; kingdom Viridiplantae; phylum Streptophyta; class Magnoliopsida; order Sapindales; family Meliaceae; genus Melia; species Melia azedarach. The sequence goes on from CM051406.1 coordinate 7,836,239, forward strand.
ATTGAAAAGGGGGAGATGATGTTTCAAACTTGACTTCTGGCGTTTCTGCTTTCTTCTCCTCTTGGGTTTCTTTGAGTTTTCCTGTTTCTGTTGTTGCTTTTCTGCTCGCATTCCATTAAAGCTTGTCAGGCATTCCCCAATATACATTCCTTCATATCGTAGATCCATATCCAGGCTCCGAATTATTCTACTTTCAATATAATCATAAGCAATGGTATCCCCATTGTTCAAACGAAAAATCACTATTCCATCTTTTGCTAACTCGAGTCTAATATTTACAATCATCTGATGTTCATCTTCGTTTTGGGGTTTAGTATTTAAAGCACTCTGAAGTTCTTCTTCATCCATGAATGTCAAAGGAATAACAATCTTCCTTTCACCGAATCTCTGCTTCATATAATCTTCCAAAACCAAGACATGGAGTTCCATATTAACTATAGTGAAAAACGCTAATTTTCCTTCCCAATTAAAGGGCGATAACTTGTCTGAATCTGAGAAGAAACCTTGAGGCAAAGTATTGACTACAGCAGCACGCTCATTCTTCAAGTTAATAGAAACTGCCTTAATTAATTTTTGCTCACGAATTTTAACCATATGAATAGCTCCATAAGTTCGTATAAGAAGAAATCTCTCCGCTGTTACTCCAAAATCTTGCAAATGTTCAGAGGCTTCCAGGGGTCTCCAACGATCATCGATCCCTGCAGTGAGAATTTCGCAAACTTCTGAACGAATATTTTCCCTATAGTGGTAATTAAAGGAAAACACTTTATATAGACCAGTGTATTGATCCTGAAACATGAACATTAAAAAGCTTTTAAAAGATGGAGAAGGCAGATCAAGTATTTGACGGGTTGCCGGATTCCTGATATGGTAACTTTTATTAACTTTTTTCTTCAGAAGTAAGAGGCCATGATCATCTTCGAACAAAACCCTGAATGTATCTTCTCCCTTATCAGTATCAAAATTAGAAGCTGCTCCGAATCTAGGTTTAATAACACGGCTACCACCTCGATCCTTATGCATGTCAACGAATCGGCGATCTTCAATTAAGTCACGCCATTCCTTGGAGAGACACCTGAACCTTAGCAAAGATTTTACTGGTAGAAAACTCAAGATATCAGTCATAACGTCTGTTGGAATGGGATGATTTAGGGGAGGTTCTGTAATAGAAGCTAAAGTAGACTTTTCGGTCTTCTTCTTCTTCTTTTTCTTTTTGTTCTTGTTCTTGTTCGTAGCTGCAGCCGCTTCTATAGCTTTATAAATCTGTCTGAGCGGTTGCATTTTCTGGTATTGCTGAGGAATAATATTAATGACTTTGAAGGTTATGTATGTTTCCTGTACCGCCGAAAATCAGAAAAAATAGAACATAGTTCATTAATTATGGATGAACTTTGTTGATTGATTAATTAAATCAAAAAATTTCCCAAAACGAAGGAAATCCGAGTTATTAAGTTCTTAATAAAATTGAAAAACTTTTCCTAAGCAAGCAAAAATAGAAACGTAAAATTTGAGTTAATCATGAAAAAAGAAAAGGCAAAATTAAGTCCCTAAAAAGACAATTCATTGTTTTTAAATAAGGGCATAATTATCGAACTTCATGGGAGAATCACACTTTTATTTCTCAAAATTTGGAGCAGATCCATAACAATTAAAAGAAAATTAACCTCACAAAGAAACGGGGTTTTGAATTAAAAACGAGATTGGGTTAAAACTACATGTTGCGTATAAAATTAACGAACGCAAGTGCACGTGTCGCAATCAAGTAATAAAGTGATAAGAGGATGTCGATCCCACGAGGAATATTAATTCTATAATTACCGAAGATGATTAATAAACAAATTTATCTAAAGAAAATGAAATAATTTTGGTTGAGAAAATTAAAATTTAGAATTAAGCAAAACACTTAAGAATTCAATTAACGAAAATGTTTAGGGCTAATGATTTATCATATTTGGTCGCATCTACTTATTCAATTGACGTTGTTCTAATTTAAACTACGTGTTGCTAGTTAATTATCCTAAATTATTCGATTGTCTCTCTCGAGATCACTCGAATCTATTCCGCGTTTAAAACTTCACTATATCTCTATGTGAAATTGATTAAACGAAAACGCATTACGATTTGTGATAATTATTAATCAAACTACGCAAACCATATTAGTATATCTCTATCTAACATGCAATTTACGGTGTTTATCAATTGGTCTAAATGTGATGTTCATTTTTCAAATCCCATCAATTCACAATTCATCTAAATATTGGCTAAATATTTAAAAGCATTAGTTATTATAATAAACACTCAATACATAATCTCAATCAATTAAACAACACAATCTCATAAATGGATGTTTCAATATACTAAATTATTGCCCTAGAAAAATGGGTTTAGCCACGCATTAGGTAAAATCCAAATTTATAAATAATAAATTCAATAATTGAAAACATAAATTCGGAATTCACAAATTTGTTCAGTTAACACAATAAATCGAAATAAGGAAAAGAGATAAACTAGATTAGGAGAGCTTTTCTTTTCCAAGTTCTTCTTTTCAATTCACCCTCTTTCCTCCTTCTTCCTTTTTCTTTCTTTCTTTCCAAATTTGTCTAAAAATCTCACCCTAGGTATGACTGCCCAATTCCTTCCCTTTTTTTTCTTTTTAAACCTAAAATTTGTCCAATTATAAGGTCCCCAAGTGCCACGCAGTCCAGCACCCAATTTTGTCTAGGAATGCAATTTAAATGGAAACTATCAATTGGATCCCTGTATTTATAATTAATCAGACATTTAGTCATGGATGGAGAGTTTATTGCACTTCAATCCAGATTTTGTTGCAATTTAATCCACCTTGGCAAAACATGGTGCGCGGTCACAGCAAGGCGCGCGATCGGGCACCTGCTTCTGCTAATGAAACTAGAAAATTCGGCAAATATTGATTGGGTCCCCTTTCTCTCATGTATTTAAGATTTATCTTTTTACTGTGATAATTCTTCATTTAGTCCTGATTTTGTTGCATTTTGGTCCACCCTGTTCTTATGTTCGGGTCTCTTCCTTTTCGAGTCGAATTAATCCTTTTTGAGCCCAATTAACTTTCAAAAGTTAAAATTATTATTTTCTGTACATAACAACCAAAATACATCAAATCCAAAAGAAACTTGAGAATTAAACAAACAATTGAAAGTTTAAAAGTAAATGATTAGTGCATGTTTTATGCACTTATCACTACATATTTGGGGAAACCAAATACCCCGAAGTAAAACCGTTGACACTGTTATGATTTTTGATTGTTTGTGAAAGATTTTTACATTAGGGTTTCATGCCCAAAAGAAAAAAACAATATCTAGTAGAGAAAATAATTAAGAGACATATATTAATGATCATAAACTGTTTTATGTAAAATTATTCTAAACATACCTTAGTATGTAAAATATCGAGAGCACGCACCCCAGCCTCAATTCAAAGCTTGAAAAACCACCCACTAATCTTTTTTTGGTTTTTGTTTTTGTTTTTATTTCTCGTCGAGGCCTGCTGTATATATAAGATCTCCATATATACAAAGAAGGAAAACCATGATGAGTTAGGAAACTTAAATCATAATGGAACTGTCAAAATTCTAAGACGGTTCTGAGTCAGCATTCGGAGATTTCTTTTTAATTCTTAAATAAATAAAACCAAATCTACTTTTAATGTCGATTTCTAAATCTTTGTTAGCACTCTGAAAAAAATAATTTTACACAATAGATGACTTAAATTGGTGGCTAAGTTACGTGGTGATGGAAATATATGACATGGGATATCAATGGATTCGTTACAGCCTTTTGGACGTCCAAATGCTGTTGCATTTGCTTTTTGTGATTGTTTGAGTAGTAAATTAATATGAGGAGCCAATTATATTTTATATAAAGAGTCATAAATGATAAAGTTTCAGATCATTTGAATGATTAATGGGTCTTTGCTACAAGATTAAATTGCACTCTTAGTCAGATGCTTGGCAGCTTCTTCTTGAAAGAAGTTCGTAGGAATTAAGGAGTCTCTTTCTCTCTGTTTTCTGATATACAAAGGATTTAATCCAAACGATAAATCTTTTGCCTCGATATTCCAGAAGCAAAAGCTTGAAAGCTACGTTTCAATTAGGTCAAAACTCTCCTGGGCAGGGCTTTCCCCTGCCCAGCCCATTGAAAAGTAAATCTTGGGATAATCCAAAGCCCAATAAAGAGTTAAGATTGTGGCTTCAGCTATCAGCCTCACCATCAGCAACACATATGTATCATCTGCAATGTGAATGCCTCTTTGATCAAAATGAGCGAGCAAGCTCCTAGAGACAGTGATGTCTAAGAGCTACATGGGATTTGCATGAAGTAAAACATATTCCAAATGAAACAATGCATAGAGGAGAAGTCATGACTCTTGAACTTGATTAATTCTGATATATATGATATAGAAGTTTGAATCTCATATATTCATTCGACTCTTATGATGCTGATACAATAATGGGTGGTGATTTTCATAGTTCTATTCATGAAAATCCAATCAGCAGCTTGAAGACAGAGTAGCAATTTGAAAAAATAAAAAGAAAATGTGATCAAGGAGAGAACAAGTATTCAACCATAGTTGAGACGGAATATGTCATTCTGAAGAAAGAAGTTTCCCTGTGGCTGTGGAATCAGGTGGAACATCTGCAACCATATATTGTAATAATTTCAAGTCACTAAAAAATACGAAAACCAAAATTATTAATAGTAGGAATAGAGTAAGAAAATACAACAACCTGGCTGAATCTTAAGTGGTGTTCCTCCCCGGCCAATTGAAGGCTGCCGCTGACGAAGATGACAATGCCACCGGTGGTAGAACACGTCTGAGAATCAACGGTGCTGATCATATGTCGGCATTGATCGAACGGCAACTGGTTAAGCTTGGCAGAGATATTATCAACCCCAATTATTTTCTGGCCTTCAAATGTCAGCATGGAGGTTGGTTGATAGAGAGACGAGAGAGAAGCTCTATCATTGTCAAAGAGATGGTAGTAATAATTCACAAATGACTTCCCTACCGATTCAACCTGTTCTTCCATTTTCCCCTTCCTCCAATCTCAACAATATCCCACTTATCTTCTTCCCTACCACCACCAACAACCATGAAAATATAAGGAAGGTGTGAGACGAACAATAAAGTGCGTATCATGTGGGCTAGCTAAAGGCAGCAAAAGGAGAAAAAGAAGACATCGGACTATCACCTAAAATTATACAATATTAAGACTATTCTACCCTCCATACGTGCGTTTTTACTTCATAGACAAGTGTTTGAAATGAACATATATACATGAAATTTCTGATATGAATGATAGTAGTAGGAGAGAGGGTAATAGGGTAATTGGATAATGGTGAGGAGGAATCAACAGACTGCTGCCTTTGTACGCAAAGTTGCATGGTGATGGAAACACAGTATATGTATATAGAATAGGTCTGTTGAAGAAAAGTGGCGAATGGTATCAAGCTTGTTAGACTTGCTACAACCTTTTGGCCGTCCAAATGCACTTTCTATACCAGCTTCTGGTGAAGGCTGCCTTGATTGATCAGCTTTTAGTGTTGAGAAAGGATTAAATTGAAGATCAGCGTGATGAAGACGCTGCTCTTTTGGATATTTAGTGGGGCTTTTGCTAAAAGACTAAAGCACGGAATATATACTGTTCGTGAATGCTAGTAGTGTACCTTCCTCTTGAGGATAGAGTATAGACTCTATAGTCTATAGGCATAGGAGGGTTTTTTTTTTTTGGATGACTTCATAAGAATGTCAAATCCGGGATTTTAAGGCAAGATTGTCATTGTACTCAAAAGGCTACTGTCTGGTTTTGCCCATTCAAAACTAAATTTTGGGCCGAGGCCTATAAGAAAAGCAATTTAAGATTTGTGGAGCTGAGCCTAGAGAATTTGTTAAGTGGGCCACTCCGTAATAAGGATGAAGGATTATTAAAGGTTTTATTACCCGAATTGATAGATATTTAAGTATTGTATATTAATATCTATTAACTAGAATCCAAGTCAAATATGGTACATTCATGAATAGACACTAGTCAAAAATGGAGTATCAGAAAATTACAGACAGGTGATCATTTTTCCATTATTTAAAAGAATATTTTATAACAATGTAACCTAGCTTACTCTTTGAAATATCTTATGTGTACGATATTTTTATATTTATCAATGCAGCAATTTCAACTGACACCAATAGAATACACTTAATAAAAGAGAGCAAAATGAAGTAAACAATGGTTGTACGTTTCAAATTTTTGGTTTGACTAGTACACATACGTAGCGTCGGGCAAAGCCATTTTTGTGATGTAACAATACATTATACTTATATATTCTTTTGATTTGTGTGCATGAGAATGGGTTTGATCCATGTAAATAATTGGATTTCCATGCAACAGAATTCACAACAATAATACTAAATCTATGAAATGATGGATATAATGTTCATGAGATTGTAATCATTATGTAATGCATACACACAGCCACCATGAAATTAAATTGGGTTTATTATAGTAAACATAATCAAGTAATCATTTGTATATATTTGACTTGACCAATAATATTTGATCAATTTTTAACAGATGTATATATAGTGTCTAGATGGTGGCTTATTAAAAAAATAAATAACTTGCATTCATATTCTAAAAAAGCCAGCCAGTTAGGGCCCTCTACTCTGACTAAACCTTTAAACCGGACAAATTATAAATAAGTGCACATACAAATAGAAGATATATATATATATATATATATATATATACATATACTGATCTGTGCTAGCAGTAGAGATAGACCATCAGATAAGAGAAGCAATTGAACATCAGAATCAGAATGGAGTTAGATATATTTTGGTTGATTCTTGCAATCTTGGTAGGAACTTGCGTTGTTGCGTTGGGGTTTATAAAGAAAATAACCGAGTGGCATTATGTTAGGAAATTCGGTGAGAAGAGACATTCACTCCCTCCAGGTGATATGGGTTGGCCTTTCATTGGCAACAACCGGTCCTATCACCAAGCTCTAAATGCCGACGACCCTGACAGATATATGAACGACCTCGTTAAAAGGTTTCTTTTTATATTTCTCAAGCAAACTATGTATTATCATTATTGTTGTCATTATATATACGTTTCTGCTTACTTAATTAATTAAATAATGTTCATTGATTGATTGATGGGTGCGATCCGATGTTACAGGCATGGTAGAACAGGTATATACAAGGCGCACCTACTAGGGAGCCCAAGCATCATAGTTACTACACCGGAGAACTTCAGACGGGTTTTGAACGACGATGACACTTTTGGAGTTGGGTATCCCGTTGCCATGAATATTTTAGCCGGTAAAAGAACTTTTCTTAACGTTCAAAACGTTGCACACAGGCGCCTGCGCAATCTCTTGTTAACTCCAACCACCAGCCATGAAGCGCTTGCCATTTATCTTAAGAATATTGAAGATCTCGTGATTTCTTCCTTGGAGGATTGGTCTTCCAGGGATAAGCCTGTCGAGTTGTTGAATGAATTGAGAAGGTTTGCTTACAGGAACGTTTTTCGTATGGCCCTCGGAGCTGATAGTGATCCAATTATTGACAAAATGGAGAACCTTATTGCTGATTTCCATTTTGGATTTCAATGTTCCGTCGTTGATATTCCTGGTTCCGGTTTCCATAAAGCACGTCAGGTAATTAAATTTTTCATTCACCCAACGTACGTACTGTAACATTGATAGTATACATGTGTTTTTGTATCTGCTTTTGGCAACCAGACTGATCCCGCGAATGGTTGCTTCCTACTTAATTATCTGCAGGCAAAAAAGAAGTTATTAAATATTCTGCAAACAGAAATCGATAACAGAAGAGCAATGAAAGAAAGTGGTCGGCAAAAGCCGAAGGGAGGTATGCTTGATTTAATGATGGAACCCCAAGACGAGAGCGGTCGAAGGCTGGACGATGAAGAGATCATAGAAGTACTACTCGTATTGTCGTTTGCAGGTGTTAGTACTCCTGCACACGTTTCAACCTGGTCAACCATTTTTCTGCATAGACATCCAGAAGTGTTACAAAAGGCCAAGGTTCGATATTTCAATTAATTAATTAAGTTGATCCTTCCAGCTACTTTGAACCATAAACCTAGGTAGCACACATGACGCATACTGCTGGACTATCGGATGTATCTCATGAGAAAGACAACAATAATTACTAAGGTTGAACTCTTATTGATTTTGCAGAAAGAGCAAGAGGAGATTATAAAGAGACGGCCATCATCACAGAAAGGATTGAGCTTTGCGGAAATTAGGCAAATGGAATATCTACCTAAGGTATCTGCGCTATATATGCACTACGATTATATACATAAAAGATGAGCTATTGATAACTTGTTTTGTTTAGTTAATCTTTTCTACTTACTGCATTGACAAACTCTATATATTTGTTATTTTAGGTGATTGATGAAGCATTACGCTTTTTCAACATACCATTTTCGGATCTTCGGATTGCTCAAAAAGATACTAACATCAATGGTTAGTCACTTCAAGCACCAACGCCTGATTAATGTTTCCATAAGTAAAAGCTTTTACATATATACACTTGCTTCCTCTTTCATGTCTTATATATTCTGAAAACTTAATTTTAATTCTTTGCAGGTTATTTCATACCAAAAGGATGGAAAGTTATGCTTTGGACCAGAGCCGTTCATTTGGATCCAGAAATTTATCCCGCACCACTTGAATATAATCCTTCAAGATGGGATGTGAGTTTTTGACCTACAATTCATATATTAACATCGTTTACATAATAAATTTAAGATTTATGTTATTATTTTAACTTTAACTAGGTATATATTTATTTTACAAAGCAAGCATATAGGTAAGCAATAGCTTACTGATCACATAGTTTATTTTGTTGAATTGGTAAGCAGAATCGAGTGGTAAAACCAGGATCCTTCGTTCCCTTTGGAGGTAGGAGCGAGGAAGTGCATTGGATCAGATATGGCCAAGATTGAAATCTTAACTTATCTTCATTACTTTCTCCTTAACTATAAGTGAGTTTAATTTCTTACTAATTAATAAGCACTACTATTTCTTTTCATAGTCTTTACAATTAGTTGCAAATTATTCATATTTTAATTAATTTTCTCCCTGTGTATCATAATTTTCAGGCTAGAACAGCTTAACCCTGTATGCCCAATAGTGCACTTGCCTCAGCCTAGGCCTGCCGACAATTGTCTTGCCAGAATTGTTAAGCTCAAATGATCGAATTATTTGCTATTGTTATGTAGAGCTTGTTGGAAGTTTTAATTTCCAAGCATATAACTAGAGCAAAATAATGCTCTCATTTCTCCAAGACGTGCTTGAATCCCTAGTACTTGCCCATCATCAAATAAATAATGAAGTGTTGCATTTCATTGTATCGTTCTGGTGATAATTGTATTGGTTTAATGGAATAATATTATATTTTATGATACAATCTCATGCTTGGTGCAGCAAGTTTATTGAATTATATCGCATTAAATATACACTAAACGCCGCGGAGCCAATGGAACCAAACATCTTCATTTCGCTCTCTGATGAGATTACCAGGAAAACAAAGGTGAGGCAAAATTGCTACATTCCTGGAATATGGAAAGAAAAAAATAAAAAATGGAGCTTATGCCCCATAAGCTCATCAGACGCCAAAAATTGATTCGCTTAGCTCAGTGTTTGCTAATACACAACCAACAATTCCACGCAGCTTTAAACTCAACAACCAGGCTAAGTTTACATAATTCCGGTACAATCTGAAATACCCCTTCAAACTGCTCCAAGGTTGAGCAGGGTGATGAATACAGGAAGCAGAAAACAAGCATAAAAATGAGTAAGCACATCCTATAGCAGAATTCATGTTCTCATAAACCATAACTAATCAAGATAGAACTTCTTAGCCAAGGAGTTACAAATAAACTATATTCTATGAATGAAAATCCAATCAGCAGCTTGAAACAGAGACTCTGCTTCCTACATCATCCATTCACCCTACAGAGTCTCAAAGACTGCATTAAAATAAACATGCAAGTTATTCTGCTATTTGTGAACAGACCTGGCCAACTGTTGTTGAACATTTAGAAACACAGTTATGTACATAATATGAAACCAAAAGCAAAGTCCAGTAGAGTCATAATGACATTTCCTCATATAACAGGATCCCAAGTAGCACCAACTATGACAAATTCCTTGGTTGGATGAAAGGGCTTTCAGTTAGTACCATCTGATGGAACCAAAGTAAATCCAATGGATTAAAAAAATCCAATTTAGAATGCTAGTAAAGATTCACTTTCAACCAGCATTTAATGCCACTCTGTGATCCATCGACTTTGGTCTAAAAGAAACTGCAATAATAAGATTAGCTACTGTGTCTAGAAATCAAAATCTTTAAAGGAAAAAGAGCTCAGACTAAACACATACTTTGCCAAGCCCAGAAGGTAGAAGAGATGGAGCACTGTCCCTATTATGAAAGTCAGGACAAAACCCTTCTAATAATAAATGTCTGTTATTAACTATCAGGCTTCCACCAGAATCATTCAGAAAACTGTAATAATAATCATACATAATATCCATAGACTCAAACAAAGAAGTTGTATAAACATAACCACAAAAAACCAACCAAATAAGGGAAATCCTCTGGCTTCAAAGGATTAACAACATCAACCCCAGACTTTGTGTCTCACACATCTCTTGTAAGGAAACCTCGTCAACCCTAGACTTTGTGTCTCACCCATACCTTGTAAGGACACTGAGTTCACTCTTATGCATCTAGCAAGGAAGACTAAACTATCAAAGCTATTCTAACAAAAGTTGATATCAGTAACCGAGTTAACTCAATTTTCCAGACAGTCAGATGTGCATATGATGTGAAAATTCTTGTGTCCAGATACAATACATTCAGCACATGGCTGATAATCAGATCAACTTTAGGTTAAACTATACAACTATCTACAGGCCAACAGCATTGCATCTATGACTCCAACGAGTATCGAGAACATTATTAATTTCAACTATATATTGAGTATCCTAGACAAGCTAAAGCATAGTCACAGCCAAGAAGTTTACAGAAGCAATCATCATAAAGGGGTAACTTATTCAAACCACAATATTCAGTCCAAAAAAAAATGGAATTCCACGCCAGTAACAACACATAAAAGCATGAATTGGTAACAACAGAAATCTCTTAGACCTTATTTATTAATCCACTATTAAACAAAATTAAGCTAGTTCCTTAACCTCTGAAACTCGTTTGAGATTAAGAAATTTGGTCCACTTCTAGCTCAAATGCTGAACCTCAGATTTCTATTTAATATTCTAAAGTATACCAATAGAACCAAATCAAAAGTATCAGCCAAACAGAAAAGCATCTAAATGACAGCTCCATAATCCTGTAAGATTATCATGGTCAGGCAGTAACATTCTATAGTTGTAAATGTAAAACATTACAGTTCTCTAATGCAAAATTCATAATCGTAAAATATGAAAAATCCTGACCACACTTCAATTTGTTATCAATTCCAACTGGACGGCCAGTACGCGTGAACTCCATATCCAGTCTTCCAATTATCCAAGTAGATAACTTTATTCACTGCCCAAAACGAAATCAACAACGACAAAATCATAACCAATCTCTGCACTGTCTTGTTCTTCACTCTAACAAGAACATGAGTCTCAAGCGCCAACAACAGCCCCACAATCGTGTACAAGAACCCCACTGCAAAACCCTCAGCTCCCAATTGCATCCCTGAACCCTGGTAAAAGAATACTAGCTTGTTTGGATCATTTCTGTCTGCCAAAAACATCGGCATTTTACGAATTATATTGTGCATAGCACCGGACACACTGAAAAAGTAAATAAACACAGCACCCAACAGCCAAATCTTGCGGTCGTGCAGTAAAGTCTCGCCGGCAAATATCTTCTTCGCCATAAAAGGCAACCAGATCAAAATTGCTACAGTTATCAGTCCAATTTGTCTCTTGGAGAGAAACGGAGGGCGTTGAATGGGTCCCACAGATATTTTGGTTCTTGATTCGACGAATTCCGCCATCGATTCGGCCATCCGGGAGAAATCCCCCTGGTCCATCGGAATCGAATCATCTTTGAGAGATTTAGCGTCCGGGCCGACAAGGCGGATGTGAGGGAGAGCGTTGACTCCGAAAAGGGAAAATGAGGACTGAGATTCTTTGAACTCGATTTCACAGAAGAAGAGTTTACTGCGAGCTGAAGACGGATTGTCGGACGGCTTGTTATTGGCGACGAATGAGGATGAGAGGAGGGAGAACTCGTTGTGGAGATCTTGGAGGTGAAGCTCGTGCTTGCTATGGAGCTGTTGAGCGTCGAAGAAGATTATGAGAGAGTACGGGCGTGGAGTTTTTGTCGAGGTCAAGAAACGGGAGACTAGGTGGTCGTTTAGGTGGATTACGCCTGATTTCGATTGAGATTGGAGACTCAGGAGCTCCGATACTAAATCTGAATTCGAACCGGCGGCGGTGACTGTGGAGACTAGGAGAATGGAAATGGCAGTGAGGATTATCATGTGATACATTTTTCCGGAGATCGCCATTGTTTCACAGTGGCTTTCGTCTATTTAGGTTTGATTTTTCTATTTGGGAAATTGGAAGGAGAAGTTTAAGACTTGGATTCAATTGTTAGCCGTGGTCAATACGACGACGCTTTATCATTTTTTTCCTTTCCAATATTACAACTTTATAATTTATATATATAGGAAATTAACACATATCTCCCCTGAGCTTTTGGAATGAAACACATGGAGAGAAACTATAGAAAACGGAACACATACCTCTCCTAACGACATCTACCTCCGTTAGTTGGCCAATTAAGCAAGGATATTATAGTAAAAACACAAAAAACTTTCCCAATTTCACCTTTTCGTTGAACATTTCAAAGGAAGATTTGTTTTTGTAGATAGAGAAATGATCTAACTTGCATTTTTGAACATAAAAAAAATGATTGAAATGTCAGAGATCTACAACGTAGGTTGTCTAATCAACCAGATTTGTTGCTTCATAGCTGCGAGGATGGATCCATAGAGGGAAATTGATATCATTTTCGCGCCATTTCGTTGCTTGGATAGTATAAATTTAGTGAGAGAGTCTCGATGTGGTGCTGGGTTTTCAAACTGAATGTTGGTGAAGCTTTAATCAAGCCAAGAGCTGTTACAATTGTTTTGTTCGTGATATAACCAGCTAAATATTGAAACCATAACCATAATCAGCTTTTGTTTTTCAGCACATAAGCTTTACTATTCTTGCATATAATTTTCTCACTAATTTACGGGTTCAGTGGTTTGTGCGAATACCCATTAACTGAGTATATATTAGTTTTGCCCATGAGCTGAAATTTTTTGTTATGTTCCTGCGTGCTTATTATTGTTCAATTTATGAACAAAGGCTACAATATTCTTATATGGGTTTATGCATTTGATCTTAATATCAGGATTTCTTGACCACAAATAGTGCATTAAAGTACGCTTAAGTTGCTATTCTTGCTGTCAATTTTGTTTTTTTACCATGGGTTAATGGATTTATTGTCTTCTTGTTGAATTTGTTTTCTGCGATGGTTTGGTTATGTGTAACTTGTTTTGTTGTGTTTTCAGCTTTGATGAATAGATTACTTGGTCCCTAGTTTTTGGTACAAGACTTTCTTTCTTGCAATCATTATGATATATATTTGATGCTATATAGCATGAATATTTGTATATTCGTATTACAAACAGAACCCAACTCAGTACTTCAAGTTCAAGCTTTTTATTATGTTTGACTTAGAAAGATGATGTTGTAATATCGAATTGAAAAAAGTAATTTTCGAATCTAAAAATTTAAGGAAAAAAAGGTATTCCTTTGAATTGAGTTATAAGAATATTTTGAATTTTTAATTAATTAGGTTATTTTTATAGTGAAATATCAACTGATCATAAACATTTAGTTAATATACAGTTAATGTTTTAGACAAAGTAGAGTATATATAGCCTTAAATGCTAACTCACCACAAAATAATGTGGAATACATTCAAACCTATAATATTAGCTAGTTAACAGAGTATGATGTGGTGATATATATATATAAAATCAAGAAATAGTTTGCTACTACAGAGCAATCAGAGTGTAAGTGATTACAGATATAGAAGAACTGATTAACAAATTTGGTACTGCCTACGCGAAGCCTCCTATTTCCATGTTAAACTTTAAACATGTCTTTATCAATCAATCAAGTGGTGATTAATGACTATAGGCTGACAGAAGGAACCCACACCCACATAAAGAGCAAATGCCAATTTCTTAAAATATTCAATTAGTATAATTAGTGAAAAATAATTTTACAAAAGTTAATGAAATATAGAGAAAATTTGCCTACGATTGTACTATATTGTAACAAATGACATATACAGTAACAATTATATTTTATTACTTTTTTTATATGATAAACATAATAAATAGTTTATATTTAAGAAAGTTATAGTACACTTAGCCTTATATGTTGACTGTTTTGAATTATTTGTTTATACTTAATTATATAGTAGTTCCTGTGCAAGATTTCTTTTATAATATAATAATGACAATATTATATTTGTCAATTGAAAAAGGCTAAAGGTAAGTTCCTATGTAAGTTTGTTTGGCTACTGTCGTGTGAAAAAATAATAATAAACAATTAAATGTCAATAGTTTTAAAGAATTAAATAATTTAAGCTAATAATTTTTCTTGATAATGACAAATAAAAAGACAAAAAAAACAAAATTGAGACTTCAGACATTCATTAAATTATCTTTTAAATGTCTTTCGCTTTCAATTTCTTACGTATTTATTTTCAATTTCTCTCTTACACCGATAGATGTAAGTTAATGATACAAAAATTAGGCAATGTACTTGCATTTGTTTTATATATATTTCCTTGATAATATATGTTACACAGCACGAAGAGATTTGATGTGTTCTGTAAATTTGGAGTTAAAGTTCATGAGATTGGTAGAGTTTCACCAAGGTCGTACAATTTAATGTAACTATGGGATGATATAGCTTGTACAATGGGGGATGAAGATCAACTCAATGAATGGGGATGTGTTAGTTTTGAAGTAGAATATCCTTGGTCCAAGGATAGAATCATTCTCAAGAGTGATGTTGAGTTGCTTGCAGCATTTAAAGTGTTGCATGAGAAGGGGTATAGCAGCATACATATTGTAGCCAATCATCCTCCTAATGAGACTGAACAACACAGTTAAATCATATCAGTACAATTCACCCGAGAACACTATTGACACTATTTTGGGGATAAAGCAATATGAGTTATATGGGGTTTTGCCATAGTATACTGATCAGGTCTCTTGTGATGCAATTATTCCTTCTACAATAGTAACAACTGAAGCAGAACACATACTAAGTAGTGTTCATTACAATATGACTTCAGCCAATGAAGAGCATCTCCCTAAGATGAACCATGAAGAGGCAGAACAAGCAGCAAACAATGGGTTGTATGCGTCTGACTCAGAAAATGACATTGCTATTTATGGAGTTGATGATGGCAACACAATTATGGAGGACTACGAATCTGAAAATAATAGTGATGTACCGGATGACAGTGAATTTGACAGCTCAAATGCAACTAAAAGGTATGCAAGGAATAGTGGAGGCTTTGAGTATAGCATGGATACAAATGGGAAGATGGAATTGCAGAGGGGTCACACATTCTATACTATTTATGATTTCAGAAAAGTTTTGCAAGTGTTTGCTGTACGAAATGGGTTCCGATTGCAAAGATTGAAAAATGAGAAGGCTCGAGTCACTTGTAAGTGTGCTGCTAATAGATGTACATGGAGAATACACGCAAGTCTTACTTGGGACAAATTGTCATTTCAGATTAAGACGTATAACCCTAATCATTCGTGCAAGAGAATTTTTGACAATTGGGAAGCAACTTCTTGTTGGATAGCTGCACAGTTCCTATATTTGTTCAAAGCAAACCCTAATATAGACATCAAGGTAATTGCCAGTGAGTTGAAAAGAAAATATAAGGCTACTTGCCACCCTATTAGGTTATATAGAACCAGAAACAAGGCATTAGAGCTCTTAGGGGCAGACCACAAAGCTTTTTACCAAAAACTTAGTAGATACGTGGCAGCTATTAAGCAAAATAATCCAGGTAGTGTTGTAGATTTGCAAACATAATGGGCTGCTGAAGATGACAACCCAAGGTTCAAAAGATTCTTCTTGAGCTGCACAAATGAGGGGGTTTTTCCAAGGTTGTAAGCCATTTATAAGGCTACATGGGTGTCATTTGAGGGGGCACTACAAAGGAGTCTTACTTGTGGCAGTTAACATTGGCGCAAACTATGGGGTTTACCCATTGGCATTTGGGGTAGTTGAGAGTGAAAATCAGTTTTCTTGGAAATACTTTCTTGAGAAACTATATGAACAATTTGGCAGAAATTGGGGCTTCGACTTATGTTTTATGCTAGACCAACAAAAGGGTGTATTAAATGCCCTAGATGAAGTTTTTCCAAACAGTGATAGGAGGTTTTATTGTAGGCATATATATGCTAATTTCAAACAAAAGTTTTCGGGAGCTATATTGAAAAACCTGTTTTGGCAAGCTGCAAGGAGTGGCTTCAGCTCCTCAATTTCTTAAACACATGGATGAGATAATGAAGATCAGCCCCACTGCCCATAAGTGGCTAAGCGAGATTCCATTTGGAAATTGGAGCATGTGTCATTTTTCTACATGGGTGAAGTCAGCTCATGTAACAAATAACATGAATAAGACTTATAACAGCTGGATTAGTGAATTCAGAGGGCTGCCTATACTACGGATGTGTAAAGAAATTAGAATTAAGACAATGAGATTGATACACAATAGGTATTATATTAAGTCTGCCCATGAACATCATTTCGGTTATATTTTAAAATTTGAGTCAATTATTGTTAGTTTTTGACTTTTCTAGCATAAAATTTTTCATGCGGGTTCACTCAAGCAAAAAAATGGGACAGTGTACTACCTCCTGTAGTCAACAATAGAATTACTAAGTTGAGAGAGATGAGTAGGACCATGGATATAGTGTTTGGTGATGGGGATTTGTATGAGGTATTGGTAGATAATAAGGATGGCCATATTGTAAATTTGGGAACGAGGGAATGTGAATGTGGTGTTTGGAAAATTAATGGGTTACCTTGTGTTCATGCACTTAGATGTATAGATGAAATTAGGGAAGATTATTACAAATATGTTAGTTCATATCTGACAAGGGATTACTATCTCAGAACATATAAGGAGTATATTAAGCCCATGCCAAGTGAAATGAGATGGCCATGGGTGATTGACAATGAACTGGACCCACCAAAAGTGAAGAAACCTACTTGTAGGCCTAAAAACAGCAGGAGAAGAGAACAAGATGAAGACCCTAAGATGAAAAAAAGTTGTTCTGTTAAGTGCACAATATGTTTGGAATGGGGACATAACAAAAGGACATGTGGCAAGGTGGTTGGGAAAAAGCAAAAAACATCAAAAAAAGTTGCATCAGTTTAGTCATGCATTCTCTCACATGTTATTTATATACCTCAGTTTCTTTTGTTTTACCTTGATTAGTACTTTGTATCGTTGCAGGTTTCTAAAGCTTCCTCAATAGTTGCACCCAGTAATTTAAGTATTGGAGATACAAGTCAATCCAACATTAGGCTCAGGTACTTCTAATTTCTGTATAATGAAAACCGTGGGTTATATTCTGAATCCTTAACAATACTAAAATAATTATTCTTTGTTTGCATTTGTAGGTCAACTTAGACAAAATTAGTTTGTGTTCCACACATCAAAATTGAATTCAGCCATTGACTTTTTGAAAATGAGCAAACAAGGAATTTTTTGTGTTGATATCCAACAAGATGATACCTCATCTATTGTTTTTGTAGAGACAAATGCTGCATCATCTACCTTGGAAGATATCTTTAGACCATTGACCTCTATATGGTCCTGTAAGCATTGATTAGATTGATTGGGTAGATAATTTTGTATTAGTTAGTGCTTATGTATAATTGGAAAAAAAATGAGACATGTGGAGTGTAATTGAAGCCATCAGGGAGTGTGTTCTGACCATCAGGGCTGAGCCCTGATGGCTTTCTTTAATCTGTACTTAGAAAAAAGAAATTGCTCTCTTTTTAAAAAATTAGGGATGACAAATTTTTTATTACTGTATAGGATCAAGTGAACTCAAAATCGAATTATATTGACCAGTATTAAGATCAAAACTATAGAGTGCGATTATTTTTTAATTATTACTTTATCCTTCTAGTTAATTTATCTTAAGCCATCAGGGCTCAGCCCTGATGGTCAGAACACACTCCCTCCATAGGGAGGGAGTGTGTTCGATTCCTACCACACTCAAAGTGGTAGGAATTTTCCCACAAAATGTGGGGTATTTCCAGGGTCCTCTGGGCAGTGTTCCTGCTATATTGCAAGTAGTCTCCTGGATGCTGGGTACACTACAATTTAGTTAAACATCATCATTTATGCTAATTCGAAATCATTTATTAAGATAATGTTAGTAGGGACCATTTATTAATGATAGTACGGACCCCGCTGTGTAGATTTCCATATAGAATTTCAGCCAAATATTAAAACTGGATTCGGATTAACATATATATGGTTCACACTTAATCATAAGTGTTCTAGTAGTGAAATTTTACTTCTTCGTAGAGAACAAACTACACATGAAGCACCATTCTACAGCTGACTCCTGAATACACTTCGTTCATTTCTCAACAATATTTATCTCAAGTGAATGGGATCATAAATACAACAGAAGGCCGCAACTATAACAAAATCAAGATTAAAAATTAAAAAGAAAAAAGAATGATTTTAGCAATATTTGCATGAGAGAGACTCCTTCCTGGAAGACGGGAGAAAGCAATTGACAATGTGAATGGAATCATAAACATAAAGCTTCTACGCCTCATTTGGCCTCAACTGATAATTGAATTTTTTAACTTTCAACATAATATATGTATGCAAATAAATGGATACTATTTGATCATGATATACATTCATTTGAGTAAAGTTTGTCACTGGAATCCAGAAATCAATCGTTTATATGTTGCTTCATCGGGTTTGAGTCCCATCTTCAACATTTCATCATGAAGTTTCATTGCCTTTCTCAGTTCTTTTATGCGACAAAGCCCAGAAATCATAGTTGCAAAGCATAAGCTGTTCACCACATCAAGTTCCTTCATGTAATCAAATATCCTGACTGCTTCGTCCAATCTTCCATTTTTAAACAATCCATCAAGAAGTACATTGTAAGTTGACACATCCAAACTGCCTTTCAATTTCTCCATCTTACTATGCAAGGCAATAGCTTTATCAATCTGTCCACTAGAGCAGTAATGCTCCATTAAGGAGCAACAACAAAAGGAATCCAGCAATAAACCTTGCTCTAATACTGCATTCAGCAATTCCTCTACTTCTCTCCATCTCCCTTTACCACATTGTGATGTGGCAAATTTAGACAATTCCATGGCACAAGGACTGTATCCTCTTTTTACCAAATCCCTTAATAATTCACATGCCTCATCAGACTGATCTTCCTTGCACAGAACATTTGCAAATGCACAATAATTATTATCCTTCACTGTGATACCCCTTTCTGAAATTAAGTGATAGATTTGAACTGCTTCCTTTACTCTCCCTTCTTTAGACAATGACCTAAACATGCACCCATATGTATCATCCTGTATTCCAAGCTTCTCATCACAAGCTCTCTTGAAAATCATCTCTGCCGCATATGTCTTCCCCAAATCACAAAGCTTTTGAACAACTGAATCACTTCCAGATGTGAAACATTTTGGAAGCAATTCCTTTTCTATCATTAAACGCACTATCCTATCCATCACTTCAACATTTTTATATTTACAAGCCCCATCAAGAATTGAACTATAAGCACTAAAACTAGGAGTTAGTCTTCTACCATCATACATCTCATTTAATCTATCAAATGCAGCTTTAAAATCCCCACTTTTACTGAAAAAATCAATAACAAGATTATACATGACTGAATTATAAACACCCGAATCCAAGAGTCTTAAAACTATATCAAATTTTCCACTTTTACAAAGAATCTGAGCAACCAGTGACCAAGTAGATTTATTTGGCAAAACCCCATCTCGAATCATGGCACCATATGAGCACCAAGCTAATCTAATCTCGTTTTGTCTATACATAGCATCAAGCAACGCATTACATGCACTTATCGAAGGAACAAAACTATGATCTCTCATCATTTTATATACCTCTAAACCGTCCATAAACAAACCCTTGTGTGAATAACAATCAAGAACTAAGCTCAAAGCATCAGACTGAAAACTTCTACCTTTACCAGCTTGAATCATGGAATAAGTAAGCGCTGCAGGTGTGTGTGTCTTGATTAAAGAATCCAATATGGGTTTTATGCGCTGCCTTTGACCCGACTCCAGAACAAGTTGGATAACGAAGCATTGGGATTTGAGGTCTGGCTTAAACTGTAAATTGGTTTTAATCCAATTGAAGAAGTTGATGGAGACCTGTGGATTTTGTTGGGTTTTCTGAAGGATTTGAAGGAAGAGGGAAGGAGTAAGCTTGTTGGAAAGATTGAGGTTTTGGAGAAGCGAGGTCCAATTGTGTCTCTGCAAAAGAATGGATGAGATTTGGTGGATTACTTGCGTCTGTTTGATCTGGGTTCTCCAGTTAATCGAAGCAGTCGTTGTTTTTGTTGTTGAAGTTGAAAATGCTTTAATGAATCGGTGAATTTTGTTGTGAAGAAGCATTTTAGCGAAGCGAAGCAGTGGAACTACGCATTGCTGGAGGAAGTACAATTTGAGAACTGGGAAGTGATGTTTCCGGGCCAATCTTTACTAGGCACAAGACAAAATACAGACGAAAAACGAAGTCGTTTAAGTGGTATCAGAATTGGTTAGGCTCCTCATTCCAGTTGGGCTGGCTACTCACAGGGCTTTATATTCCATTTATTGATCCACTGCAAGAGCAGAATGTCCAAGAGATTTTTGTCGTTGGGCCAAAACAGGCCACTGATTTTATTTTATTGAAAAGCAGGCAGCCAATTAGTGTCTTTAAAAGAAAATAAAAAGGAAAAAACAGAGTACTTTAGTCTTTAGGCGAGAACGAAAACTTGAAGACGACTAGAACTTTTCTCTTCAAATTTTCATACAATATTCTCGTCAAATGAGAGCTTAATTTGACCAAAATAAATTACATCCACCATTTATTCACACCCTATTTCTCCATCCCTTCAAAATGGCCCGCCTTAACCTTCATAATTTTTTTAAATTATTTATATCGAAATTCTCATCAAAATGTACATAAATCTAACAATTTTCAAGCATCAACAATCTCGCTGTTCTCAGTCGCAGCAAGCACAAACTCTGGCTGTACCTTCCTAACTTCACTGAATGTCCCATCTATCGCATTAGGCTGCCCCAACACCTTCAACGCCAAGTGCGCTGCCTTCTGCCCTGAAATCATCATCGCCCCGAATGTAGGCCCCTGCAAAATTACCAAAAATTAAAGCAATTAAACATCATAATTACGGTATAATTGACAGAAACATCAACAAAATTAATCCAATTGGTTCAAATGCTTACCATTCTCGGGGCACCATCGATCTCTGCAACTTCCATACCTGTAACAATCATTCCAGGTACAATCTCCCTGGTAAGCCTAACAATAGCATCCTCAGCGGTGTTCATGTCGAGAGCCTTCATTCCTGGAACACTGTCGATCATGCCAATGCTCTTGAGCCTCTTAACACCAGTTGCCCCGAAAGGCCCGTCGTGGCCGCAGGAACTCACCACAATCTTAGCCTCCATCACGTTCGGGTCCATGCAGGATTGTGTGTCGTGATTCATAGACACCAGAGCCCAGTTTGTCACGACGCCGCCAACTCTTCCTCCCTTCACGATCAAATCCTCAGCTGCAACGGCGTTGAACAGCTTCACATTAGGCCTGGCCAAGAGCTTACTCATGATAGTTGAAGTGAACAAAGCCGCATGCTTGATCACAACGTAGTCGTCTTTCTCATCGTACTCGATCTCAAGCTCGTCGAGAAATCTGTGAGCTGGTTTACGCACCACCATAGCTGAAAACAGCTGACCACCAAGCCATGCACCACCACCAGGACTAACAGACTGTTCGATAATAGCCACACGGATTGAGGGGTTCTTGCTGATTTCATAAGCGCAGGAGAGACCAGCAGAGCCAGCACCAACAATGATAACATCAGTGTCAGCGTAAGTGACCATATCAGTCATGTAACGGCGGGTCATTTCACGAGAGACGATGGATTCTTTGATCGGTTGGAATTTGAATGAGTTGAGGTCATACTGAGGAGTTAAGGACATGGAAATGGTGTTGTTTTGTGAGGAAGATTTGATGGGAGTGACACGAGAAGCAATGGATATGCCATGGAAGGAAGATTTGTGGTCTAAGAAAGAAGGTTTAGGGCTTGAAGAGAGGGAGGAGGTGAGGGTAGTAGCCATTGATGCCATTGTGATCAGGGAATTTTGTTTCTAGAGCTTTTGGTGATGAGATTTCTAGAGCTTTTGGTGATGAGATTGAAGACTAATGAATATTGGGTATTTATGCACTAGATAGTCGGTGAGGTTGATGAAAATATCTAATAAAAAAATCTAGAAAGTGGAGGAAGATAGAATTTGAGCGGTTCATATACGGGGATGGTCTGGATTGTGGCTATCTAGTTGTGATTTTTTATATTTTGTCAAGATAGTTTTCAGTTTCCTGTGGAAAAGGAAACGACCAGGACTACTTTGCAGTGTCATTTCATCTTCACCTTGTTATTAATTGAGTGAAGAAATTCTGGTTATTTTTAGTTTTTTCCCTTCATTTATTAACACATATATGTACCACCAATTTATTGAAACCCTCACTCTATCGCAAAGGGGAATTTTCACATACCTCCCCTGAGGTTTGGTGAAATAACACATAGAGGGAAGGTATGACGTAATTCACACATACCTCCCCTCTCATTTAACAAAAATTTGTTTTTTCTTCTCTTAACATCCAATTTTTGTTAAAAAGTCAATTTTACCCTCAATTAATGTCATAATTAGAAGCTATAAATGTGAATATCATGTCTATAAAAATGTTAAAAAATTGAGCAAAAGAAAATGCAATTGTAAAGCTACTTTTTCCTTCCATTTCATTTTTATATACACACAAGTCACCTTGTACATATACAAATGATGTTCTGTACAAAACTAACATTTCTCCTAAAATTTTCACAATAATGTCATTTTAGCTCCTAAAATACAGCCACTAATCCTAATTTTTATAATTACCCTACAATAAATCAACTAATACTAAAAACACCAGTCATCATAATTTTGTATATTCTCCTCATCCTGCAAAAATAACATAATGTCAATGTGATAACAAAAAAAATATTATAATTGACCTTAATCATGCACACACACAGCAGCTTCAAAGGAAAGATAAAAAATAAAAAATAAATTACAAATTAGCATAAACCTTCTCACGCACAGTAATATTTTCTTTTGCCTCATTTTTTAACATTTTTATAGACAGAATATTCACATTTACATCTTCTAATTATGACATAGGTTGAGGGTAAAATTGATTTTTTAACAAAAATTGGATGTTAAGAGAAGAAAAAACAAATTTTTGTTAAATGAGAGGGGAGGTATGTGTGAATTACGTCATACCTTCCCTCTAAGTGTTATTTCACCAAACCTCAGGGGAGGTATGTGAAAATTCCCCCTATCGCAAATAACACGATAAAATAAATTTTTTATTTTAATTAAAAATTACAAAATTAATAATGTTTTAGTCCCTAAATTTTTATAAAATAATAAATTAGAGATTTTTTCATATACCTTTTTGAGATTTGTGAAAATCTCAATTTACGCTATTAAAAATTAAAAATTAATAGCATTTTAGTTCCTAAATTTTATAAAATAAAAAAATTAAAATATATTTTAACTGATTTTAAATTATCTTTACGGTTATATTTACCTATTAAAATTTTGTAGAATATAATTGATTTTGTCTTCCTATTAGTGAAAAGCCCAAATCTCATTATAGTTGATAAAAAATTGAACTAAACACACTTTTACTATTCTTTTATAAGAAAAAAATGCATCAATTTCTATAATTTTCTTGTCGTCGACTAATTCTATCATCTTAATTGTCATTTCTCACTATAATCACCGACAAAAATCATCGAAGAAATAAATTATCAAAAATACGAATTAAATCCTTGTCGCATAGGTTTTATTCACTATTTAAAAAAAATAAAAATATGAAAATAGAAATAACAATGATAGTGGTATATTTACATGTAAGAATAGGAGGGAAAGAAGGGTGATAATGGAGGTGGTATTAATTTAAATGTTTTAATTTATTTTTTTCTCTTAAAACTAAGAGATATAAACTAATATAAGACTCTTATAAAACTGTCATACAATTTCCATTATTAATTTTGATATTAGATTATTAAACATGAACATGACTTTCGTAACAGTTGTTACAATGATTGTGCATAAGAAAAAAAAATTCAAAATTATTAGATTACTTCACAATTCCCACAAAAGAAAAATATTAACTTGTGACAGCTGTGGGATTTGAACCCACGCCCTTTCGGACCAGAGCCTAAATCTGGCGCCTTAGACCACTCGGCCAAACTGTCTAACAGGTGACCTAAAGTTCACACTTAAAATAATTAAAGTATACGTTTGTTTTTAATATCAATCTTACATTTGAATTTGACTGGCAAATAAAAGCATTGTCAACTTGCTCGTTTCTAAAGTAAATAATAATGGGAAATGACCAATGAATGAGGTGTTTGCAAATTACCAATGATAATTTTTATCATTATAAGATTTAGGTATCACATCGTTTCATCTATTTCTATTTTCTGAGACATAATAATGACTTTTTGGGATGCCTAGTTGTTGAGATCCACCCTCATGTTGATGTTAATCCTCTCTTCTTACAACCGACATGCGACACGTGACTTGTTCATCTCCTGCATGTGACTCCATATATCATCATGATAACTAAATTCACTACTCATACCAAGTAGAAGTTAATTGTAATCTCCATTATACTTAGATAAATCCCATTAATCATTTGTTAAGTTAAAATCTCAAAACCCACAAATCCAATTAATAACAAGTGGAGACATCCGATAGCGAGGTGGCTCTGAGGGAATTTCCATGAGCCTGCCAGAGTACTCTGAAAGAGACCCTGAAAAAGTGAATTCTAATTCAATCGCATTCCCCTGCCATTCATATAAATCCAAAAATTAAAAAAGAGCATATACCTTCCCACATTATTAATAATGAACGAGAACTTGAATGATACTTGCATTTTTATTACTGATCATCACATTAATAAACTCCACAATAATTCAACTGCCTGGACCCTCTGGCATCCCATGTGAATCCCCTTTTCTCAACTCTCAATCAATGATTCTGTCATTGTCTCTAATCAAACGGTTGTCATTCCATCTTACTCCGATCACATTGTCTTATTGCAGCAGCATATACATACATATATCCCATCATACTCGTTCTTGGTTACAGTGAGTAGAGCAGCATGTTGGTCGTGCTTTCAGCTCTCACGGTTAAGCAAAAAACAGGGAAGCCAAAGATTGTGCAAAAGTATTTAATCCCTTGTTAGTGATGATAAAGTCCTTTAATCCATCCCTTTTGACTAAAGCTAAAGCAAATCTTCTTTAATTTAACCATTTCTTTTTAATTTTCTACCCTAGGTAAAAGGAAATCCAGTGTTTACCCGACCAGAAAATCCAGTTGTCGAATCCAAGAACTTTCTGATTATTGAAAAACCAATCAAAATCATTCACATTCACACATTCAACATATGGTCCCTACCTCCATTTTTATTCTGCTAAAACCCATTGGATGGCAGCCTGGCTTTCTCTTTTATTTATTTAATTATTTTATGTTTATGCACTTCTCCATGCATCGTGTTCTCTGCATTCCCAAAATGCCCATGTCGGTTTTATCACTGCATTATTGATCTTGATGCAACTGTTCAATTCTATTAGACCAAAGAGAATCTTGTTTTATATTATATTAGATTATCTTAAAGCTACCTTTCAATTTTTCACTTGAATTAAAGCATACAGATTCATCAAAAAGAAGGAAAACCAACTTGATTTTAAGCTAATTTTACTGTATTATTGGTTTATCATGTGGGTGTAACTATACTTGGGGAATAATTAATCAGACAATTATATGTCAACTGGTTTCCAGTTGTACCCTTACACATGAACAGTCCTTATTCAAATACTGATATTTAATGAACATCTTCTTCTCAAAGATCCAGCTGCTGAGAAAAAAAAAGTCCATTCTTTGCTTTCAGAACTCCTCCACTGAAAATTTGAGAAGATGGTCTCTTCAATGGCAATTCTTCTCTTCATTGCAGCTCTATTGGCTGCTTCTTATTCTTCATCTGAAGCAGCTGCCGCACCCAAAGCTTCCTTTGAAGACAACTTCAGTATTATGTGGTCTGAAGATCATTTTAAAACCTCTGAAGATGGGCAGATCTGGTATCTCTCTCTAGACAAAGATACAGGTATTTAAACTTATGTTATATATAACATTCTTGATTCATGATTCATTGCCAATCCCTCCATTGATTGACACAGTTATTGTTATCGCTTCCTATTCATCAATTCCTTCGTATTTGTTTACAGACATTGATTTCTTGAGAAAAATGTTTGAATAGGTTGTGGGTTTCAGACAAAGCAGAGATACAGATTTGGGTGGTTTAGCATGAAACTGAAGCTGGTGGGAGGAGACTCAGCTGGTGTTGTTACAGCTTATTATGTAAGTTAGCTTACTCTGTTTCTATATATGATTTACAATTCGTGAAATTGCAATCAACTGTTTCATTGAAGAAGGTATGATGGTACCGTACTGAATTCAGAAGCGAGGCTAAAGAAGTACTTGGAAAAATTAAATTGTTGCAGATGTGTACAGAGAATGGGGCAGGGCCAACAAGAGATGAGTTGGATTTTGAGTTCTTGGGGAACAGAACTGGGCAACCGTATCTGATACAAACAAACATTTATAAAAACGGGACAGGCAACCGTGAGATGAGACACATGCTCTGGTTTGATCCCACAGAGGATTTCCATAGCTATTCCATTCTGTGGAACAACCACCAGATTGTGTTCTTTGTCGACAGAGTTCCCATCAGAGTGTTCAAAAACGACGGCAAAGCAAACAATTTCTTCCCCAATGAGAAGCCAATGTACTTGTTCTCCAGCATCTGGAATGCTGACGAGTGGGCAACCCGCGGCGGCCTGGAGAAAACCGACTGGAAAAAGGCTCCGTTCGTGTCGTCTTACAAGGATTTCAGCGTCGATGGGTGTCAATGGGAAGACCCATATCCAAAATGCGTATCAACAACTACTAAGAATTGGTGGGATCAGTACGAAGCTTGGCATCTCACAGATTCTCAGAAAATGGACTTTGCTTGGGTTCAGAGAAACCTTGTTATTTATGATTATTGCAAGGATACTGAAAGATTTCCGACGATACCTGTTGAGTGTTCATTAAGTCCATGGGATTGAATGAACACTTGATAGTTACGATCAAATTAATCTTTGATTTTTTGAAAAGTTTTAATTTAAATTTTGGGATGAGTATAAAAATGCGTATTAATTCTTTTATCATTATTGTATTCCATTGTTGAATATCTATTTAATTTTATTCAATTATTTATGTTCAAACATTCTTAAACACTTCTTCAATGAGCATACTTGCAATACTATTACGATGGTGCTGTTTTCTTCTATTCGTTGTAAAAAAAAAAAAAAGAATATATAATTGCATCAATCGAAAGGAACAACTAACTACGGTGGTCAAGAGTAATATGAAAACAGAGAGCTTCAAGAGTAATGCAGCATTTGTTTCATCCGTGTACGATTAAAATTATTAAAGCGGTTAGACGACTGATTGCTAGTAATGGATTATTTATAAATCGATCGTGACACATTATAAGTATGTTATTACAATGATGAATACCGCTTAAATTAAGATCGAAATAACTTGACATGAATATTATTTTTTATAAAATAGTTCATATTCCTTCCAGAAGTTTATAAAAATTTCAATTTAAAAGAAAATTTATAGAAAAAGACACAAACCTCACCTATAAACAATAAATTTATTAAAATACTTTAAATTTATTTTTTTAAAATTATAAAATAAAATTATTACCTTTAATAGAAAAGAATAATACTTTAACAATTACACTAAATACATTTTAAATATATATTTTTTAATCTTTAATAAATAATTCTTTTAAAAATACATATTTAATAATTTCTATAATTATTAAAATTATTTTATTATTATAAAACTTATAATTAATTTTTTTTATATAATAACTTGAATTTATGTGATGTTCAATTAATCTTGACGTATTATAAGTATGTTATTACAATATTAATCTTAATTATATGATGTTCAATTGATGAATACTGCTTAAATTAAGATCGAAATAACTTGATGTGTATATTACTTTTTAAGATAATATCTTCATATATAAGATAGGTCTCATAGTGAAAAAATAAAAAATAAAATTGCATGCAAAATAAAGTAATTAATTTGTGAAAAAAAATTCAATATACATTTATCTTGTAGGTAGTATTTTGCTTAACAACAAGACAAATTAAATTAAAAAAAAAATGTTTATGAGAACGCATATTAATCTAGATGATTGAAGATTAAGAATGTTGAAATTTCAAACTCAATGCTCCTATTTGGTAATGTATTTGAGGCGTGAATTTCGTATCAACAGCCGTCTTAGCTCAGTGGTAGAGCGCGTGGCTTTTAACCACGTGGTCGTGGGTTCGATCCCCACAGACGGCGACGGTGAATTTTTAATTTGCTTTATTTAAGTTGGAACAAGAAAGGCCTTATTTGGGCTTTGGACTGCAGAGCCTAAATATTAGTACGTAAACGCTGAATAACAACGGACCTATGTATTGGTAGTTTAAATGGTCGAATATTTCAATTAATATTTTTAAATGCCCAAACCTTCAAAAAGAAGATTCAATTATGTAGGGCACTGGACGCATATGCTAGTATTTGGGCTGCTGGGCCTTCATATCAGTTTTCGCTTGGAATTTTGAGTGATTATATCACGATAGGGAGGGTATTTTAGTCAATTAAAGAAATACCCAAACCTTCGAGACCCGACCTTTGGAGGAAGTGGATTCAATTCGTTTTAGGGCTACGAAGAAATTCAGATTAGGGTTTCGAATTTGCAGAGGTGAAAGCAAGTATGGTGTGCGATAAGTGTAAGTTTTCTAATCTTGTTCTGTGATTCACTCATCGTAGCCGATGAAATTGATGAAAAATCAAATTTGTAATGAGTGAAGACCTATTGATTCAATTGTGCAGGTGAAAAGAAACTATCGAAAGTAATAGTACCAGATAAGTGGAAGGAAGGGGCCAGCAACACCACGGAAACCGGTGGTCGCAAGATCAACGAGAACAAACTCCTCTCCAAGAAAAAACGGTCCTTTCCTTTTCGTTTCCGTTCTAATTTTAATGGTTCATTTATGTTATCTGATGACTTCATAATACCCTGTTATAGTTGAAATGATTTGGCGTAAATTTCTGGTGTATTAAATTTTTAGATCATGTTATATTGCAGTATAGCTATAGGATTCTTCATATGATTAGTAATTTTAATTTGGTTTCTGAGCGGGATTGCTATTGTGAATAGACATTTTTAATGAAAACGTTTTCTGTAGAAGCACTTATATTGTTCTGTTCAAAATATTGCTTATCAATTGCTTTTCTCTCTCAGAAACATTCCACTGAGGGCACATATTGAGTGCTTCATTAAAAGGCATTCGAGCAAAGTACTTCTTTGATCCCAGGATATTTTTGTCTATTTTAGCTTAACACAATGAAATAAATAGAGAAAGATTGTTTGATTTGTAGAAGCGCCTTTTGTGGTCTCACAGTTACTCCCAAAGAGAGTATTATCTGATAATACAATTGAATAAAGGAAGTGCAAATAATGGAAAAAAAAAAAACACTGAAGGATCATGATAAATCAGTGGTGCATTTAGGACATGTGTGGTATTGAGGTGTTGTGACTTTGAAGCTACAACTATTGTGGGAGGGAATCTCTAAAGATCAAATATTAGCAAAAAATTGGGTGGTTCTTGCTAGTAATTGGTGTTTACGAAACACTTATTCAGCTGTACTGTCAAAGTTAAGTAGAAGCTAGCAATACCAAACATATACCCTTAATGGATTCTGGTGACTAGTGTACAGTTATTTTTTTGTCGTTTCTACACACATATTTATAGCATTCATGAATTGTAAACGAACTGATCAAGTTTCTGATCTCACAATCTTTTGTGCAATTATGGGATCAAGTTTTTCCCTGCTTGTATGGTTTGCATGACATTTTTCCTTTAAGTGTAGTCAGTTGATTTAATTTGTTGTTGTTTTGTCCTTCTGTGTGTCATTGTGGTTTTGCGATTTCAGGATTCTTACTTTGAATCTGGTTGTTGTAGATGGACACCTTATGGAAATACCAAGTGCATGATTTGCAAGCAGCAAGTACACCAAGAAGCCAAGTACTGCCACACCTGCGCCTACAGCAAAGGTGCTATTATTGACTGTTGCTTTTATGCAATGTTTGTGGTTATGCTTTTCCTTTTTGAAGTAAATTAGTTCTGAAGTGGTATTGTCTATTTGCTGTGCAGGAGTCTGTGCAATGTGTGGCAAGCAAGTACTTGACACCAAGTTTTACAAACAAAGCAATGTATAATGCAGACCCAATACTAATTGGTGTTAACTGTTAGATACAGTTAATTTCTCTTCATTGAGAACTCACCGAATTTGTTGTTGAGGCCACAACTGTGTTACTTGAAAAATCTCTCTAGTGATGTTATATATCTCTATACTAGGTGGGTTTTCTTATTCAGTACAGTGTATTGCCTTTGTAATATTCTGTTTAATCAGTATTTGCTCATAATTTGTTCTGATATCAATTCTGGAATAGGATTCAATTTTTGGGTTTCTTATTCTTTCATTTGTCACTGGATGGAGGTTTCAAGTGGAGGCACATGGTTAGCCTGGTTCTTGGTCAATCTGTAAACCGGACTTGATTCTGGACATATTTCAGTCTTAAGAAAAACATAGCCGTAGAACAAGTTGCAGCAGCTATAAAACATTAGATCAATGAATTAGGGAACCCTACCTTATATATATTTGGTTGGCAGACCTTTTGAAAGTAAACTTTTGTTATGTAAAGCTAGCTAGCCATGTCAATAGTAGGATCATCTGATGACTCATGTTATGTATGAATTGATCACTATGGTAGGTCAGATATTGGTTCTGCATAGGCTATGTGATATTTAACCATGGAACTTGGCTGTTCAACAATTTATCGCATTAAAATAACTATCAACGGAGGACAATCCCCCTGATTTCTGGATATTGAAGTATTTACAACATTAAAATAGTTAGAAATCCCATAAAAAAAAATAGTTTTTCTATCTGCTTCTGTCGCAGAACCTTCTGTTGAAAGTGACATTAGGGATATGGTTCTAATGTGCATTTTTCAGAGACAGATAATTGATCTTATCCAGATTGGAGCACGTCAAATTTTTAAAATCCCTGTTTGAAAATAGATAAGATTATGGATAAAGTTGGAAGGATATAGCCCGAGGGATTTACCCTGCGTTCCCTGGAACAATGTATTTCTTTACATAAAACATACATTGTTAGCAAATGTTTGGACATTGATAGGTTCTTTAGAGGAAACCAAACGGTGAATACGAAAATCAAAACCAGAATATCTCGAAAAACTACGATTTATGAAATTTCTGTGCTCAACATGCTCTGCAATCTGCATCAAAATCGGTTGCTCTGCTAGTATTTTTGTTTCTTATTCACTTGTTGAGTTTCTAGTATTCCAGTACTTCTCAATTTCCTCTGCTGTTCTTCCGGGGATCCTTCCTGCTATGAGAGCCCACCTGATTAAAAGTTAAAACTTAGCTTGATCTTGTATTATTGAGAAGCTAAATGAAAAAAAAAAATGAGAATCGTATTACCTCTCTCCTACTAGATTATACATCCTTATAATAAGTGTTTCCTCATCTTCTGAGAATTCGAGCTTTGGTTCTTGACTTGTATTTTCTACGAAAAACAACACCATGAGTTGGGAATATGCAGGAAGGAAGATTTATGTAATCAAATCCAGTGAAATAGAGTGGTACTACATATTATACATAGTCTGTGTCTTCAAAATATAGTCACATCAAATGTTTACAGAGAACAAGAAAAACGATGGAAAATGTTTAACAGGAAATGAAAGCCTGGATAGGAAAAATATCTCAACTCCCAGAAAAGAAATAAGAAGAAAAGAAACCAATCCTGTTCTTGTACATTTAGATATGCAAGCAAGGCAAATGTGTACCTACCTGGGGAGTCCGCAGTAGTGTTGTTAATGGTAGAGGGATGTTGAGATTCAGCCATGGAAGGAAAGCCTCACCTTGGAAAGAGCCAATGGGATTGCTTTTGGAGAACTGAATGTTTAGCTCAAGTTAGGTTCGTTTTTGCTGTTTTTTAGTATATATATAGAGTAAACACTAATGCGCGGTCGCGAAGCAGCGAAGACTGGTAGTTGAATAACTACGTAAGTAGCTGAGACTTGTTGAGATAATTAATGTGGCTTTCGTGATTATGATTTCTTTAATTTTTGTGGCCTGCAGTAAAACAACTGGAGGATGCGGAAAAATGAAATAAATTATTAGTAGGTTCGCCTCCTTGCTCATCTTTAGTTGAGCTGATCGAGTTATTTTTCTAAGAAATTCCAAGTGAGCCTGCTGGAAAGGACTGATGTGGAATATTTGGGGAGGGGTGCTATCTGCAAAGGACGAAATTCACAGAGAATGATGTGGGCAAATTGGGAAGGGTTGTTTAAATTGGAGATGGAAGGAGAGAAATTGGAAAACTTTTAAGTATTAAGTGCGATGGATATAATTTGATCACAACAATAAGCATATGTAATGTAGCTTGGTACTCATTCGTAAACTTACAATACCTAATCAGATTCGATATATGACTTTTTACATATGATTGAAAACTTGAATGGGAAGAACAGCAATCACAGAAGTATAGGAGAAGATGGTCCAGGTGGAAGCATGCAAGTCAGAATTTGACAGCACAATAAATGCTGAAATTTCCGTGGTTGGCAATATTCGTGAGCTATTGTTGAACTGGTTAAACCAGAAAATTAGTAGATTGTTTTAAGATTTAACCAATCAATCTTATTACCGACTGCAGACGGCCCTCATACATGCAACCTAGCCTAGTGAGTGCATCAACACTTCTATATGAACGTCATGTTCATATATAGATACAAACTCCAACATTTTTGTTGTCAAAATGAACAATCACATGAACTGACAAACAGGAACATGAACTTATCTACAACTTGCGATGATAAATCAACTTATATCCTTTTTTCTTTAAGCATTTAACTTCTGAAGAATATGGCCGCCTATGTTGCACATGATACTATCAATTTTGTCAAGGTGATTTGATGCTCAATGTATAATCAAAAGATTTATATTCCACAAAATATTTCCCAATCTAACGATACTTGAAAAGATTCTAGCAATGTTGCATATTCAATGATGTATGTTGGGGGAGTTTCCCAACTAGCCAATGAGAATTTTGAAGTACTCCAAAATTAGACTTGCAAGACAGAGACAAGACCTGAAAAAATCAATGGCATACATGCATACTTGCGCAAACTGTACAACCAAGCAGATAGCCCAAAATTCTGTGCAACAACAATGTACATTAATCTATCTACTTTCATGATCCACCAGTAACACTCCCATTGAATATCTCAATTGTATCACCTTGTCCAACATGGTGCCACCGAAAGGAACGATCATCATCCATCACATTCTGCTTGTATATAAAGAAATACCCGTCTTGTGGAAGATGAAAATGAAACCTTTGGTGCAACTTTTGGAGTTCTTTCCTCAGCTCTCCTACATTATCTGTTGCATTCATTTCCACTGGAATTTTCTTAGTCCCGCATTTAGTCAACACCATCAGCTTCAGCTTCTTTGACCCTGTAGTACTAGTCGTCGTGCTGTTAGTGCCTCCTGACGCCGCCCCTAAAGCTGTAGGCGATGGCCTTACATTTATATCAACCTCTGCATTATCTATCAACTCACAGTCATGTAAAGATCGATGATCTTGTAATTCTGCACCGCTTGATTGAACTACTAACCGATTGACAGGTATAGGTTCCATCTCATGAATCTTTTCCTTTAAGCGTAAAACAGTATCATTGGCGTCCATGTCGAGAGGGAGAAGAGTCTTGGAAGATGGTATGTTGATCTTGAGGTGAATCTTTTTGGACGGAGATGATTGGTCAATCTTGACTTGAGGTTTATCGGAATCAGGAGCAATGAGAAGCTGAATGCGAGAGTTTTGGAGGATTTCACATTGCTCAACGTCACGTTCATCTTGTAAAACTTGGCCGTTAAAAACTAGGGTTTGTTTAGGTATAGGTATGCCTTGGTATTTCTGTATTTTTTCTTTGATCTCCAAGACCGTGTCAAAGAAACCCACTTCAATGGAGAATTCTTTGCCTCTTTTGGGTTCAAAGATGACATCCATTGAAAGTTTTGAAGAATGAGAGAAGGGTTTTTCAATGGTGAAAGACTGAGAGACTGTGTATTTTTATGTGGGAAATCTGTTGTTGTAACCGTATCCGATATTTTCTAACGGCTTGAAATCGAAACGGATCATCCTACTTTATATGTAATCCTTGCACACCTAAGGTAATTATAATTTAATTTTAATTTTTTATGGACTCATTTTAGTTAAGAGCGGGCTGAGCACGGTTCGGTCCAGTATAAGTTTTTGAAATTTTGGATTAGAATCAGAAATTCTGGGTTCTCAAAATTTGGGATCGGCCAGACTAGATATAAAAGAAAGACCCGTCCAGACCAGACCGATTGTAAAATGAAATTGGAATAAAATCAAATTGGTTGGTTCGATTTTTTAAGTCGGTTTGATTTTTAAATTAAATTATTATTTTAAAAATTTTTAATAATAAAAATAATGTTATTTTTATAAAATATTATTATTTTATTAAAAAAATATTAAAAAATAATAAATTTGATTAAATCTAAATTATTTAAACTAAACCACAAATCGGATAAAAAATTCTAAATTTTTATGTTTAAAAATCAAAACCGGATCGATTTAGATAAAATATTGGACCAAACTAATTAGTTTCAATCGGTTCTGATCCGTTCGATTTGATCTGAAATTTTATTTCCACTCTTAATTTTAATTGTTATTATTAAACAATAATGCAAAAAATTCAAAAATAAATTTCAAAAATTTCACATGTTCAACGATATTAAATCTATTCAAAATTGAAATTGATTATATTAAAAATTTAAAAATTAGTAATCGAATTCTATTTCACAAGATTTATCGATTTCACTTAACATATTTTTAAAATTTGCTGAGAATGACAAATGGACAAGTCAAAACGTTTGTAGGATTTCTTTCCTCTACAAGAAGATTGGGAACTTGTAGATCTCTTAGTGATATTATTCGTGATTAATCATGAAATTCATAATTTACCTCTGCAAGGAGACAGAACAAAGCAAGATTCCATAATTTTACAATTGAATTACTGAAATTAGATTCAGTTCAAATCTTGAGGTAAGAATCGTGCAAACACTCTTCAAGCTCAGGGGTATGTCTACAAATCATGGAATTAAAGCTAATTCAAATAGAGTTGCGTTGAATCTAACTATATACAATTACAAACATACCATACGAAATCAGGAATCTTGGAAAGCATACAGTCGAACTTGCCGTGGCCAAACTTGACCGTAAACATCCTTCTTGTTGTATCTCTTATCCCATGACCAAGGAACATCTACGAATGCAATAAAGGGAGTCAGATAAATGTGAAAATGTAAGAAATGGTGCAGCAATGAATCGGATAATAGAAGATGACCTTCAGGGGAGTATCGTTGAGGAGGGAGTTCGTAAGGCACGGGCAAAGAAATTACTTCAGAAGAGGCACCTGTATTCTGGTTCCCATGCCAATTAAGGGTCACAAGCTTAGTTTTCTGTATCTCAGGATTTTCTATTGGTCCACGTTTATCCTGACAATCATGTAACAATCAGATTGGTTTTAGTGCCTTTCTTCTACCACCAAAGTTATTCACCAGTGGTGAGTATGGATATCAACGACCAAGATATAGCCATTACCTTACGTTGATCTCCATTATTTGTACAAGAAAACAGACGACCATGTCTTTTCATAGGTGGCAAAAATAACACTCCCAGCTAAAATGATTGATGGAAAACCACAAAGGAATATGTTAATAATAGGGGAAAAAATATACTAAATTCAAGTGACAGATAGACCGCACAGAAGAAAATTTATGGAACATATATTTTGATGCAATAACATCCTCTACCTTCACACATAATGGGATATGCAATAACTCCCACAAAATTAAGCTCATCATACTTCTTGGTTTAACAGAAGATAAGACGGTCCAAGGTTTCAATAGACATACCTCATAAGAACGGACCATCAACTGAGAATTGTTCTTCTGGAGTGCTCCCCAGGCAGCTTTACTTAGATTTGCTGAAGTTAGCAAGACCCAACTGTAGAGAAGGAGACCAAGATTTCATGGTCAAAACTCAAAAGGCTTGACTTGCCACAGAAATATAACAAAGACAGTCGAAACTAAAAGCTTCTAAAAGTAAAATGAATGCATCTGATAAGAAACTTACGCCAGTTGCTGACCATTGTAACGTGCAAATGTCTTTATATGTGGCATTGCATGGCTGAAAGATTGAAAAGGCAAGGTAGTAAATTAACAATCTTAAGGTATCAATAAAGAATTAATAATAAAATAATCCAAAGACACAAATAAAACTGGAAGAGTGCTATAATATGCAGTTGAAAGCTTAAGATTTGGTATCATAACTAAATTGGAACTATGTCTAATACATATGAGAAGTTCAGATGAAGCTTATATAGTCTAAACGGTTAACATTCAGATGAAACAATGGGATAGATTGTCGGAGGGAATTCCACAAAGAAGAATTCTGGCTTAAAGAGCTGGTTTTGGTTTTATCTATTTTCTTTTTCTGGGTGTGCTCTGTCATTTAATGCTAGAACCTGTTCAAGGTCATTTCAAACTAATTAATTTACAAAAGAAAATTTCAGATGCTCAAGGTGTAAGAATAATAAAAGTTTTAAAGAGAGAAATGATGTCAAAACCTTTCCCCACTAGAAACAACTAACTGATTAACAATCTCGGAGTTTAATGGTGATGCTTAATGCTTCTCTCTTACCTAAAGACGGAAATGGCAGTGTGACAGAGTCAGTGAGAATACCAATTATTATGGGATAATGCAAGAAACTTGTCGGCTCAACTTTGTATTTCACTTAACTAAAGAGGTACTCTATTGTGGGAGACAGCTATTTTCTGAAAACTGATGCATAGGACCGAACGCTAATTTCATTTCCAAAATCCTAACTATCAATCTCTGGTCCAAACTTTACAGTATAAATGATACATGCATAAATCAACATATGTACCAGCGGCCTGTGTGGCTTGCCTTCCATTTCGCCCAATACTTCTTCAAGAATTCTTTATCCACATTCTTTTGTGGGCTAGGGACGGCATTCCCAGCAGCATAACCCTAGAGGAAAAAATAAAACATAGGCGATACAAACTTCAATTAATAGTTGTATAAAAGCAAGTAAACAACACAGTAAGCTAACCCAAAAAAGACAAACACAATTTAACACCATTACACATTCATCTGTACCACAGTCCAAATGGGTACCAAATGGGAAATTAGCCAAAGGGTCCAGTAAAAATCTTTATGGTAAACACTATTCAAATCCCGCCTCTAGGCTCTAAGTACAATGGATGCCATATGAATTACTTTGATGCAAACTCCAAATGATAAACCAGAAGAGACTAATTTTGTACGATTCAGCTAGACCAGATTATCATACTATTCCAAGAACTAAAGAATGGTAAAAAAGGCTCAAAGGAATAACCCACATGGTAATACCTCTAAAGAGCATCTGACATCTTCAACAGTAGGCCATACTATTAGTGGCTCTCCAAGACCAAGTGGTGTCTTATCTTCTGAGAAACCAGAAGACATTGAGGATGACAGCTCAGTCATCCACTTCTCATCCAAAGAACCAAGGGAGGAGAACTGCAACAACCCATCATACAATTGATTAGAGAAAGTACTTTCAAGTGAACAAAAATATACGCAACCACTGTTCCATAAAAGCTGTTTAGTGGCTCAAACAACTGCCTCTGTACTGATCAAGTACATACAATGATTAGCCAAAAGAGGTCAAACAAAATTAATCACGCCCAGAACCCCACAAAACATAGATCATGTACACACAATGATTAGCTAAAAGAGGTCAAACAAAAGATGATGCACCATTTAATTCTTCCCTTGGTCCCAGATAGTAATTAACATTGCTATACATCATCATGAGAAAGTGGTCAAAATGTACCTGATAAACAAGAGGAGATTTCTTAAACTCTTTTTCAAAAGTACATTCCTGTAGAACAGTACGCAGCTTCATATGCCCCCACTTTTTCAAATTAGGACCAGTATGATAGCCAGGGACTGATGCAATTAACCGGACCTGAATTTATTTATATAGTATAGACAACAAGAACTCTGCCTCTAATCATATTCTTGAGGCGAAATATCATTTGAGGAAACAAACCAAAAATAAATTGAACAGAAAGAATACCGCTGCACTGCTATAATCAAACTTCTTGAAGAAAGATGGATTAATTTTGAAGTTTCCAAGGGATGGTAAATTAGCACTGAATTCAGGCCACTGCAAATAGCAAGCCAAATTTCAACATCAGTAAGCTGAATGACTAACAGCAATTTAAGCTATCTATGAAATCTCATGCATAAGAAGTCCCTGAGACATGCGACAGATATTAGTAATTTAGTACCTTTAATGTACTGAGATAATCAACCAAATCATTTTCGAATCCAAACCCTGCACTCGGATTATTTTGATCTTTCCAAGGGAAATCCTGCATCCACAAACCTTGACTTTTGTTGTTCCAGTCAACGTATATCAAGTTTGCTGTATGCACAATAATTCTCACTCCCCAAGGATAGACAAGAAGCATGGCCTTTGAATGGTGTGTTCCAAAAGATATGGGTAGTGGGGGTTTGTGCAAAATCCAACTTGCAGGCTTCTTCCTCTGAAATGTAAATGGAGCAAAAAAGAATTAAACTCCATGCTTTCACATAGTCCTCAAATTCTTAAAAGAAATCAAAGTAAGAGTCAAAGCAAACCTTCATATGTTCCAGTGTACCATCACCCTCCCCATGAATAACCAACACGTGGGGAATTTTTGCAAGGATTGGGCAAGCTACAATTACAAACAGAGCAAATACCACATAAAGTGGGGAATTTAAAACATTGGATATGTCCCAGACACCCATCTATGCACCCATAAAGCCACATTCAACCATTCGAAAAGTACACCCATCTCAAAAAAGCAAACCCAGAAAAATTTGATTTTTCAACCAATACAAATAGCTTGAAGCAGAAACAAGATCACAGAGAAATTCAGCCAGTATGATTCTACATGCATATAAAAAATATAAATGAAAATGATAACAAAAGTTGTATGTTTTCGGCACATGCTACATACACACAAAATATTCTTAAAAAAAAGTATTAGACAAAACTGACAAGTAATGCCAAAGCTATATTTGTAAATCAGAACCAGCTGATAGAAAATACATGCAGAGTGAAAATAACTCACCTGGTAACAACCAGTCAATGTCCACCATGTAATTTGATAGAATAGCGACAACAATATCCCCCTAAGAAACATTTAAACAATCAACTTGTGAGTTCCTATCTGCATCAAGCTTACAAG
Source organism: Melia azedarach (assembly GCA_028052125.1). Taxonomy (NCBI): domain Eukaryota; kingdom Viridiplantae; phylum Streptophyta; class Magnoliopsida; order Sapindales; family Meliaceae; genus Melia; species Melia azedarach. The sequence continues at coordinate 7,876,329 of CM051406.1, forward strand.
CTTAATATACTCTTCTTCTATTATGAAATAACAATGTCCAGCACAGCTAGCTACACATGGAACACATAACAACTAAGATAATATCATTACCTGAATTACATCCCCTATAGAAACACAGGAAGTATTTGCCCATGCTGGAAGCCCTTGCACTCGCAACAACCGAAAAGTTAATGGCAGCTTATCATTGGACACGTGAAATTGCCGAATAGACTCCTCACTATTTATTGCTTTCTCATTCTCCGGTTCATCCTCCACATTACATATAAAAAACAATTTTGATAAAAGAAATGGAGAAAAACAAAAATCGAACTTTCAATAATTTTACATACTTGTTGTCTGATTTTCTTTGCACTACGCTCCTCATTCATTGCTACATCATTATGAGGTCTCTTCTGAGACAAAGTTACATACTTGAAAAAGTGATGTCCAGGAATCAACTCTATGATATCACCGTTGGTGATTGACACGTGTTCATTAGAAGTCAGCTTCTTTCTTTGATCACCGGATTTAACAATTACCGGATTAGTTCCTTCCTAGAAATTTAACTCAAGAATCAAATATAACGAGAACACAAAGAAATAAATAGACAAATAAAATTGGATTAAATTAAAATAGAACGGTGAAATTAAGAAATTAATGAAGAGTTACCACGACTAAATTTGCAGAGCCGTCGGCGGAGGCGGTCAAAGTGAGGTGTTTCCGGCTCAGACGCTTGTCGGAAACAGGAATGTTGCTGCGGCCAATCACATTTGAGCCTTGAGAAAGTGGTAATTTTGGGAGTGAAGAGTCCTCATTTAAGTTGTTATCAAGGGGAACCAAGAATCCAATCTTCGTTGCAGACATTGATGATTATATGACTGTTGCATAAAAAAATAAGGGAACGCAAAAGGAGCTGATAATGATGCTGTTATTTTATGCTGAGTCTGATAGATAGAGATTCTGTTCAGTTTCAGTGGCGAGAGGAAGCAGACACGAACACGAAGACGAAGCAGGGGTTTAAGGCTTCAAAATCAAGCTTCAATAAAACATGAAACGCACCGTTTCTCCGTCAATTTCTCTTGTTAGCCGAGATGAGTTGCTTCATTTTCATTTTGTTTCAAAACGCACCGCTTTAGTTTCGAGTCAATTTTATTATTAGCACATCCTTTCTGTATACTATAATTGAATATATTGTAACATTCATATACGGTTTTAAATGATTTTAACAAAATTTTCAATATTTTTAAAAAATAAAATAATACTACTCACCATATGCTTTTTTAAACCTATTTCATATTTACGAAAAAAATTTGAATTTTCAAAGACTAATTCGCTCATTCTTATTTTATACAAATCAATCATGCCTAATTAATTTTATACAAATCAATCCTGCCTAATTAATAAATTTAAGGGAAGATACTAAACTCTTGTATTTGAAAAATGTTTTAGGCGAGATTTTTGACGTAGATGGTGGTTGATATAGTATGGTATGTACTGGAACCATAAACCAAGATCAATAATACTTACCCGAACTACAATATACAATCTCTTGAGACCTTTAGACTAATTGCATACTGCAATGAAGTTAGTCCACATGATAACTAGCAGCAGGGTTATAGATTCAATAAAATTAATTGATCACAAAGCAAAGTTTAATCTGAAACCAATGAAGCCTTCAAGGCTGCGTGAAATTTTATATTCGGAGTTTTACATATCGATGATTAGAATTGGCAACAAGATTTGTAGCCTTCCTTTCTAGTATAAATAAATTTCAAGATCTGCCTATTTTGGTATAATATAAAATATGAGTAATCGTTTTCTTATATCGACCAACTACTTTCAAAATTGTGAGAGCAACAAATATAATCAGCTATCTTCTACGCTTGGATTCCTTTCGCATTTCTGCCAAATAGCTCTCCAAGTTGGATTTCTCCCATAAGCGTCTTCCGACTAGGTCTTCCTTGGTTGCTTCATCTACCAAACACACACCAAGAGTAGTTTCAGTAAAAACCCAAATTTGAGCACGTGGAAATAACAATGCATGTGAAGTGTTGTATGGTTGGGCAGTCCCAACACAAAATTTGAGGGATTTTCTATCCCCTTGCCCATAATGGATGCCCATAATGGATGGTTCCTAGTTATTGCAGTATCAACCACATACAGTTCTTGTTGCCAAAAAGTTCATGGCATATCATCAAAGAAAACCAGTTGTGTTTAGTATTTTTTGCTTTTGTGCATTAGACAGTAAGATATCCTACAGTATACAGACAGGACAAGCTCAAAGCTCACATAAGAATATTTCTGTTCTTGATAAGGTGTAAAGAAAAAAATTTAGGAATTTGTTGATGTTACCTATACTCATCCAAGCATCAAAAGGCACTCTAAGAGATTTTCGTGTCAGGTAAGAAGCGTCTTCCCAAGAATACAGAGCTTTTTTCACATTGTATCTCCAGCACCAACGGCCATACCACAATAGTAACTGGGAAGAAAGATAAGTCAGTGACCCTTGTAATCTTAAATGAGAGATCAGATTCTTAAGTGTCTGACTCAAAACAACAGCGGAAACAAATCATAACTAAACAATAACCCCTATACTTCATTAGTTTCATTAATGTTGTGCAATACTCAATGAACAGATCACATATTCTAACCTTGCCAATTGTATAAGGTAGAAGGATAAAACGGACACCAAGAAGTTCCCAGATGGATGGTTTTTCAGCTCCCTTTATCTGCAGGTCAAGCTCCTTGCTAAGGTCCTCCTCCGTTTTCCTGCCATAAAGAATGGTTTCATTATTTCTTACCATAATTTGACAATTATGAAAAGGAATGCTAATATCACAAGAGCTGATATACAAAAGCCACATCCATGCAGTTATTATTCCAATAAAAGCAGGATACATACTTATCCATTTGCTTGTTACTCTTCTTCTTATTTGTAACTCCCCCACTGCGTTCAAGCTCCAATGCCCGCAATCTATTTCTGTAAGCTGGGGTCTTCTTGACCATAGCTACAGCCTGCATCAAGAATAAAAAATAAAGATGTCACAGACAAGAGAAAAAACAAGCTTTTCTACATGATACAGATTTGATAGACATCACAAAAGGTTGATGAGCACATAAATCCCAAATGAATAAATAAATAAATAGGACAAGTAATGACTTGTATACGAATAGGTGGCTCACGACCCTTTGGCTTAAGCATCTAGGCCCAGGATCGTGAGCAACTAGTGTATAAGGCCCAGATCGTGAGCAACTACTCTCCATTGTGCTAACAAAACGTGGTCTTATGATACATTATAATTCATATTGCAGAAAGCTCTTTAACCAGGATAGCAAGACATGCATCCATATGATGAAACATAGTCAAATCAAGATTCAAACACAATCATGTATTGATGTAATGTGGTACCTGGTTATACCTCGTCCATTGATTTAGGTACTGAAACCCTGAGAGAATCAGAAGAAGACCAACCAGGACAGCACGAGGATCCTGAAAGATTATATCTGGTTAAAAAATCAATGAATGAAGAACAAAGTCTAATCTATCTCCCTTTTCTTTAGCTATGAAGTTTATCTATCCATTGACAAAAGAAGTCCCAAAGGAGAATCACCACTTAATTACGGGTGAAACAGAAAAAAGTTCTCACCGTTTTGTGACCATAATATGCATGATAGTAACGAGCTGTATTGTAAAAGACCTAACAAGGAAAACAAAAATAGGAAATGTTAGGGTCTCCTTCTTGTAACAGCCTCTAGATTTAGTAAAGCTGATGAACTCTAGGCATCCAAACAGACTGATGAATTTGAAGAAGGAAAAATTCTCATGGAAAATAATATTTGCATGTGCTCAACTGATTAAGCATAAATTGTTAAAGATAAGATTATATTGCAAAGAGACATTTATTGGACTATCAACAATTAACAAAATCAGTTTTTAAGATGTCACCATTGATGAGATTCATGTGGCAACTAGAATACGGATTTCTAATATTTACATGACCTCATTATCGGGTGTCTCAACCCTATAACAATCAATCAATGTCTATGCTAACAAACTGCAATGCATCAACAATATCTTGTAGTTGTGATTGGCATAATTTGATATGCCTGAGAACAGAGCTTGGTACTGCTTTCTGACCCAAGACAACCCTATAATCCTAGAAGGATAATTCACTTCTTCAAGCTAAGTAATATCCCAAAAGAGGTACCATCCCAGAGAGTGGTATAATTTAATGTTTCATGCATCACATGCGCAGAGCTAAGATTTAGCCCACATCATAGACTTAATTATAAACTAAGCTTAAGAATTGTTATTTAAAATTATTCTCTCATCTATATAGACTTAATAAAAACTATAACAAACCTCTTCTGGATGTGCAATTGCATAATCATATTGCTCCCTTGTGGCTTCATCTTTCAGAATCTGCTCATAAATTTTTTTTACACATTTCAAAACATCATAAGTTCACAAAACAGAATTAAAACGATCAAATTAAAAACATACTAAGTTAACATTAAGCTCGGCTATTAAGAAAAAATAAATAATATAATTACCTCATACGCATTAGCAATTTTCACAAAAAGCTTCTTCGATTCCGGATCCGGGTTCTTATCCGGATGACTAACCACATAATTGAAACAACAGTTAAATCAACCGATAATAGAAATTTAAGTTTCCCATGCGTAAAATGAAAAAAAAAAAAACTTACTATTTCAATGAGAGCTTATAATAAGCTTTCTTGATTTCAGACGCATTTGCGTTTTGAGAAACCCTAGAAATTGAGTTAAAGATGTGAGTGAAAATGAGATTAATCAGACGATAAGTTGGGAAATAAACTGATAGGGAGCTGAGCTGACCCTAGTAGATCGTAGCAATCGTCCTCATCGCAGTAAATGGCAACCGACGGAGAGATGAGGAGGAACAGCACGACAGCTGATGTGATTGCGCACCACCGAAACGGTACCGGTGGCGCCATCGCCTCCGCTCTGTTTGTTTCTTTTTTTTGCTACGGTGTACAGCGGTAACAAGTTTCAATCCAAAGATTCAGCGTAAATGAAAGTCAACTGACTTGGAGATTCAACGTCATTCGATCAATTACGTCTGTGGAGTTAGGGCCCACTTAATACATGGGCTTGCATGAATGGTTCTCATGTTCACGAAGTCCAAAGAAAGGCCCAACTTAGGAGTAGGAAATGCATGTAAGTATTTAGAGTTTTGATTTAATAAAATAGATAAATTTTAAATGCAAATTATTTAATTTTGTTAATATCATACAAAAATTAATTCTTCATCACTTTTATCTACATATTTGATATTAATAAAACCAATATTAATAATGTGGAGGTTGATGAGAGGTTTTATTAAATTGTATTTTATTATCTTCAAAATTAAAACTGTATCTTAACTTTTGAAAATTTTCTTTTGACCATAAATTATAAAATGTCTCCTAAAAATAAAAGACTTGTAAGATAACATAATGAAATAAATAATTTACATATGATAATTAAAAATTTTTTTTATCGTTTAACTTTTTCTTTATGCAAGAAAATTTTAGAAGACTTTTTATAGTTCTCTAATTAGGTAACCTTTTATTTTATTATTTTAATTAAATTTTATCTTATACTATTTATTAAAATTTTAAAATTTTCTAAAAAAATACAAAAGGATAAAAGATATTTTAATTTCTAAAATTTAATTGATTAATTCTAATAGTTTAAAAAATATCCATAAATACCCGAATTATCTAGTTGAAGGAGTCTATTTCAGTGAAAATTCATGTAAATGTTATTATTATTATTATATGCTTTATTACCATTAAATTATATAAATGTACCTATATTAGTAATTAACAAATTAAGATATTTTAGGGAGTTCTTGAATTAGTAAAACTTATTTGTAAAGTCAAATCTTAAGAATTAAAATATTTTTATACCAAATAAAATTTAGATTACATACTAAGAGTACATTAGAGAAGTATTCCTGGAAAGATTTATAAATTAAAGAAGGTTGGATAAGCAAAAATGGCACACATGATTGATGTTTTTGAATAATTAAACTCACGTAATTATAATTTTAAAGTACCACTATATGTTATTTTTTTTTCATAATATATACAGTTTATCTAACCATTACAATATATATATTAAATAACTTATTTGAGAGGTTTATATTTGAACTGCTAAAAAAATAAAAAAAAAATCATTCAATTTATGTAGTAAATTTATCTTTTAGTAATTAAAATAAAATGCTAGCTTGAAATATGTTTAGAATTGTCATATTTGTATGTAATATATTTTAAAATATAGTAGTTAAAATTTTTCGTAACCATGATTTTACTTGAGAGCTAATTTTTACATGTAATATCAATTTAACTTATAGCTTGCACGATTTCATATATACATATATGCATACATACATATGAAAAAAAGATTAATAACTTCTTAAGATTATATATATTTTTATATCATTTATAAACAGTTGAATTTATGCATTTTTATCATATCAGATTGAATCTAATATGTACATTAATTATGTATACAAATTATATATGTCAGATTTTATTTCAACTATAAAAAATATATAAATCTAATGGTTTATAAATTATATAAGAATGTTTGTAATGGTAAAAAATTACTATCTTCTCCTATATGTGTGTGCGACTTAAAGCTCTATATAAACAAGCATTGGTCATCTAAATACAATCAGCAATAGTAATTATTGATTAATTAGTTAATGATTCAAAGATTTTTAATTTAAGCCGAGATAACTCATTTCAGCATCAACGTTTTGAGCCACATAAAATAAATCATATGCAGCAGAATATTAATCCACTATATCTCCATCACTTCATAAGTATTTATAGGTTATGTAGTACTTTTCAATCACTCATGCTATGTTTCTCTGATCACACCATCAAATTAAGATTTCACCAGCCCAAACACTATATCGATATCCCACTCACATCATTCATTTTACATTTTGGGTTAAACTTTCTAAGTAGGGATAGCTAAAAGTACCCACTGATCTGTGGAATTAAAGCCAATATTGCATTATTGCTGGATGTACTTTAAAAAATGATACAGATAGTAGCTAGCTAGCTAGCATTAACTGATCATCATATATATGTTCATTATATAGTATACCCATCGATTGAACTATTGATCTCCAAATGTTACAAGCACTGCTGGTAGCCTCTAGTTGTGCTTTACAGAGAGCAGATGTTATGCTCTCCTTTCCCAAGATGTAAAGTTATTGGTTTTCAGGAAATTAAAAGGCAGCAAAGTTTGGTCGACTGACAAGTATCAGGTGGGAATGTGCCCTTTCCAGCCCACTCTATGGTCAAATTAAAGACATATATGCATGAGCAGCAAATGAATATATGACAAATCCAAAACCAAAAACTTTATTAATACATTACTGCATGAATGTGAATACATAGGAATGAGAGAGGAGAGAACAAAGGCATCAGGGATTCACATGATTCAAACAGTTGAGGATGGGGAAAAGTCGGCCGACTAACGAAATTCCACGTGTCAAAACACATACGATTCGTATTAAATTTGGAAAGGAAGTCCCCGAAATTTGGGCCTCATAATGATTGAGATTTGAGGGCAAGCAACAGAATAATAATGTATAATAATTAACAAATAGCTTTTTTCTCGATCGATCGATCGAAAGGGGTTGTCAACAACGACATGACGTGAAAAGCCCATGCCCCCACTTCCTTTCCTGAAAATTGACCTCAACTGATCACCAACACTGGAAATCACTTATTCTTTTTACGTACTTCCCCCTCTTTCTTTCTTTCTTTCTGCAGATGATAATCTATGCGTCTGCATCCTTCGACCGTTCACGTGGCATGATTACAACACGTCACATGCTCTTAAACACACACACAAAAAAGAGTGGGGTGGTCTGAAATCTGAATCCAATTATATTCGCAGATGTATATTTGCATGATTCGTTGAATTCATCGGTCTTCAGAGATTGGTCGATATATACAGCTATGGCTTGTGGGTAAATTTGTAGTAACAGAGTTTTATATATATAGTACAACAGAAATCAGTAGCAGGACGTAAAGTACGTACGTATACAACTCAACCTTTAGCCCATTAAAACGAAAAGTGCTTATCCTTTGGAGATGTATCACATGCTTACTCTGCAATTAATTTTGTGTTCTGCTTCTAGACAAGAATTGATAGCTGATTCACGCTGGAAATTAATTAATTCATAGGCAGGAGAGTCAATCGATGAGTAAATTCCAGCTAGGACTACTCGTTTGCAATAATTTTTTCCCTGTGCAGTTAAAAACGTTATGATGTTGTTGCACCGTTATTTAATTCACCCAATTATTGTCATATGTACATTTCAACTAATCATTAAAAGTCAAAACATACATAGCAAAAATTTAATGGAAGACTGCATTAATTTCTCGTTGATTATTGGACTAAAAAAAGTAAGAATTGTTTTTGGATTTGGTTTTAAATCTCTGCATCCTTCGGATTATGTATAGATCTTGTAATTATGGAATTGTATGAATAATCAATTAACTTGATCATATCAAATCCTTGTATATATATTTATACGTATATATGCAGTAGGGTAGCTGCAAGACTTGAGTTTGCTACGCCGTGGGCCGAAGGATTGATTTTTTTCGCTCACATGGAGTAAGATATGTGAGGAGAGGCAGCAGGGCACGTTGCCTAATTGAAAGGTTTGTTGTTTTCTAAAGGCTGAGATTTTATATTGTCCAGGAAAAGTGAGAACCTTCGGTATATTAAAATAGCGTATAATACATCTGAAGATATTTCTCGTAGCCTTTTGTTCGAAGTAATTTGGGCATAAATCCTACAGTTGCGATCTTCTTGTCCTTTGCTTTCAAGCACTGCACATGCTTGCCCTTAATTCTGATTTCTATTACCCAATTTGAACGTGAAATAAATTTTTGACATGCATGTGTTTATAGATGCTGCCACGTCTTTGCCGACATGGACTCTTGAGAGGTCTGATTATACAGTTGGGTCCCGTACTAATCATCATGTGCATTGTTTCTAACAAATTAAAGCTAGCTGGGGATTCAAACGTTCAAACCGAACCCTCAATTCAATTGAATTAATTGCAGTTGAAACAAGATCGATGGAGTTGTTTCTTTCAGAATTCAATTTTCTGGCCGACCGGGCAATTTTCATTCACAAAAAATTTCATTTGGTTCTCATTCATCCAAGTCTCTGTCTCCCTTATCTCTTCTCTTTCGCTTTTCTTGTCGACACTATAAAAGGAAAAAAAGAAAGAAAATTATTTTGTCGATGCTCAAAAAAGTTAATAAAATAAATACATATACATATATCGTTAATGCACTACTTCACACACATATTTTTCTCTGATATTCCTATGAGAAACGTGTACTTCTCTTAAGCATAGGCTGATAATCCTCTCTAATTACAGAAATTATCACAATAATTGATGTGTTCCCTTTCTCTACCTATTAAATATCCGCCCCCTCCACTCTTATTGGGGAACGCATGTGCACTTTCTCCTTTATCTCTCCCTCTCGAACCCGAGTTTCCCATGTGAGTACCTGTTTCCTTTCTCATGTATATATTTTGCATGTTATTCTTTAGTAATTGCATTGCAGTTCTGTGTTTCCATTCTTTGTAACTGGGTTTTCTATGTTAGTTTTCAATTCATTGATATATTTTTCTTTCTTGTTCTTTCGTGTTGTTTCACTCAACCATTGCTTTGCTTTCAATGTCACTACGAATATATTCCGCTAATTTATAACAGATTTAATTAGAATTGATTAATATATATTTTCTTACTTGATAACTACTACTACATGTATACCTTCCGGTACATTGTCATGCAAGTTCTTTTTTATTTAGAAATTAAATATCAAGCTAATCTCGTTAATTTCCTAACGCTTGAATGCGGGTTGGTTCTCATTTACAGCACCAGCTACCTGAAGTCTAGCTGCAGCCAGTGCCAGCGGGCCTAACCCTCATTCAAGGAAGCATTAATGGTGAAGTCTGACAACTTCTTCACAAACATGAACCAGGTAAGGGAATTAATTTCATTTCTGAATCATGTGTAATCAATCTTAATTATACATCTTTAACCATTTGACTATATGATAAAGCAAACCTGATGAACATAGTTCAAACCCCGATAATGAGAACACACCACGTTATAACTCTAGCAGAAATCAAATAGATTCATTACTTTCGTTGGCTCCGGGTCAACATCATACCTTCTCTGATTGGTCATTATACTTCAAAAATTCCAGACGTTGATAATACCTTTATTATTTTATTATATTGGAGAATGATAGCTTGACCAATGAGGTTAATTGAACAGCATGAAATACAAGTCAAAGTGATTAAACGTGAAATGAAATGAAAAGTAACTTGAATCAATAATATATATATATATATATATATATATATATATATTATATGAATATTGAATATTGGTAAGTATTGTTGTTTCCCTTTGGTGCTGCTGATGTTATTATGTGATAATAGAATTGGATCCGTATGTCGTCTGGTCTCAACTGCAATAGTAATGACACGATATAATCTTGTATTTTCCTGCTCTAAAGTCAAAAGCCAAAAGCCAAAAGCCAAATAAATAAATAAAAAGTGGCATACTCGTATAAATCAATATATATTTCCAATCTATGCGACCAAATACGTCCCTTGAGACAACTCCTAGGGGCCATATGCTTAAGAAATATAGCTGGATGTCATACGAATCCAGCTTTGATCAGCTGACCCATGCATTGAAACTCATAAGTTAGAAGCCAAAATTGCCTTGTTTTAGACAAGATTTTCCTAGAATTTCTCCCAAAAGTACCATAGGAAAAAAAAAGAATGAAATTACCTATATAACCAGTTTTATTATTTTATACAGTTGTATTTACTGCATAAATCACCAGCATATGTTATTAATTAGTGATTCGAAATCTAGATACGTTGAATGAATGAATATATTAATTGCTTTTATGTATGCAACTTTAGTGATATGATTTGTATGGCAATAAAATGATTAGCTTTGTTTTGTGAATGGAGCGATATTTGGTATATAATTGGTCTGCATGTCGTTTTCGATCAAACGGTCTGATGACCCCTAAAAGTCTGGCCAATAAGGTCCCACTGAATAATGAGCTAATTAATAATAAACTTTTTTCATTCATTAATTGAAATGAAGTGAGCCCATCATATCAAAAATCAAATTATAGTGTTCAATTTATTTTCCGGCTTAAAGTCCCATCAAGCTTAGGTGCCATATCGAGTGGCTGTCTTATCATAGCACTCGGATTCCCCCATCACATTGACACATTAACGATCGTATCATAATTCAATATAATAATTTTTAATCGTTTTTGAAAATTCTTAATAGTATGTAAATCATATTAGGGAATAGAATCATTGGAGAGAACATGTTTTGATCCTTTTCCTTTTAGTTTTAGTTTTCTTGTTAACATCTCCTAATAGTTATGTTTATCGGATCTTATGCTGAGGAAAAAATTAAATAAAAAAAAGAAAGGGAAAAAAGTGCATATACCTCATGAAAAACAAAAGCAAGTAAAATGAAAAAGATTCTTAACAAAAAGACATGCAATCAACTTTGTCTCCGAAGTCCAAAACGTGGAAAAGGAACCGCCATATAATGTTTTCATCGACAGAAAACAGACTTGATGTTCCAACCCTTTCCTCTCTGTCTCTCTCTATCCCACCAAGTTTACAATTTAACATATTCTCATCATCTTCTTCTTGCAGCCACTAAACATGGACTCGGACCCACCATTTCTCCAATCTTACAAGACCCTCATCGACAATACCATCAAAGAGACCTCCGACATCTTTGACAATGAGTTTGTTATTGTTGAGGAATGTGAGCTTCCGTTGATCGATCTCAGTCGTTTGTTAAGTGTTGAAGAATCTGAGACAGAAGAGTGCAAGAAACAGATAGCTACGGCTTCTCAGGAATGGGGTTTCTTTCAAGTTATTAATCATGGGATTTCAAGAGATATATTGGAGAAGATGAGAAATGAGCAAGTGAAAGTTTTCAAGCAACCTTTTGATAAGAAGAGCAAAGAAGACAAGTTCATGAATTTCCCAGCTGGTAGTTACCGTTGGGGAACTCCAACAGCAACATGTCTCAAGCAGTTATCATGGTCCGAAGCTTTTCACATTCCCATGACCGCTATCTCTGCTGATTTCGGTAGTCTCAGGTATTTTTACAATACTTCAAGCTTATTTATTTATGTTACGTATTTTATTATTATTATTATTATTTCAGATTTTCTTCTATATTCTTTTTTTGTTTTTGTTTTTTTATTTTATGTTTATGAGTATCTGTCTGCTCCCACCATTTCCTTTTCCTCGAGATAAGGGAGAGGAAGAGAGGGTAGAAAGCAGTATCACATGACATAAAAGTGTTAATACATAGGAGAATATATAAGAGTCAATTGGATTCGCTATTGACCAACTGATTATTAATGCATACTTTCTTAAGGAATTAATTAACGGTTGATTCTATTCGATATGCTTTTATGTTCATGTGGTGAGACATTTTGAAAATTAAATTTCAGTGAAATCTGTTTCTAGTTCTAGATTTGCTACTTTAGTGTAAGTTGAAATAGTCAAACCCCCATCAGTAACTACTATTAATGCATGTGAGCATGTGATGTTAGTCAATAAAAACCCTAATTTTTTAATTTTAACAAGAAAATATGTTGAGTATCTCAATATAAAATTTGTTGCTTGTCAAGCAAGAGTAGACCAGTATGCATTGAGCATGTGATGAAATGATTTTCATATTAAGTACCAAAATAGAAAGTATATATTAATAATGGGAAAAGGTTTTGAAACCTGAACTAAATTCATATTTATCATTGACTAATGCCTGTAATCTATTGAATAACTTTATTAATTCCAAGATCACTCTAATTTTCTTTGTTAATTACTTCATTTATAAAAAATGTGAAACTGATAATCTAGACTTCTTTTTCCCCTCTCTATGAACCAATCATATATTCTTCTCTTATGTATAGGGTGTATATTTTTCTTTTATATACACGATCTAAAACCACACAAAAGAAGGATATGGCAATGTTATCGACCTGCTCACCACATCAATGATATGGCTAGTTTTTGTTTAACTTTTGAATGTTAGGAACCACAGCTTTCAAGTTCTGTAGCTTCTTGTGATAAACATACAGTACTTTTCTAGTATCATAGTCTAGCATGTGCTATGTTTCATGAAATTTGTGGAAGTTTGTTCTCAAATTTGCTTTTCCATTTATGAGAGGCCAGGAAAAAGAATCTCCCAGAAAACAATTTACTTTTGCTTTCTTTGTGGTAGTTCGTTTTAACTCTTAACACAGCAATGCTTAATGGTTCTGCAAACTTACCATATATCATATCATGTACGAAACTTGCATGCATGGATATGGCTCTCTCTCACGTGAATGTCAAAAATTTATGAGCTGGAAGTCAGGCTACACTGTCCGACAGCTTAAGTGAGCTTGATGTGGCCTCAAATGGGCCCCTCTGTTTTGGTGATTATTGATTCTAAACCGGACCCATTTCTGATTTGCCCACATACATGCAGCTTTTTCTAGCAGCTTTTGTAGTGTTTTGTTAAGAAAATTGCTGAATTGTGTTAGTGTAGTCACTATCCATTGCCAGATGTAGTCTACCTTTACGTTGATACATTTACATAAATGCTATAGTCTTGAATTTTAATTAAGTTTTAGCATCTAATATTGATTTCATTAGTATCGTTTGGATGAACTCATCCCTGCGGTACTCTTCAGTTATTTGTCTCTTCTCAAGTCAGTTTCCTTCTGCATGCATATACAGTTCAACAATGGAACAGTTTGCTACAACAGTAGCAGTTCTTGCTCAAAAATTAGCTGAAATCTTAGCAGAGAAACTGGGTCACAAGTCAACTTTCTTTCAAGAAAATTGCTTGCCTAGCACTTGCTACCTTCGAATGAATCGATACCCACCATGCCCTATCCCTCTACAGATACATGGACTAATGCCGCACACTGATAGTGACTTCCTCACAATCTTGCACCAAGATGAAGTTGGCGGATTGCAATTAGTGAAAGATGGAAAATGGATTGCAGTAAAACCTAATCCTGAAGCGCTCACCATCAACATCGGAGACTTATTCCAGGTAATTATTTTGTCTACCTTACTTAATTAACATTTACATCTCTCCTGTCATTTAGCAGCTGCAAATTTGTGAAATTAATTACAGGCTTGGAGCAACGACGTTTACAAGAGTGTGAAGCACCGCGTTGTTACGAATCCATCAGAGGAGAGGTTTTCCATTGCATATTTCTTGTGCCCTTCATATGACACTGTGATACAGAATTCTGAGCCTTCTGTATATAGGAAGTTCAGCTTTAGAGAATTCAGACAGCAGGTTCAGGAGGATGTGCAAAAGTTGGGTCACAAAGTAGGGCTCCCCAGATTTCTTCTAAGCCATTAAATGAATGAATGTTGCTGCATGGATCCGTCGATCAACTAGGTTAATTAATATATCTGTTCCTTGCCGAAATAGAAGGTTATTTGTTAGGTAATTAATTAAAGAATATATATGATATAGACTTAATTAGTTCATTAATTAAGAAATGTAAAATTGTTATATAGAACTCTCAGCATTTTTAGATGCTGACTAATTTTGTGTGATTCAATATAATATTATGTATCCTTTTGTCTTTACCTTTCCTTTTTCATTTGTTGCAAGTTTCGTAATTGATTTATTAATGAGACTGCAGTGTAGAAATTTGCCACCAAGTATCAATCTACACTGGTAACTTTTACAGTTACGTACTATATTACAAATTTATATACAAACTATTTTAATATATAAAAAATTTTATAACGTGACAATAATGTAATAACTATTGCATCAATTTATACGAAAAAATATAAAATTTTGTAAATAAAATTTTTTTAACACATGTAATTGAAAAAAATGAAGTTTATTTTGTAATTTTTTAGACTTATAAGAATCTACTTTTAATTTAGAGTAAAGACATTAATTTGTATTTTTACATAATTGAAGTAAGATTAAAGTAGGGATGGCAAAATTTTCTACCAGTTTGAGGTCTCATGGGGATCCACCCCAAATGAGTAGGGATGGGCAGAAAAGTAGAACCGAACCGAATTGTTCAGTTCAGTTCACTTAATTACTTCGGTTCCAATTGGTTTCTTTGCGTTGGATCTAATCGGGTTCGGTTCGAGCTCGGTTTTAACCGAACCTGAACATGCAAAACTCGAACAGTAACAAAAGATGAAAATAAAGAAGTTTCAATTCTTCTTTTTGTTTCTCTTCAATTAAAGAATAACAAAGCAACAGAAAGCAAACATTGTTATTGATTATTTGCTCTAATCATTCTTCTTCTCAGAGATTTTTATTCGCATTTCGGATTCTCTCAAGTTTATCACTTTATACGTACTTATTCTTATAATTTCTTTATTTTTTTTTAAATTACTAGGTAGAGCTAGAGTTTTTTATTCCTAAATTCACATAAATATTAATTTAATTTAATTCTGATTTGTTTCGCCATCATTACAGCTGAGTTTGTTATATATAGATTTGGATCAAATGAGAAACAGAAAAAAATTAAAAATGATTTTTTTTTTCGTGAAGAACCCAAATGAGGATTTCTTTTCTTTGTATCTCTTCTATGGGTTAGGATTATTTATTCATTTTGTTGGATTATTTCATCTGGGTATTCTTTATTTTCTTGATTGATATTCCATTATTCTTTATTTCCTTTACTAATTGTATTTTTGTTATTTTATTGCAACTAAAATTAATTAATTGTTGATTGGTTTCATATGACGTTCGAAGATTCAAGCTCATATGGTCTCTCTTGCAATGATACTAATAATTTCGAAACACAATATATGGATTAAGAGAGTGTAAGAGTTGTTGGTACAAAGAGATAAAGGCTAACATCATTTTCATCAAGATCACAAGTATGCAACATTTTATCAAGACTAAGATAAACAGAGCCAAATACAATTACTGTGGTAAGCAATATGCTTATGATTCAAACAAGAATGGGACTACTAATTTGAGAAAACATTTGCCTAACTGTTTAGTATACCAAAACAAAAAGGAAGAAATTGATGATAAATACGTTGACTATGATTTTGATAATGAGGATAGTAACATTAGTATAGTGCCTAGGGGATGGAGTCAAGAGGCATGTAGAAAGACGACTATTAAAATGATTATTCTTGATGAGTTACCATTTAACTTTGTGGAGAACAAAAGGTTTCGTCATTTTTGTAGCATAGTAACTCCAAAATTTGAAGTGTCATCGAGAAGAAACATTACTAGGGATGCACTTCAATTATTTTTAGATAAAAAAGCTGCATTGAAGAGTATGTTTAGCATCAATAAACAAAGAGTTTCCCTTACAATTGACATTTAGACATCAATTCAAAACAATAGTTTTATGGTCATTACAGCCCACTTCATTGATAGTGATTGGCATTTGCATAGAAGAATTTTAAGTTTTACGCCAATTCTAAATCACAAACGAGAGACAATTGGAAAACTTATTGAGAGTTGTTTGCTTGATTGGGGTATCGAAAAAGTATTGACAGTAATAGTGGATAATGCAAGTTTTAATGAGGTTACCATTAAATATTTGAGGAAGAAGTTGAAGAATTGGAAAGATGATGGGTTAGTGTTGGATGGTGACTTTATGCATGTCCGTTGTTGTGCATACATTATGAATTTAATTGTTTCTAAGGGTTTAAAAGAATTGAATGATAGTATTGTTAGTATTCATAATACGGTAAAATATGTAAGATCTTTCAGCTTACAGTTGTAGTCATTTAAAAAATATGTGGAATATGAAAAAATCAGTTATAAAGGAAGTGTGGTTTTAGATGTGTCCATTATATAGAATTCAACCTATTTGATGTTGGGAACTGCTTTAAAGTTTCGGAAAGCATTTGATCGAACGATAAATAAAGATAAATTGTACAATGCTTACTTTTCAGAAGAAAAAAATGGGAAGAAAGAGGTAGGCCCACCTAGAGCAAGTGATTGGAAAAATGCGGATTGATTTGTGAAGTTTTTGAAGACTTTTTATGATGTGACATTAAATTTTAGTACTTCTTTGAGTGTGACATCTAACCTTTGTTTTAATGAAGTGTGTAAAATTAATTCTAGTTTGGCTTTGTTGGCTCAAAGTAAAGGTCCGCTTCTAGGTATCATAGCATGTAACATGAAGAAGAAATATTACAAGTATTGAGAATCTGGGAAGAAGATAAACAAGTTGTTGATCATTTCATCTTTACTTGATCTACGGTGCAAAATAGAGTTTGTGGCATTTTGTTAGGGTACTTTGTATGATGATAATGTGAGAATTGAAGAAATGAAAAGATTGATTAAGCAATTGTTGTACATAGTTTATGAGACATACAAGGTGCGATACTCTAAACAAGATTATGGTGGTAGTAGTACTAATGATGCTCAATCTTCACAACATTCCAATGAATTGGCCTTGGTAGATTTGGGTAGTAATGAAGATGATTTTTCGCCTTTTATGCAATACAATAACCTTGTTAATTCTAGCTTGGCCTTGTTAGCTCAAAGTAAAGATCCGCTTCTAGGTATCATGGCATGTAACATAAAGAAGAAATATGACAAGTATTGGGAATCTGGGGAGTAGATAAACAAGTTGTTAATTATTTTATCTTTAATTGGTCCACGGTGCAAGATAGAGTTTGTGGCATTTTGTTTGGGTACTTTGTATAATGATAATGTGAGAATTGAGGAAATGAAAAAATTGATTAAACAATTGTTGTACATAGTTTATGAGACATACAAGGTGCGATATTCTAAACAAGATTATGGTGGTAGTAGTCCTAGTGATGCTCAATCTTTACAACATTCTAATGAGTTGGCCTTGGTAGATTTGGGTAGTAATAAAGATGATTTTTCACCTTTTATGCAATACAATAAGCTTGTTAATTCTAGTTTGGCCTTGTTAGCTCAAAGTAAACATACGCTTTTAGGTATCATGGCATGTAACATGAAGAAGAAATATGACAAGTATTGGGAATCTGGGGAGAAGATAAATAAGTTGTTGATCATTTCATCTTTACTTGATCCACGGTGCAAAATAAAGTTTGTGGCATTTTGTTTGGGTATTTTGTATGATGATAATGTGAGAATTGAAGAAATGAAAAAATTATTTAAGCAATTATTGTACACAGCTTATGAGACATACAAGGTGCGATACTCTAAACAAGATTATGGTGGTAATAGTACTGGTGATGCTCAATCTTCACAACATTCCAATGAGTTGGCCTTGGTAGATTTGGGTAGTAATAAAAATGATTTTTTTGCTTTTTATGCAATACAGTAAGCTTGCAAAGACTCAACAAAGCACAAAGGCATCAAATGAAGTAGATAGATACTTGGTAAAGCCAGCAGAGGATATTTTCAATCCATGATTTGATATTTTGTTATGGTGGAAGTTGAATTGTACAAGATATCCAATTTTGTCACATATAACAAAATATATACTTGCAATTCCAATATTTACCATGGCATCCGAGTTAGCCTTCAGCACTAGAGGATGAATTCTAGATTCATTCCGAAGTTCATTGACTCCTAAAATGGTAGAAGCTTTAATATGTGCACAAAATTGGTTATGGTCTTCGTTTTTATTGGATAGCTCGATAAAAGGCACAACTTTAGTTGAAGAAACAGAGTTTTATAAGCTGATTGAATCAGGTAATGTTCTAAACAATCTTAATTCTTAAGTTTTTAACTCATGAAAGAATTTAGTAATTTTACATATCTAATTGTTCTAATTATTTTCATGTAGAGTTTGTAAAATCAACATTTACGGAGCATACAAGTATTGTATGAAAACTTAATTGTATTTTATCTTCCTTTTTCTACTATTTGCATTCTCTTAAAGCCTTTCTTATATAGCTGGATTCTACTTAAGCTGCATTATAATTAAGGATTTCTGATACTTTCAGATTATGGAAATGGAATCTTTTATTCTAAATTATTTGAAATTTGAAATGACAGCTCCTACAGCTAAATGTTAATGGTGATTATTCTGATTATAGTAGAGGAGAATTGTTCAGGTTCTGTTTCTAATGCTGATTGCAAGGAAATGGTAAGAAAATGGTAACTAATGAAGATGAAGAAGTTGTTGCAACAGCAACATAAGATATTTAAGAATATGCTAATCAAGGTACATATTTAATTTTACGTGTTTCATCCTGAGATTATGATTTCAGCTCTAATGCCTATTGATGCCATTATAATTGGCAAAACTCTAATGTTTGTTTTAGATAATTGACGACCTGATCAAAACTGGAAACAGTGAGCAAATATTTCAGAAGGTAATTCAAGAGCAGGGACTAGGACAGGTATATCCCTTAACATGTCTTTTGAAGATTTCCTCTACTTTGTCAAGTGTTCTTGTATTCACTGGTATTGACTTGTATGTTAAGTTGTGGCCTTAGAATTTTACTGTATAAGTTTCTTATAAGGCCAGCTCTATTTTATTGTGAAATAGATGCAACATATCTCGTGTTCTGAGAAAATTTGTTGTACCGAGACTATGTCTTGTAAGTTATGGGCATACAAAAGTTATTCTTGTTCAGAGAATTTCAATAATCCAAGTTTGCATAGGCAAAGAGTTTTTAAGAGTATCTTAGAAGTTAATTTGTAACTTTCAATATTGATTAAATGGGATTGAGCAGAACTGAAAATCTTTGGGAGTTTCAATGATAGTTTTTAGCTTTTTGCTTGTGTTTAAAGTACAATATTTTAGTTTTCATTACACTGCAGTTGTTGAATACCTTGGAAGAAATCTAGGAAAGACATGATGCAGTAAAGGAAATTAAGAAAAAGTTTTTGGACTTGCAGCAGGCACGTATGCAACTAGATTAAATGTATACTACACAATAGACTTAACTAACAGGTGATTCCCTCTCTTGTCAGATTTACCTTGATATGAAAGTTCTGGTTGAGGCCCAATGAGAGATTTTAGACAACATAGAAAGTCAGGTTTGCTTCCGTAGTTGTAGCCTTTATGGTAGGACTTGGGTATTTGTGTGGATCCATAAATGTGAAAGAAAAACTTGGAAGAGTGGCAAAGCTTGAGTCTACCCCATAAATATTATCCCCATATATATAATTGTGTGCCTAAACTAACTGCATTCTACCTCTTTGTTGTGAGACTTTTTTTTTAGTTTTTAATTTTGTTTTCGTTTCTTGAGGGTGGTGATGGTGTCATTTTGAGATATGTATGCACAGTTTCTCTATAATTAAAAATTTTCTTCATTTTTGCATTTTAATTTGATTTGTTGAAAGTGAAAAGTATTGAGCTTAAAATCTTTGCTACTCCCACATTCTTTTTCCTATGTCTAGAAAAAATAGTAACCTAGGGCAAGAATTTTTATTTTGACAGCCATTTTATTTTTTGAATTGAAAGAAAAAACATCCTTAATATTTTTCTGGTTGTCATTTTCTGTGATAAAGTCTTGTTATGTAGGTATGTTTGAAATATATTATCAAGATTATATACTAGGCTATAAATAAAATAGTTAAAGACAATCTCAATCAAACGACTGGGAAACTTCAAAAGAGCAAGTACTGGACATGTTCAATTTAATTGCATATTTCAAAGCTTTATTTCTAAAAAACAAACTATAAACAAGTGCAATGACACTATAAATATAAATGTTTGTTTGAGAAGTTAAAAAAGTTGCTGTATACAAGCTTTGTATATTCAATTTTAGTTGGTTGGTATTCATTTTCATGAAGTGAGTTCTTTTCATGTGTGTTGCAAATTTCCCTGAAGGCTTCAAATCATTTGCGGAAGCTATGGTATAGGATTCACTAAAGAGAATGGAACTCTAGGTGATGTATAGGCTTCAAATCATTGGGCTGAAATTTCAAGATATGTTAATAAGTTTAACTGATAGCTTCCTATTGGTACTTGCATATGAAAGTTTTGAGGTATTATGCTGGAGAGAAGTGGAAGAAAATGCACAGCTTGTTTTTATCATCATCTTAAAAGCCACTCCCAAGTCTATTTTTATCTTATATTTTATTCATTTAGTGACCTAGATCAAGGGTTTATTGTGTATTTACATATTGAGAAGAGTATTTTAGATAATCAGTGATTTATTGTATGAAAAGAATTCTTAGTTTGTTTTCATTTATGTTTTTGTAGGTATAGGAATGAAAAAAATAATGAGAATACAAAACCTTTAGCAATTAGAAAAGAAGAACTGAAATGAATCCTAAAGCAAAAAAAGTCCTAAAAAATAAAAACTAAAACTGAAGGCTGAAAAAATGTTTTTGAATTCTGATAATACAATAGCAGAAGCTGAAAATAAAAGCAACAACAAAATTGAGGGTGTAAGAATGATAAAGAGAGTGAAAATATAAAAGTTTTAGCAATAAAAAATGAAGAACTGAAATGAATCCTTAAGCAACAGAAGATCCTAGAAAATGGACAATGAAACTTAAGACTGAAAAAATACTTTTGAATTCCAATGATACAAGAGCAGAAGTTGAAAGTGGAAGCAGGAGCAAAATTGGGGTTATGAAAAAGGAACATAATTTTGTTTTTGTTTTGGTTTTTATTTTTAGTTATGTTAGATATTATTTAAATATTTTTTAATTACTTATTAATAGTACATTTTAAATTAAAAATTAGTTAAAAGACGAAGTTTTGTAACTTAAGAAAGGGATATTTGGATCTAGTTACTTAGATTGGATGAGTTTTGAAACCAAACTCAAGAACCGAACTGAATTAGTTTGGTTTTGGTTGGATTCAGGTTTAGAGTTTGGTTTTTTTTTTTTTCAATTTTAAGAAACCGAACTCGATTTGCCCACTCGTATAAATAAGGGGAGATTAATCCCTATATTTTAATCAGATTGGAATCTGTTTAGTATTCCTCATATCATTTTCGCTCTATTATCTAAATATATACAATAATATATTATAATATATTATTTTTTAAATAAAAAATATATATACAACAATATTTAATTAAAAAAATTTATATTTCATAATCTTTTTATCCTATCAAATAGTTGAGTTTATATATTTAATATAATTATTATATATAAATAATATTATATTATATTAATAATATTTTTAATTAATATTAAGTATAAATAAATACGAAAATAGAACAAATAAATAGAGATGAAAAATTCATTTATTATATGGAAATTCTCTATTCTTATCTTATAAAATTTTATTAAATAATGAGAATCAAAATTAAAACGGATAGAAAATAAAAAAGGTCTTCCCACCTCTGCTCCGACTCCGCCCTAATGCCACCCAAAGTACATGATAACCTAAATTAAAAATAAAATAATATAAACTTGATAAATAAATTAGGACTAATAATAATATGGTACCTTAAGCCAGGGGTATCACTATTGAAAAAGGATATGATATGATGAGTGGACAAGGACCTGACCACACTGCATTGGGCCCACATTTTGGTTTCAGTCCATTTAAATGGGCCATGGGCATAAGCCCAATTTTACTGACTATTGTGTAGTTATAAATATCTCTTTTTCTAATTCTCGACAATTTTTTTTGTGAAAAATAATTTTAATAAACACTTTTATCGAAAAATATTTTCTACGGATAATTTTAAACCAATTTCATCTAACGACATTCGCATTTAGAATTTAGGAATTTCGTGCGTTTAATTAATATTTACGTTTTATGTTTAAAATTAAAATATAGAAGTATGAAATTTTGATTGTTTTCCTGAAACAAAATCAATGTAACGATAAAAATCAGAAAAATGATTGCTTGTTTAAGCTCCAGCGTCCCGAACCTCCCTTCCATATCAAACTCCGCCAACCAAACCACCTCCGAGTCTGACTCCCAGCCCCAGGTTCGGAAACTGAAGAGAAGTCCTCAACTTAACCGCTGGTCGAGGGCTCGCGCTTTACGATCAGGCCGCAAATTAGACCGGAACCGGTTCACCCAGTCGGTTGTTAGTGGAAAATCTCCTTCGGTTGATTTTGAAGTTAGAGAGAGCGTTTCTTTAGAGCGTGATGGAAGAAGTGACAACGATGATGACTTGGAGCAGACGGAGGGGAAGTCTATTTACATGGTCTCTGACGGCACTGGATGGACGGCGGAACACTCCGTTAACGCTGCACTGGGGCAGTTCGAGCACTGCTTGGTGGACCGGAACTGTGCTGTAAATACTCATCTCTTCTCAGGGGTATGATTGTCTCTTAACTTCCTTTCTCTTTTTTTTTTTTTTCTGTTATGGACAGATAATACGATGGAAATTATTAATTTGGCCTTGTTAGATTGCAATCTGCTTACCATTCTTCTTTATTTGCATATCTAAAAGCACTTGGTGAAGGTACCCATTTAGTGCTTTTGTAGAAAGCACTTTTAAGTACTTCTCAATCCAATAAACTGCTTCTTGAACATCACTTGTCAAGCGCTACTCTAAAACGTACTCTTCGTAAGTGCTCTTTTATTACTCCCTTTAAAAGCACTTTTGTCTAATTATGCCAAATACTAACTGATATTCACAACGACTTTTGACTATTTGAAAATGCTTTTTCTGGTGCTAAAAAGCACCTTTTGTTACGGTTGATGTGGTAATTGGTGGCTTTTAAACCATAGTTGTTGCTATTGTGAGATGAAATCGTTAAACGCAAACAATACAAAGTGATTACTAAACATTTAACTATTGAGACATAAGTACCAAACATACCCTTATAATCCTAGAAGTCAATTAAAAATCTCATAATAAAAAGTTATTTTTGTTGCTTTATATGAGATTACATAGTATATACAAACTGTTTTTGATGGGGGGCCTTCGATTATCTTGAAATGCTTGATCTGTTTCGTTAGAATTTGGATTGTTTTGCTTTTATGGTGAAATCTAATTCAATCAAGCTAAATGTGATGGGTTGTAGTACTCACATTGTTTCATCAATTTCCACACTTATCAGATTGAGGATATTGAGCAGTTAATGGAGATAATAAAGCAAGCAGCCAAGGAAGGGGCAATGCTTGTTTACACTTTAGCTGATCCTTCCATGGCGGAGTCTGCCAACCAAGCCTGCAAGGTTTGGGGTATACCATCCACTGACATATTGGGACCAATTACTGAGGCAATAGCATCTCATCTAGGTGTCTCACCTTCTGGCCTTCCCCGTGGTGCTTCTGGCCGAAATTTTCCTCTTAGCGATGAGTACTTTCGCCGCATTGAAGCAATTGAATTTACCATCAAGCAAGATGATGGTGCCCTACCAGAAAATTTGCAAAAGGCTGACATTATTCTAACAGGTGTTTCTCGTACTGGAAAAACACCGTTATCAATTTATTTGGCACAGAAGGGATACAAAGTGGCAAATGTGCCAATTGTAATGGGTGTAGCATTGCCAAAGAGTCTTTTTGAGGTGGACCCAGAAAAGGTTTTTGGTTTAACAATAAATCCTTTAGTCCTGCAAACAATCAGAAAAGCCAGAGCTAAGAGTCTGGGGTTCAGGGAAGAAATAAGGAGCAATTATTCTGAGATGGATTATGTTAGACAGGAGTTAGAATTTGCTGGCAGGACTTATGCGCAAAATCCTATTTGGCCAGTAATTGGTGAGACAACTCAATTTTCATGTGTTCATTTATTTACCTATGATTTATACGGTTCCAAAATCATTCGTTTTTCAGCTTATTGAAGCTTAGGTTTGTAGAATGGTAGAATTAAAACTGTAAGTTTTTTTGTTACTGCAGAAGTGACGGGCAAAGCAATTGAGGAAACTGCTGCAGTTGTATTGAGACTTTATCATGATCGGAAAAACAGGTGCTTAATGCCACGAATCTCAAAACGCTACTAGAGGAGGTAAAGTTCTCATTCGTATGTATGCAGGATGAACTGCTTAGATGTTGATGTTGAGTAGCATCAATTCTTTTTTCCTGTTCTTATAAAAAGGTATATCAAATTTTTTATGATTGTAAATTCTGGAAAATATAATGGAATACAGTGTGTATGCCTGCTTAATTTTCTTCTTGATTCACTTCTTGTTTCCTTTTCTTTTTTGACCTTTTCTTTTATGGATGATACACTTACAATAGTTGAAAGAAGCACTATAGTTGCTTCTGTAGAAGTCTCCCTTTCTTATGTCCATGTCACATGAAAGGATAAACTACTTGGCAAATAGTCATAAATGCGGTAACTTTTAGCAGTTAAACCTATTGAATTATTGGGGTAAAAATACATTTCTGCCTATATCATCCATCATGGTTACTTTAAGAGGTCTCATCATTTTGGTAACCTTTTGTAAGAATTTCTATGAAAAAAAAAGGAAAGAAAAAGAATCTAACATTTGTCTTACTATGTGATTGGATGGTGATAGCTCTGTACTGTACTTTGTTTGATCTCTCTTCTCATGTCTACATGAGTCTCTCTGGACAATTGATTCTGTTAGATTTATAAATTACATGTTATGAGAGAAACATGTATTGCAAAACGAAATAAAGAAACAGAATGCAAGATTAAACTGGTGCTAAATTGCTTGGAAGAATGTTATGATTGGTGAACCTGTGGTCAAACTCTGTGGAGTGCGTTCCTAATGTTAGAAGATTTGATTAGGAACAGTTTTTAATCATGTTCCAAGAAGAAAATCTCAATGTTCTATTCATTTAGAAGAAAGCGATAATTGCATTTGTATTATGGTCTTACATTTAAAAAAAAAAATAATAATAATAACCTGATAAGGAACCAAACTTGCCCTTTAGGAAGTTTGTGGTTGGTGAATCTATGGGGAAAGTCCGTGGAGTGGATTTCTAATGCTAGTGGAAGATGTCATTACGGTCTTTAATTGTCAACGGTGTTCCAGGAAGAAAATCTTAGTGCTGTATTTGTTACAAGAATAATAAAACTTGCATTTTAATTATGGACTTACAGGTAGAAATTATTGACAGAAAGAAACATTAAACTAATCTTTGCGCTCTTAAAAATTTGTGGTTGGTGGAAGTATTGCAAAAGTCCAAGGGGTGGGTTTCTAAATTGAAAGTGAGATGGGAACGTTTTAGCAGGATCATTCTCCATCCAGTGGTGGTTGTACACTTGTACTTGAGAGCTTGACAAAGCGTGTTCATTTACCTGCCCTTAAAGAGGTTGAAGAAACCTCTTCGCCTGCCACTTAATTACTAGTTCTATTTACAAGTTTATGCGTTAGTTCATTTTATGGTTAAAAATGGTTGAATATTGTGGATTCAGGTGTGGTATTTGTGAGGGCTCGTACCAAATCTTTCTACTGTGTGTTGCGTGAATTTTACCCTAATTTACTGAGAGTAGAAATCATTGAAAAGCTATTGTCACCCATAATCCTAAGTGAAGCTTGTGTAGAAAATAAGATAAAAACGAGTTGTCTAAATAAGATATGGCATCTGACTACCATGTTAGAAATCAAATAAAATATGAAAGTGTGTTTTTTGTGGGATTTAAATAACAATATTCTCTTTGTCTGTGATGAAACAGTAAATCTTTTCGCCCATGGTTAAGTCTGCCTTTTTGCATGTGAATGGTATTTAACTTTTCGATATTCAAGGGAAATCTAAGCCGTTTCTTGAATTGAAAGTTGGCACATAAACTAACCTGAGCTTTGAGTGAATACCCAATCTATTCAACGGTAGGTATAATGAGTTGGAAGCAGTTATGGGTGTATTCATAGACATTCCTTTATTCCTCAAAGCCACTATAGTCTATAGGACTGCAAGTGTTTGGTACAGGAAGGAACAGCTTGAAGTGCGCATGCATTTGTGCACACACGCAAATACTTTATTAACTGAATATCTCTTTCTTGTGCACATTCCCTTCCTCACATGAAAGCCACAAACAACAAAAGGGGGCCACTAAGGTGGATTGCTAAAAGAGAGGACATGGTATGGGAAAGGAAAAAGGTAGTAAAATACAGCAAAAAGCAACTTTCTGATCTTCATTAAAGTGTGTAGAAAGCACTAGAAAACACAATCAGTTAAACACATCACGTTTTTCTGATCTCTGCAATAACATATAATTAAAGAAGATTCCTCCTCTTTGTTATAGTGAACTTAGTGCTTGTCTTCATCTCTAAAATCTTAAAAGAGAGCCTGAAAAAGGTTGATGATTGCTGAGCCTGTAGCATTGTTAATGGAAGGTTGGTTAGCTTTTGCCGACCTCTAGTTTATCTTCTTCTGCTTTCTTTTTGTCAGGTATTTTTGCCGCTAAACATCGTCAAAAGGAGAGAATGCTTACAAAAAGAACCTCCACCATTAGCTAATCATATTCACGTCTCTTTCTATCTTGCATTCGACAGCATGTAGTGGTCATTGCAGTTTTAATATTATGATACCCCAGTGCTTATCATGAACTCCCCTAATCAAAATTATTTGCATTGGCGCTGCTCTTTATTGATAGTGTGAAGTAGATCAGCAGAATTGTGCCCATGCTCGACCTGTCATAAACAAATATAAGACAGTTTATATAATGTTTCAGTTTTAGTATGAAATTGTATTGCTAACGAGATTGCTTTTCTAATAGTTGAGTATGGTAAACCTACAAGGTGGCAAAGAAGAAAAGAACCCTTTTGGGATCAATTGCCCATGGAGAAGAAGAGCGCTTGAAATTGAAACTGTTTCTCTTCATAGCAGCTCTGCTATCCGGGGTGGTGATGATGTTGCCGGTTGTGATAGTAATCTGATGATGAACATGAGGGCCGCTCGATTGATCGGTGGACCCTACAGCGGCCACCGCTGGCTT
Organism: Melia azedarach; assembly: GCA_028052125.1. NCBI lineage: Eukaryota > Viridiplantae > Streptophyta > Magnoliopsida > Sapindales > Meliaceae > Melia > Melia azedarach. Next base: position 7,904,127 of record CM051406.1, read on the forward strand.
TTCAGGCGTGCTAGGACCTACAAGAACAGTAGCGGTTTTAATAAATCCATACCGAATATGCACACATAAAAAGTACTTCCGTAGCCAACACTTCAGCAACAAATTTCTTATCATGTAAAGCAAACAGCACATGCTTCCAAGAAAGAGGGCCAACAATCAAATGAATGATATTCTGCAACTATACCCTTCAAAGTTCCAAATTCATTTTCTTACTCTCGCCCAAGTTGACCCAGATGTTTGGTAACACTCCCTTTTCACAACCGTAAGATTACCAACTTCTTTGACCCGATATAACTTGCAGAATGATTATCCAACCCAACAAATGGATCAACTAATTCATGTATAATAATACTAATCATATTGAGATTCCGGGCATCGTGGCTCAAGACGATTGGGCAAACCCAGCTCAATCAGAGACTAGTACAGGTTGGATATAAAATATATGCTAAATTGTTTGCATCTGCAGCAACGTCTTTCTCGCAAATAGGGACCAACGGTCCATAAAAGGTCAAACCAAATGATAGCATTTGGCAACCGGCCAAGTTGATCAGAACAATCAAACGGTCTAAATATATCTACTAGTCGAAATTTTTTTAATGCTCTCTTTTGCCAGATTGTATCTCTATTCTACTGAATGATATTAATCGGAATCCTAGTAATAACAACAGTGACAACATTGATAGGTGAATTTGTATTTCTAATGAGTGAAGAAGGTGTTACCTGTTGTAGCTACGGTGTCTTTGTCATTAGCAACGGAATTGGTCTTCTTCTCGGCGGGGGAGGGGGCGGCGCCGCCACTACGCAGAGATCCTTTCCTGGATAGGTTCCTCTGCATCTTTTGCATAAAAGAAATAAAAAATAAAAAATAAGTTGACGTCAAATCAAACACCCATCATCATCATCAGCAATACAAGTTGAAGAAATACATAAAAAAGAAAAAGAGAGGATAACCATGCTTGAGAAAGAGGAAGGCATGGGATTGAATTGCCTGGAAAGCTAATAACGTGCTATCTCAAAAGAAAAAATTAAAAGAAAAAAATCATTTCGTCCGTTTCAAGACTGCCATTATTAATTAAAATCAAACTTGTGATTAACAATGAAAATTATAGAAGGAATTTTTGCAACACAGATTTTGTGCATGTGCTCTTTGAATTTATTATTTGAATTTCACCCCAAACAGAAAATTTTCCCAGAAAGAAATTAAACAAAAAGAAAACGATGAACTCCCAAGAAGAGAAAGGGAAATTACCGTGATTCTTGAATTTGCAGTAATATCTTTATCAGCAGCTCCATGAGAGAAGGTCTCCATGTCAATAACAAAATTATCAGATTTCTTTGCTGCGTTGTACTGAAAGCCGTTTAGATGATCCAAAAGCGTAATCTTTTGCGTGCTTGCATTCTCTTTCAATCCACAAGCTTCACAAGAAGATGCCATATCCTTAAAAAAGATGACAGAAGGAAAGATTAAGATTCAGAAATGAAAAGACAGAGTAGCACTGAACAGAGAATCCAATAGAACAGTTAATTACAAGGGAAAAATAATAATTATTCTGAAAGATAAAGGAAACCCAGAAAGCCGATACTCACCAACTTTGAATTGTCCGCCATTTCCATCACTTTCCAGGGAAAGAAAATATATGAGACGGAAGAAAATGAGTTTGTAGGTATGTATATATGCAGCGTCAAGGATTGCGTACCGAATGGGAAATCGCTATTCAAAGTCTGATTAGAAGAAAAAAAAACAAAAGAAAATATGACAATAAGTCAAAACTTGAATAAACAATTATATATTAAACACATCTCGTGAATTATATCCTAAGTTGGAGAGAAACACTATTGGAAATATCCAGATACATGAATCACAGCTTAAATTCTTCAAAAAATCCACGAAGAATTCAGAATAAACAGCTCAGATAGATAAACCAGAATAGGAACAAGAAAGCTGTAAATGAACTGAGCTGTAACTACCTTGTAGATATTGTCAGGTTGGTTAGGAAGAAGAAGAGGAACAGGTGAGAATTCAGACAAAGGATAAATTTGATGTCTGAAAATGAAGAGAAATCAAGAGTTGAAAATAGAAACAAAGATGAAGATGATAGAAATACAGAACAGAGGCGGGATTTTATACGATGAGTTGTTTAATGAGCTGTTATTGTTGTGTTTACGCATCAGTTTCCAACGTTAAATAGATAATATCAGATTTTTATTTCGTTTTATTTGTTTATTTATTTATAATTTATGGAGTTTAGATTCCCTAAGGTTAGGACTATGGTAAGAGTTTACGCTCTTTAATTAATTAACTGTAAAAACTAGTTGTATTTTCTCTACGTTAGATGGAAATGTCAAGAAGTCTAAAACGGCCTATAACAATTATTTAGGTCGTGTATTAATATATACGAAAGATTAATTAAATATATTATTTATTATAAAGACTAATCGGACTTTAAATTAGAATTAAAATGTCAACGTAAAATTTAAATTTTAATCTCAATTATTTTTTTTTAAATTTAAAATCTAACATTTAAGGTAGTAATGTTAAAACGACGGTATTCATTTTTATTTGAAATTTAAATAAATTTGCAACATATTCAATAATATATATTTTTTATTTAAATTTTAAAAAATTAATATATTTTTTAATATTATATATTATATGTATAATTTATTAATATTATATTTAAAATTTACTTAAAATAAAAATTTTAATTAAATAAAATATAATATTATCTAAAAATTTGGATTCAATTTAAATAAAATTTATTTTCGTTATTTTTTTTAAAATATAGTATTTATTTGACACTTTTTACTATTCATTTGAAGAATATCGATGCCAACCACTAAGAGGTGGTTGACAGAAAATTAGTATTTGACATGCGACAACTTTATTATTTTTAAAGTGATAATGAGATAAATTAATATTTTTAAGTTAAATTTTTTTAATTTAATTTAATTTTTATATAATTATTAAAATTTTAATATTAAATTAAAAATAAATATTTAAACAGGGGCATACGTGACATTCGCACACAATTTTTCAAGAAATATGAAGAAATTATTAGAAACTATATAAAATAATATTTGAGGATAAAGGAATGAGATATGAAATGATAATTTGGGTATGAATTATTGTTATATGAAAATATAATTAATATGTGATAAAGTGACGCATCATAGATCATGATAAGGCATTCAATAATACTTAAATTAAGTAAATTAAGAATATTGGAGTCATAATTAAGGGCCCCACGCCACACTCTAGAGACAAAAACTGACTTACGAACCATGTAATTGGTCTAAACTCATCCAAAGTCAGAAATATAATTTTTTTTTACTTCATATTAATTCTAAAATAAAACCTCAAAAAATGTTAAGGTTGATTACTCACTTTTACGATATATTAATTTAGAATACTACTCTCTTATAATTTTAATTAATATTTAAAATTATATAATAATCTTCTTGTTATTTATAATGAAAATTTTAAAATACAAATTATAAAATTAGAATTAATCTTTTATTTGTTATAGAGTGATGCTATTGCTATCTTTTAGAATTCTCATAATTTTTTTTTATTTATACATTAAAATATATTAAATTAATAAAAAAAATCTTATACCACTCCATTAATTTAAAAAATTGACATTGATTGTCTAGTTATTTTTGCAAACCTCAATGTAATCAATTTTTTTTATTGAAAATAATTAATTGAACTTTTTTTTAAACATGCATAAATAATTTGTATTAGATAAATTCTCATTCAATTTGGTATTATAATTATTTTTTTTTTACTACCACTTCTCTCTGTATGATTGTTTTCTTTATTAATTTAAGATTTTTATGAAATTGTTGAAGAATAAAAAATTTATTTATTTAATTAAGGGTTTGAAAAAAAATTATGGTAAATAAAATTTAAAAATTAATAGAAAGAGTAAGAAATTATACATACAAAAGTATGAAGATTAGTGTCTAGTATAAACTAAAATATACTTAGTTTAATTAAATATGTTTTTTATTTAATCTTAATTAAAGTAAAAATTATCAATAAAAAGTGGAATTAATTTTAAGAGGTAGCAGTAATATGACTAATACCAATCTTATTTGTCTAATAAATATTTATATGTTTAATAAAAGTTTATAATTTATATAATTATTTGAAATTAATTAATCATAATAAATACTTGGCTAAAATAAATGACATCATACTATTAGACAATCCCATATAAAGATTGTGTTTCTTTTTGTAATTGTACTGATAGAAAGATTTAAATATATCATTTTCAAAGGATTTGCTATCTTTTACCTTGTTGAATACTGCCAAAAAGTTATTAATTTTTTATTAATATTTGATAAAATAGTAATACCAACATCTTGAGGATCAAGAATATATGTATGCAACAGCATGACAACCAAGAAACACAAAAAGCCATTAAAGGATGATGATCATGTTCATGAATGAATGAATGATTGATTGATTGATTGATTGATTGATTGATGACCGCTTGATCTTTTATTATTATCTAATTTATGGAGTCAATATTAATCTTTTCCTTACGGATCACGATGAGTTTGATGAATATTGCGTGTTAAAAATAAAGTTGAAGTGTGATTATACAGCAATGTTGTTGGTGATATTGACCATAAGAATACTATCCATTTTTATATATTCATTTTCTAATCGTCATTTGATTACTCAGCAGACTTAATTAAAATTTTAAATCATTCTTGTTCTGAATATCAGTAAGTCATAATCTTATCTAATACGTTATGCTTCAATTACAAAAAAGATCAAACATTTTAAGTAAAATAAACGATATATTCTTAGATATCTGTAATCAAATCAAATGATTATTATATGATATATGTACAAGAATTCATACGGATACTAAGCTTTGCAAAATTGAATAATATGGAAGTCAACAATAATAAGTCACATAATTCATTCTAATCAATAAATAATAACTCTAATTTTTAAACTTAATTAAAGATTCGCGGAAACAAAAACTGGGGGCTGTTTATAATTAAGATTTTGGTGATTGATTGATTAATTGATTATGAAAGAAAAATATTTAGATTAATTAAAAATAATCTAATAATGATTTTTATATATGTTCAAAGCTTAATTATATGCACATGATTAGTGAAAGCAAGTGCGGCGCATGTCATGGAGGCAATATTAATTCTTCATTTAAAAAAATATATATATTGTTTTATTTTCTGGGGTGGTGATCGACTCATATATTTTCCACCATCAAATTAATTAATTAAGTGGTAAAATTACAATATTTGTTTATTTAAAAACTGCACATGCTTGGGTTTGACAACTAGTGCATAAAATTAATGGTTATTAATTAATGTCGTATCTTTAACAAGGATATTAATTGTATATATATATATTGTACAATATATATTATGGGCAATGGAGTGGGATAAAGAAATAGTTCAATTTATTGTATTATTAATTATTATTTAAAACATGCTACTAGATGAAATAGAAATATATATGAACAAGAATGAATATTGAATAATCAAGGATGTGAACAAGAACTTCAGGATCAGCATTTTTGCACTTACTTACGTACCAGACCTCAAACCCATTTCAGGTTTTCAGCGTCAGTCAATTTTATTTTTGTCCCTTTAAAATTAATTTCCCTTTTGGGATCTTCTAGCAACTTGCAATTGCTACGTACGTCCCAAATCAGAATATTAATTCAACCATTTTTAATCTTCGATATATATATAGACTTATCAACAGCAACTCCCCATTTTTCTGGTCTATGTTGGCCTTCTCAATTGCAACATTATATATATGTATATATCTATCATGCATTTTCAGACTTTAATTTTCACTTGCAACCAAAGAATGTGAAGTATTCTGCTACAATATTCTTCTTTGGTGATTTATGAAATCAATTATTAGTAATTAAATCACCACCTCCGAATTGGGAATATTGTAATATATGTATTAGATTCTCTTCTTGGAATTGCCCGCCTTTTACAGAAATTTGCATAATTAACTTACAAAGTTGGCGGTTCATGATTATGTTTTCCACTAATATTAACCGTAAATTTTGTGTTGAATATCCATTAATGTTTCTACTGAATCAGAACTCGGTGTATGTCGTTTAAATAAGACAGGCAGTCTAATCACATGTATATATAAAAGTCATCTTCTTCCACAGTGAGTGGCCGGTGCAAGTCTCACCACAAGACTGCATCGTGGAAATCGATCGGTATTATGCTTTTTTGAATATCCAATCAGCAAAAGACAGATGGACGATGAATTGCTCTATTTCATAACAAAAAGAGATTGCATAATGTAGTGGTGGTGGCATCAATATCATTACCGAGTGTTTCCATTTTAAAAAATCATTTTCAGACACCAACCAGAGCAGCCAACTTATGTATATATATATATATATAATCTGTGTGTTGTGTGGAGGATGGAGATCAAAGAGAGACAGAGAGATGGGATCGCATGTTAATCATGATATATAATTAATCATGTATGACAATTATATATATACCAACAATGAGAATTACAATATTCAATTTGTTTCTTTCCTTTTTTCTTCTACACAAATTGATTATGAAAACTACAAGTTCCAAAATTATATATAATCCTATTAATGTATATATATATGATTAAAATGTTGAACTAATCAATAGTAATTATGAGAGTTAAGCTAGGGTGATCAGCGAGAAAAGGAAAAAGGGAAAGCAAAAGAGAAGGGCATGATGATGACACATCCGAAACTGGCTTTAGAATATATACAAGTTTATATGCAGCATCTCATTTGTCCCTACCATTATTTCTGGTTTCAATTCTATAATTTCCTGAGTTCAATTAACACATTCACAAAGTACAAAACGTTTATATATAGATATATTATCATCATAGCTTTTGCTTTAAGGGGAAACCAACAAAAACAAGAGACTTCTCTGCCAGTGTGATATTATAATTAAATGAAAGGGGGACCCCAAGAGACATGGCTATTTTTCCTGGCTAGCTGTTGAACGAATTACACCAACTGGTGGTTGATTCCACAAACTTACATATTAAGAATTAAAGGCCAAATTTTATAAATATATAGAATTTATATTAATTCCACTGCTTTATTTTAGAAAGTTTGAACCAACCATTGCTTATCCCCTAAAATTACAGTGTCTGAATCACCATTATCACCATTAAAACCGACAAATCAAGATCCCACAGTGAACTGCTAGAACTGTATCTGCATGCAAGACGAAATTGTATATAAGACGAGATTTGGAGAGAGCATATATATTAATGTGGGATTGGGGCCTGCTATATATATATTGACAAAGTCACTTGATTTCGACTGACTGGAATGTTTTGTTAGCATGCATGCACACACACTCATATGTATCCATACATTAACATCATGTGCTTTCTCTGTGTGTCTTGATGCAAGATATGAATAACAAATTAATATATAATCTGAATATTGATTATACTGAATATGGAGATTAAATGTTTAATGATTCATGATTAAGGAATAATACACATGCACTAATACCGCATTGAAGATGAAAGAAAAGACAAAGTTGAATTCTCCATTGCTTAGCTTATATATGTTGCGACATGAACTGGTGGCTTAACCTAATTTTTCAAATTTTTTTTTTCTGCCCGTGTAAATTGTTGCATACTGTTGTTGTCGTGGCCATAGGAAGCTGCAGGAAGGCATTCTCCACTGTTGCATACGTTTGTTTATTTATGTATTAATTGCTTTGACCTGGCATTGTGGCCCTTTTAATTTTTTTTATTTATATATAATGCATGAAGAAATTAAGAGATTCTGTATATCTTGAATGGCGGCTCATATTTATGTAAGTTAATTTTAGTCCGTGAGATTGTTGGATAGTTACGTTCTTACCTGTCTTAATTTGGCTGTTTCCTTAGTTATAACATCTCAGGTTGATTTGCTCGCTGTTAATTAGCTGGTTTCTCATGTTTTCTCTATCTTTCTCGTGTTTTTAAAATTGAGGGTTGTTGGGCCTAGAACTTGTAGTTATTTCTCGGTCATGAAGATGGGCCTATGAAAACTAACATGAATGATTGCACTCTGCCCTTTGTCATTTTCTTTTTTAATTAAAAATGCTCCCCTTAAAAAGAATGTTACGAAACTAGGACAAAATTAAAACGTTGATATTTCTTCAATGGCACAATTTCCGAAGAACGTGCCTATATTAATGGCCGATCGATCATTTGGATTAGATACATTATTAGTCCTATGTTTTCAAAAGATAAAAAGAGAAAGTGTAATAGAGTGATGGATGCTTTGGATGTTTTACAAGCAAGGTAAACTATACCGTATATCCCTAAAAAAATACTCGGATTTGGTTGTATATTCAATTTGTTTAATCTGTAAAGGGTTACTTTCTGCAGATGGAGAGCTACCAAACAGCTTTGTTCCTATTATTCTATTCTTTCGAACTGAATCATCCTGTGGTTCATCAATTTTAATCTTCACGAAATAATGCTGCTGTCAGTTCTAACACGTAACGAAATCAGTACGTATCAAACCGAGTAAAATTACATTGATTGAGTTAACAGATGAAATGTCATGAACTGACAGCATATTATAGCTTGTCCAGAAGTACTTTTAGGCTTCTATAAATAAGCGCTTATGTTGAACTGAATCTTAGCAAATAGAAAATCATAAGTTCATCAACTTTCTCTATATATAAGACATGCCTACTTCAAAGCTTTTCTTATTAAGTTGCTTTCTGCAATCGATGTTCCTATTTTTTGTACTGAATCCCGTTGATGCAGAAGGTTATTTGAAAGTAAGGTTTTATGAAGAGACTTGTCCGAAAGCTGAGGAAATTGTTAAAGAGGTCATAACTCGAGTCCTGTCAGTAGCAACTTCTCTCGCTGGCCCTCTATTGAGAATGCATTTCCATGATTGTTTTGTTAGGGTACGTTCATCATTGAAAGTTGATCAAACCCTTACTCCTCTTTAATTCATTTTTATTTTATGTAATTTGTTAATGTTTTCTACAGGGTTTTGATGGTTCAATATTGCTGAACTCTCCAACCAAGCAAGCTGAGAAAGATGCACCTCCAAATCTAAGCCTTCGAGGATGATAAAATATACACATACATACATACATACATACATACATACATACATACATATATATATCATATAACATAGCATTTGACCAATAATTTATATCATCTCAGCTCGAAGGACAATCGTGGGAAGTAGAAACTGGCAGAAGAGATGGAAGTGTTTCGAATATAACAGAGGCTTCACTGAACCTTATACCACCTATTGCAAACATTAGTCAATTGATATTGGGATTTCAGCAAAGAGGTCTTAGTGTAAAATATGTAGTAGTGCTATCAGGTATACTTAATCTACATGCACTGCAACAATACTCGTATTTATATAGAGAATTAATTTTGATAGCATGATATTTTTCCATATAGGTGGTCATACCATTGGGACTTCTCACTGCTCATCCTTCAGCAGTCGGCTTTATAATTTCACTGGAAAGGGTGACACTGATCCTGAGTTGGATCCAAACTGCATAGAAAGATTGAAGAGAAAATGCATGCCGGGAGACAAAACCACTCTTGTAGAAATGAACCCAGGAAGTTTCAAGACATTTGATGAAGACTATTACAGGCTTGTGTCTAAAAGAAGAGGTCTCTTTCAATCTGATGCAACTCTTCTTGACAACAGAGAGACTAGAGCTTATGTTAAACTTCAAGCTCGCTATTATCGATCTACTTTCTTGAAAGATTTTGGTGTGTCCATGGTGAAGATGGGTAGAATTGGTGTTCTTACTGGTGAAGCAGGTGAAATTAGAAAAGTTTGCACTATGGTTAACTAAGCATATACATCATATAATTATATATGATGCTTCCTAAGCATCATCGTACGTTTATTTTTGGAGTTTGACTGCTTGATGGCATCAAGTTTAACTTGTAAAATAAGTTACAGATTTATAAAATTCTTCTCAATAGTAGTTATAATAGTAATAAAAAAAATAAAGATCATTTTGATAATTTCTTTTCTCATTAATTCTGATGTATAATTATCTTACCGCTGATATTCACAAAATATCAAATTTATGTTGCTTATTGTTAATGAAATTCGAGATGATATGAAAGTATAAGACGTATTCTAAATTATCTACATCTAAGAGGTAAATAACACTATATGTATAAACTGGATATTAATTATGTCATGATTAATAGATCAAAATTGTCTATAATATATACCAGAAAATTGAGTGGGACTGAGATATAGGTTTCATGGTGATATTCATATACGTGCTCATCATATTATTTAAAACTGCAATAATGCAATAAGTTTTTTTAAGTCCAGTCGTCTAGAGATGGGTTGTTGATGAGAGTAAATGATGATGCAAGTCAACTCTTTTACCAGTGATAAGAATTGCTTAACCTACTTGCCCAGTATGAAATACATTGGAAGAAATCAAGTAAAAGAATCGAAAAGGAAATTTAAGAATAATAAATAAATGTAGAGTACTGTAACATTATTAATATTAACCCTTCACTTCATGATGATTTGAGATCGATCATTATTTATGTGACGTAGTGGTAACATATTATTTTATAATTCATAATATTTTAACGTTTTGAAGCTTTTTCTTTAACACAGTCAAATCATTACTTCTTATATATTTATATTTTATTTAATGATTGGCACTTTGGAAGCAATGCCCTCGAATTAAAAACCCAGTTCAAGAATCTAACGTCGTTCACTGTACTCAGGCTTCTTACGCAATATTCTAAGACCCTGCGTTTCATGTATATATTATGTTGTTAGAAATTCTAACCTTTATCAAAGTGCAAGTTTAACACAAAAAAGATAAACATGTTTTTGACATATAGATCAAACTATCCAATGAGCTTATTATTCTTTTCTTCACCATGCAAAAGTAAGAAATTCCTCCATTTTATTCTTACCATTTCTTGCTGCTTTTCTCCGCCATACAAACACTTCTTTTGGCTTTTACCCTCCACACGGTTTATCCAAATTTTCCTGCACCATCCTCTTCCCAAGAAAATGCCGGCTCAGTTTACCCGAGAAACCCCTCGTAGGCTGATATGTTCCATTTTGTTGACTCCACTTCTCGTTGTGGGTATAATTATTCTCCTTGTATGGCTTGCTTTACACCCACATCCCCCCAAATTTCATATCCAGGAATTTTCTTCTCCGGGTTTGGGTCAACCAAATGGGTTGGCGATTACCAATATCACTTTCAATGTCACAGTCCGGAACCCGAACAGACGAGTTTGGATCCATTACGAGTCCATAGACGGTTTGCTTTGCTATAAGGATCAAGACGTTGCTGGGCCAATGCCGGTTCAAAGTTCATTTAATCAAGAGCCGAAGAACACTACTACACTGCTACAAACATTGAGTGGAACCACGACCGTATCAACGGCGACTAATCAAAGCTGGACAGAATTTATGAATGATCGTGCACAAGGAACGGTGATTTTTAACCTTCAATTGACGTCAGTGATCAAATATAGAAGGACCATATGGGATTTAAGGCATCATCGGATACGTGCCACGTGTGTTGTCGGGGTGAGTTCAAACGGATTGATCTTGCCAAGTTATCAATATAAAAAATGTAATTAATGTTGATTTAAGTTGCTTATTAATTGTATTTTTTATTTTTATTATTTGTGAATTTATGTATCATATCAATTATTCGGAGCGTGACCTGATTTTGTGTGATATAATAATAAATACGATGTAAGTCATATTATATAAATGGGGTTTTTCCACATACCTCCCTGAGGTTTGTGGAAATCTCAATTTTCAAAAATATTTGGAAAAAAAATAACAAACCACTTCTATGACATTTTTTATTTGTAAAAAATAAAAGATTGATCAAAATATCTCTGAACCATTGTAAAATAATAATTATCTTTGTGAGATTTGAATTTGGAATACTTGAGGAAAAGGACTATCATTCTAACTAACCCACTAAACACATTGCTCTGATATGTTTTTTCAATCGATAATATAATTATATTTCAAACATAATTTTATAATTATTAAAAATCTATAAAATAAAAAATAAAATCATTGTCAAATAATAATAATAGTAAAATTATTCTTAAATAATTATTAAAAATAAATTTAAATTGTTATAAAATAAAATTAATCTTAACTTTTTATTAGCACTAATAATTTTAAATAATTGTTAAGTAAAATAATTATTTTATTTAAAGAAATAAATATAAATAATGACAATAGTTATTATTCTCAAATAATTATTAAAAAATAAATTTAAATTGTTATAAAATAAAATTATTTTAAACTTATTATTAGCACTAATAATTTTATAATATTAAAGAAAATAAATTTAAATTATTATAAAATAAAATTATTTTAAAATAAAAAACTATTTTAAATAGTTATTAAGTAAAATAAATTATTTTATTTAAAAACAAATATAAATACTTGGTGGAATAGTTAAGAGTGATAGTCTTCATTCTCACGTGTTCCGAGTTAAAATTTCATGAGACGAATATTATTTTGTAATATTTTATAATATAAATAATAATAATAGTTTTAAAATTTTCTAATCTAAAAATAAAAAGAATTCTAATTTCAAGTTATTTTAATAATTATAAAATTATTTTTGTATTATAAATTCTTTATGATAACAAAATAATTTTAATTATTAAAGAAATTTATTATATATGTATTTGTAAATGAATTATTAGTTGACAATGAAAAAGAATATCACATAAATGTACTTGGTGGAATAGTTAAAAGTGATAGTCTTCATTCTCATGTGTTCCGAGTTCAAATTTCATGACATGAATATTATTTTGTAATATTTCTAGGATATTTTAGTTAATTTACTATTTTTTTAACAGATAAAAAACGTCGTAGGGGTGGTTTGTGATCCTTCTTTTAAATATTTTCAGAAATTGAGATTTTTATAAATCTTAAGGGAGGTATATGAAAAAATCACTTATATAAATAAAATTTATATAATTTTTTTTCATATATATATATATATATATATTAATATGCTTAGTAATTTGTCGGGTAGAAAAGTCTAACATCAGCGAACAATGTTTTAAAAAATGTGAGTATTCAAAATAAATAAATAAATAATGGGGTATTTTCACATACCTCTCCTGATATTTATGAAAATCACACCTAGATAGAAAATGTGGGAAAATTTACGGGTACCTCCCTTACTACAGTAAATTCGTCATGTTAACTGTCAGTTGACCAACTAAAAATATTAAAAAGTCCAACATACCCTTTATTTCGTACACTTAATCTCCTTGAACTTACTATCCCTAATTACACAAAATCAAGAAACCTCCAACATTACCCAACCACCACCACTCGCTGCTCTATCACTCACGCCGTCGTCAGTGTACTGCACTCACGCTGCTGCAGCTGCCGCACCCCCAACGCTCATGCACTTTGTTCGTCACTGCCTCAAGTTCACTCACGCTGTTCATCACAGACCAACCTCGCTCGCGATTCGTCGTAGCTCACACCGATGTTGTATCCCCACCACTCACACAAACCATTCATCGCAACCCAATGCTCATGCCATCGCTGCTGTCCCATCGCCACCACCTCAAGCCATTAGCAATGGTTGACCACCGTAGCATCATTAACAAGCGCATCCGTGATTTTCTTTGTTTTTTGGAGTTGTAACATGTACGTTGGGTTGTTAAAGAACGTACAATAACTAAAAAATTATTTTGATGGAATTTACTTTGCTATTTTTTGTTATTGATTTAAATATCAGCAAATAAAATTACAAATTTTTGTTGAAATTGCTTCTATAATAGAAAAATATTTTATGGTTTATAATAATTTTTATTTATAGGAGTGTAAGAATTTGAGGTGGTTTAGTTTTGGTGATAGAAAGAAGGTAAACCAATGTCGGCCGGCGGCTAGAGTTTATTTGATGGAAATTTTTGGTGGTTTTATGTTGCTTGATTTTTATGGTAGTTTCTATGAAAACATAATATTTTTACTAAAATATTCAAAATCTTACGGTCAACTGACAGTCAACAGGACGGATTTACTGTAGTAAGGGAGGTACTTGTGAATGTCTCTAAAGTTTTTATCTAGGTGTGATTTCCACAAACCTCAGGGGAGGTATGTGAAAATACCCCTATTTTCAATCTCAAGACCGGTCTGAGAATCCAGACTTTGTTGGGTTTGAATGCTGGGGTAGACAATGTATTGGGCCTATCGAGCTGGCCCAAGGGTGTCCTCTAATTTAAATTTAAACCTGTAACGGAATTTTCATACAAATGAGCATGAAGATATCTGAGGCGGCGCACCTTTGCAAAGATTTGACCACGTGGGCAAAATCAAAGCGTGATAACTTAATACTTGTCTTGAGTGATTCTTCTTCTTCTTTCCTGTCTTCTTTTTAATTTTCGCAGTATTTTAATAGCAATGATTGCAAGTTTAAACATTCAAGCAAAATCAATCAGATTTCATGCCTTTTTCCCTAATATATTACCCAACCTGGACAAAGTAGATTGCTACACACTGTAAAGTACTGATATTGCAAATTGGTATGAATTATTTTAGCCATTGATCTATAAACAATGAGCTTATTCTTTTCTTTGCTCGTGCAAAAGCCCCAAATTCCTCCCAATTTGAACTTATTTTTCTTCCAATCTACAGCACGCGTCTTCCTTCTTCCTCACTATATATACACACCCCCAACTGAGACTGTTAACGCAAATTTTCTCGGGATTCCAATCAATTTTCTTGCCGAGAAAATGCCACCCAAACGGCCTTTCAGCTATAGACTAATATCTGCCATTGTCTTGACTCCAATTTTTGCCATCGGCATTATCTTTTTCATTTTATGGCTCAGTCTACGCCCACATCACCCCAAATTCCACGTTCATGAACTTTCAGTTCAGGGTTTGGGTCACACCAACGGGTTTGTGAATGCAAATATTGCTTTCAATGTAACGGTCCGAAACCCGAACCGACGGGTTTTGATTTACTATGAATCCATGCGCGGGTCGGTTTATTATAAGGATCAACGGTTAGGGGTCATACCCGTTTTGGAATCGTATTTTCAAGAGCCGAAGTATACAACTGTTATGCATCATGTGTTGAGTGGGTCTACGATGATGGCTACGACCAATAATCGACGTTGGATCGAGTTTGAAAATGATCGTATGAGAGGAGCGGTAAATTTTAACTTACGATTTAAATCAACAATTAAATATAAAAATTCGATGTGGGATAAAGGAGACCATCATATGCGTGTCACTTGTAATACTGCTGTGGGTGGAGATGGCATGATCTTGTCAAATTATAAAGGGAAAAGATGTCACGTTCATACAAGCTAATGATTTGTGCCTAACAAGGGAAAAGATGTCTTGTACTTTGGTTTATTTTATTTTCAATGGTTTGGGTTTTTTTTTGTTTGATATTATGAACATGAAATAAGTGTAAGATTTATGTTCTCTCTTTCAAAAGAGAAAACAAGTGTAAGGTATTTTTATTTGTGGCTGTAAAAGTGTTACATTTGAATAAATTGAAGGTTTGGATTCTTTGATATGATGTCAAAAGAAAAACCAGTAGAATATAATTTAGATTCTAATTTATTTTTTTTAAAAGAAAAAATGTATGTTAGAGTGTAATTTAAGCTAGAATAATTTCTAATTATTACCCAATGAAATAAAGTCTTGGAAATAGTAATAAATTAGAATAATTTGAGAGGGTAATTAGAATAAAGGATTGTATTAATTTCTCCAAACAGTTCGATAATAATTTTGAATATTACATATAAAGATGTTGAAACTTTAATGTGCATGAGGTTACAAGTGTTGATTGACTAGTAGAAAATGGATTAACATTATTTATTGTCTAACTCTAATTATATCAAAGATTAGTAAACAAGCCTATATTTATAGCTTGATAATTGACATGTATATGAATATAATTTTTTAAAATTTTATCAGTTTTTATTACATCTTTTGTTTTAGCTGCCTAATCCAACAACAGACCATATTCTTCGACTTTTTATTTTTTTAATTGAAATCGAATCGAATTACTTAAAATTAGAACAAACAGATTGATTTGATTTGATTCATTTGTTATTAAAAGGATACTTTTTTACTTACCTTCCCTTTCATTGACTTTAGATACCACAATTTGAATTAACATATCTCGTCAAATAAAAATAGAATATATGTTAAATAAATTTGAATCAAATCTATTTAATAATTATGTTAATAATTTAACATAAATTTTATATTTTTTAATATATATTCTAAAAATTTTATAATATTATTTATACAAATGTTAATAAAATTTTATTCTAAATAGTATTAAATACTTTTTAAAATATTAAAAATATAATGAAACACTTTTAAAATATAAAAAAATATAAAATAAATATATTAAATTATAAATAAGTTAGTATAAATAGTTAATCATGTCATAAGCGAGTTTTACAGATCAAGACCTCTAAATCTAAACCTAACCAAATTATTAATCGTGTCACGTTATTATGACCTATATATTAATTGTATTATTTCAAGTTAACTTGAATTTATTAACTTTGTATCCTATTCTTGTTGAGTTGGTGGATTGTGTCAAATTTATCATCCCTAATTGACTTAATAAGATATTATTAACTTTATCTCTCAATTCTGGTGAAATAATAAAATAAAACATAATTTCTCAATTTAACAATTTAGTATCCATTATCTAAAATATTATTAAAATTAGATAATCTCTGTCTTGATTTGTTATTTCAAAAAAAATATAGAGAGATAAAAATATTATTATCAATAATATTGAGTCAAGACAAACCTAAATAATTATTTTGTGAGAAAAATAATAGGTTAGGAGCATTTATGAAATTATTAGAAAGATTTTTTTAAATGAGATGAAAATAATAAATTATGATGTGTGAATTAAATTTGGTATCATATATTAATAGAATTGATAATTAAATATATTTTTATATTCTACTTATTGTTAAAATCAGTTTTAATTGAAAATTTAAAAAAAATTAATTATTTTCATTTGTAATAAAATAATTTGTATGTATTTTTTGTATTTTATTTACTTTTTATTAATTACATACTTGATTATTAAATAGTAACATACTACCAAAAAAGTGAAATAGAAAAGGTTAGCATTACTTTAGTATATGAGTTTGTTAGAATTCATTGGTTACATTCTAATTTGAATAATGATAATTTGATTCCTAAATTTTGTAAAAATAATAAATTATGTTAGATTTTTCTAATTTTAACATTTTAATAGTTAATATATAGGGAAAGGCATTGGGTCGAGACTGATTAGCCGGGGATTCCCATCTCCTGTCCGTGGGCACATCAAGGATGGGTTGGGGATGTCCCTGATTTGGATCTCAAATCCCCCTCTCCTCTTCAGCCGAAGTTGATCATGTTTGATGGTCGGTTTAACAGCCGTCACCGATTACTGTCAACCACTATTAACTGTCGTTGATCGTGCATTGACTTTTGCTAAACATTATTCGTTTTTGTCATAATAAATATGATTCTTGTACTCGATAATATAGTCACTATTATTGTTTAAATAATCGTTTACCATAAATTTAAAGTTTAATGTTTTTAACGAAAATTTTTGTCACTTTTATTATTATGTTACAAAAAAATAAGATTAAATTATTAAAATAAAAAATATTATATTATTTATTATTTCACCAAAATTTTGAGATAAAAATGATAATATTTTATACTATCAGATTAACTAAATTAAATTCAGGATATCATGCTATTTTGTCAAAGATAAGGGGCACAAAGCACTTGTTAGTATTACTGTATTAGGGTTTGTGTTTTTATTTATATTTAATTTAATATACTCATTTTCTTAATTATCATTTATCAGGTTGACCCATTAAAAGTGCAGTAGCGTTGCAACTACAGTGGGCCAGAGTAGCTCTGGTCCCAAGCCCAATAAATTCTAAATAAAGTATTTATAATTTAAACTTACAATATATATTTATTTATAATTTAACTTCATAACTGTACAATGTTGTCATAATGGCCCACCATATTTTCAATTTAGGCTGCGTCTTCGTTATGCGGTTCAGACGGAGCCCAATCCATCTGGGTCGCACATCGGCCTACTTTCCCTGGATCAGCCTTCGACAGCTGTTCTCATATTAGTAATAGCATTTAAGCAGCAATATTGTTAAAATATCAAAGATAGAGGATTAAAATTTCTGTTTGTGTGAGTTTCTCAGGCAAATTGATAATTGGTTATTAATGAAATAGATTATTTTAATCATACGTAGATTATAATGAGCAAAAAAAAAAAAAATCAACACAAAACCAATGAAAAATTAACTACATACATAGAACAAAATTAAATACCTTCCATTGGTTATAAATTCTAAGTTTAATTTAACTAAAAAATACAATTAACATCATCAGAACCAGGAACCCTTGTAATCCTCGTAATTCGTACATATAATATACTTTTCCACCCGAGTAGGGAACCTTTATACCTTATTCTCTCCCTCTTACCCATCAAAGAGGCTAAGCAAGGCATAAAAATGTACATAGTTTTTTCGTATATTTATTTCCCTGTCTTCACGTACTAATATTATTAGCTTGTTAGATTATAATATAATAAATCAATGTTCAGGGAACAAATCGAATTGTAAAGCGAGTTGCATCATATTCAATGAAACAATTGATTGCCTTATTCTTTTCTTTCTCCACGAAAATGATCTATCCGAAATTCTTTATCTTCAGGTTCCCTTCACCTTCCTTACTACATAAACATTCTGTCCGCCTGCTCCGTTCATCTTTCCACATTTTGCAGGCAACACTAGCTCACCATCAGAAAAGAAAATGGAGACCCCAGACCAGCTTCCCGTTCCATCCAACCCGGAACCCGTTCCATCCAGCCCGAAACCCGTTCCATCCAACCCGGAACGACCCCGACCTCCAATCAAGCGCCACCACACTGCCCGCTACTACGCCAACATGGTTCGTGAAAGCCTCATGACCAGACTCTCCAAAAAGCTTTGTGTCATTTTCTTGATGCTACTCTTGACTGTGGGCATCATTCTTTTTGTTTTATGGCTTAGTTTACGTCCTCACAGGCCAAGATTTTTTATCCAGGAATTTTCAATCCCGGCTTTGGCTGAACCCGCCGGGTTTGAGAATGCCGAAATAAGTTTCAATGCAACAGCTCGTAATTCCAACCAACATATTGGAATATATTATGATTCCATGGAGGTGTCGGTTTATTACAGAGAGCAAAGGATCGGGGCAACTCCGTTAGCGGAATCATTTTTTCAAGAGCCTAAGACTACAACTCTTCTCTCTGCTATATTAGGTGGGGCGACTTTAACGGTGAATAGCCAGCGTTGGATGGAGTTCATGAATGATCGTCGGCGGGGTAGAGTTACTTTTCGTCTTGAAATAAAATCAACCATTAGATTTAAGGTGTCTTCATGGTGGGATAGTAAGCGTCATACGGTGCATGCAAACTGTCCAATTGTGCTGGGTTCAGATGGATCACTCTTGCCAGCTTATAAAAACAAGAGGTGTCCAGTCTATTTCACCTGATTTGATTATCATGTAATGTTGTTTTTTGATTTCATAATTTTTAGTGGGTTCAGAGTATTTTCTTTTGGAGTTGAGAATTTGGTTTCGATTTGCTTAGTAACCATGGAGGTGTAATTGGTTAATTGCTGTACTTCTATATATATATATGCCTTTATCTGTTTCTGCAAATTACAATTAATAACTATTTTCAGCTTGGTAAAATGTCGATCGAGTTTTCTCTTGTTTTAAGGCTAGGATTCTTCTTTTCCTTGATCGGCCGGTGATTTATAGTTTAAAAAGAAAATGTTCTTTAAATGGAACCAATGACTGAAATGCGTCCTATATTTATTTCGCTAAATTCATCAAGTCAGAAAGTCCTAACAAAACTATGTATTCGATTGGTAAATTTCAAAATGAATTTTCTGTGTTAATATATTTTGTTGCATAGGTCGATGTACAGTACATAATACATTTGTCTCACTTAAAATTTCTTAGCACAAAGAATTTGACTCATTTTGTGGATGTTCTTTAGAAAAGGGAATAAAGCAGGTTGGTTTCTCTCCATCCTATGTTTTTTTAGCTTTAGAAATCTTTTCTACTTTCTCTGGCTAGCTGAGAGAGGAAAAGCATGTAATACTACGTGTAAAAAACAATGTGATTAAGATTAATAAATTATACTATTAAAAGATCTACGATACTAAGCAAACTCTTCCTTGCTGTATATCCACTAGGCCTTCAAAGAATTTACTAAGGTTAGATGGTTCGTCTATCTACATATCATCACACAAATATAAAGCAGCTGAGAAAGCATAATTTTCCAACTAAGACTTCCACTTAAGGCTTACGAAGGAAAAGTATTATTTCAGAAAAGTCAAACAACTGTAATCCTTTTAAGGGGAAAAGAATTCATGATCAGTAGAAGAAAAAAGTAGATCCTCACTAATTCATATTGCTTTAGCCCACTAATAGGCCTTGCTTACACCAATCAAACCAATGGAAATTATATATAAACCATCTTCGGAAATGCCGAGAACATCAAATTCCGTCTCTCTTTTCAGCTTAATTAAGTGAGCTTCTATGTCTTTGTTCTTTGCCAGATTAATTAATTATCCCTTCTCTCTTCTTGCATTCTTCAATTAGTTCCTCTCCGGAGAAAAATTAGTACTCTAAAATGCCTCTCGGCAAAGATGAAAAATCTCGTCTCGCTATTTCTTTGTGGTATTTACAAGTAGTAATTGTTCTGGTTTTGATCTCTCTGGTGATATGGCTAACTTTGAGGCCAAAACATCCCGTTTGCAAGATCACCGACGTCTACATCCCAGCCTTAGATAGAGGGAATTCAACAATATTTAACAATGAAGCCTCGCGAAACACTTCTATAATTTTCAACGTCGAATTCTCCAATCCCAACAAACGAATGGCCATCTACTACGATGACATCCACATAACCTTATATTCCAACGATGCTGCAGTCATTGGAACCAAGTCTTTGCCTGGCTGCTACCAAGGCTACAGAAGCACTATTATATACGAAGTGCTAATGAATGCTGACCGCCAACAGCTAAGGAAAGGAAGTACGAGCAACTCTACAGATATGATCAAGGTTCACCTGGAAACTGCTGCTAGGTATAAAATAATATCATCGACGACGAAGCATCATCAAATGGATTTCGAGGCATACATAGGTATTGGTTCTGATGGAAGGATTTCTGGCGACAGGGATATAAAGCTACAGCACATGGTGAAAAGATGATTGAGAATTAATTGAAATTAAGGTTTCTTGAGCACGAAGGTAATTAAAGAATTTTTTAAAGTTGTAATACATTTCCTCGACGTAAAATTATTTCTTTTTCTGTCTCCTAAAGCATATATATACTTTGTTATTTTATTGGACTTATTCGAGTTAATCAATAGCTTCTTATAATATAAATGCCCCGAACAACTGGCTTTAAAGATGGAAACTAAAGTTAAACAGAAAAAAGGTTATATTATGAGAGGCGGCTATCAAGGCCAATGCTCTAGGTTATTATCAGTTAATACATACATACCCATTTTTATCTTGGATAAAGGACTTATAAATCCTTAAAATCTGGTTTATTAGATTGATTAATTATAATAATTTTAAAAGTATTTATAAAAGTCTTAATTTATTTTAAAAAAATAAATATACCCATACATAGTAATCATTTATAAAAAATAACCATTAAACTTTTAAAATTTAACAAAATATAATATATCTATATATTAATAAACTAAATAATAATATTATTTTAGAATTCATTAATATTATAATATTTATTAATATGTTATAACTTTATTTATTTTTATAAATAATATATTTGATTTTTACTATATATAAATATATTTTATTATAATATATTTTATTTATAAATTTTTTATTTTATTAATAATCTTATTAACGAATATTTAATTTCTAATACGTAATTAATATTTGATTGTTAATATATTGTAAAATTAATAAATTTATATTTATTTATATTATATGCATAATTATTTAAATATTAATATGTTATAAAATAATACTTATTATTCTTAATATAGTTATAATTAAGAGTTTAAAAATATATATTTTTTAAATAATTATAATTAAATAAGAATATGTTCGTAATTTTAAAATAAATTGAGATTTTTATAAATATTTTTTAAATCACCGAACCAATCAATTTAATAGGGCAAACTTTAGGGAATTAGAATTTCTTTCTCTTTCACGTATTCAATTTACTTAATGAGCAGGTAATTAGTATATCGTATATTAATTAATTTACTTATATTTGAGAGATCGTAAGTTTATTTCAAAAGTAAGGTGGCTTAAAAGTGACAGAAATTCAATCTAATCCATACTCTTAGGTACATATTTATGTGCATAGAGTATTATTGTAAAAGTAATTAAAGCAACTTCTATGCAGCTGCTGTCAAGTTTCATGTAGTCTCCAGGCCCTATAAATTATACGAGTCACAGAAAGCTAAACATCACTCCAAAGAAAAGCATTTATTCCCATGGCCTTCGAACTTTGGTAACTTGCAAATGTAATATTCCCATAATTATTACGCGCTTTTCACCTCCATTGCCTTCCTACAAATCATCTGGCGTTGCATATATTGTAATTTCACCTTCAAATTAATTGCATTTCTTCTTCATATCTCCACAAACACTATAATAATATGGACGTGATGTGCCAAAAGAAAAGCATTTATCTTTGGGTTCTTGAGATTGTAGGCCTCTTGGGTCTTCTTGCACTTATTCTATGGCTAAGTTTACGTCCTAAGAGTCCAACTGTTACCGTCGTCGATCTCTCAGTCCCGCCCATAGATAACAGCTCCTCTTCTGCTGCTGATGATGACGATGAAAATGACGGTCTTTCATATACTATAGAAATTGATAACCCAAACAGAGACTCAACTATTTATTTCGACGACATTTTATTGATGTTCTTCTTCGGCCAGGATACAGCAGCAACGGACAGAATTTCTGCTTTCAAACTTGATAAAGTTAGCAAGAATAGAAACCGCGTTAAAGCTGATGCCCGTCTATGGAAAGCTCTTCGCAGTGCAATATCAAAGAATTCAACGGCGCCGGTGAAAGTTGATTTTTCAACCAGGTATCGAATTAAGACTATGGGCTTAAAAAGTAAGCGCCATGAAATTAAGTTGCAAGGCGATGTTCAGCTTGGCAAGGATGGGAAGATATTCGGAAAGAAGAAGAAGATTAAGCTGAAGCATGCATCCAAGAAATCGAGAGTAAAGGCTTTTCATTCTCACAAAAAAATGTGTTAAATTTATTAAATTGGGTTTATCTTCTATGTTTGTAACATTAAGTAAAAATCTTGTACATATTAGAATATTTTATAGTTTGCATGTCTTCAAAAGGTACTTGTATAATTCTTAAATGGACCTTGTCGTTCCGGTTTTGATGTATTCTTTTAATTGATGATTTGAAATATATCATTAAGTCCCCATAATAGAAATATAAATAATAAGAATTAGAATATATTGATATTATTAAATTATCATGTGATGAATTTTAATTGCCGTTACTGTATTATATACTCGGTCTCTTGGAGCAATAACAAATATTTCAGTTGAATTTTGAGGTGTTGTTAGATGTCTTGACTGATTTTTAACGAAATAAGAAGTATTCCTTAAGTTTAAGATATTTGTAGATACCATTTTTAACTAAATAAAAAAATATCATTGAGGCTAATTTGTCATTAATTAAAGATTTGGATTCAATCTTAATCTTTTGTATTTTTTATTTTTAATAATCTATTAACACATGACATGATTTAAAATAGAAGGTTAAGATTACATTTTAATTTTTTTACTAATTAACCATTATAATTTATTGCAATAAAAGATAAAAAATAACTTTAAAATTAATTATAAATTTTTTAAAATATAATCTCAAACTTTTCATTTTAAAATCACGTATCAATAGATCCTTAAAAATTTAGAATATAAAAAATTAAAACCGGATCTAAATTCATTAATTAATTTCATCACTTTTTATATGATAATAATATTTTGTCATGAACATTTGAAAGTATGTAGACTAACTAAATAGTCTATACTATTCATGTATAATAATCAATATGACCCTATTCTTAATACATAACGACATATAAATTGAAATATTATAATGACAATTTTACCCTCAATTATTTTTTTTGACAATTTTTCTTCTAACTTTTTCTGACAATTATAATCTTATTTGATTATTTTATTTCACATAAACCACTGACAATTATAATCTTATTTTATTATTTTATTTTACATAAACCATTAAATATTTAAGAGTATAATAATTGAGGATAATCAATTTTAGGTTTTATATATATAATAAATTATTCAAATAAAGATATAATTGTAAAAAAAAGAAAGAAGAATAAAATTTACTGAAAAAATAATTAAGAATAAAATTATCATTATAGTAACCCAATTTAAATTTAGAACACAGTCATATTACCCATTATGCCTTAATAATCAAGGACAATTTGGTCAGTTTAAAGTGACCTGAAGACCCCAACATGGGTAGCCCTAATTGGATGTAATGAGGTGCATAAGTTATATGACTGTGTTCGAAGAGGTGCTCCGATCAAAAGCCTGAATTCGTCAAGATCCCTCACTGATCAGTGATCTCCCCTATTGGGTCGATAACCTGAACCCTAGAAGAGAAGCAGAGACCGCTGTATCAAATTAATTAGGGCATGGAACAATGGACGAAAGCACTCTTCCTTATGTTAAGAATTGTATATATTACGTAAAATAATAAACTAGTCGAAGAACAGACACAGTGAAAGTGAATAAATTAAAGAATTGAAAGAAAAGAATTCAGCATTGAATATTTTTCATTAACCAGACTAAAAGCCAATTTACACATCAAGAAACAGTTGATTGCATAAGGAAGACGATCCCCAAAAGTGAACTATCAGTATTAGAACCGAATCGCACTTCCTTATCTTTACAATTACGCGTAATTATAATCTTTCTCCTACCATCTCGATCGCAAGTTACCACTCTCGCGCTGTAAGTCTTGCGGCGAGAAGAACAATTTCCTGGTGGCTTGGTCTTTGTAAATCCAGATGAAGCATTCGTAGCCTTGTGACTACCATCTCTTGAAAATTTTTTATCATCAGTTGTGGGAGTCCGAGACCCACTTGAAACCGCGTTTTTGGCTTTCTTCCTACTAAACCGACCGTCGTAAGCTTTTCTCTTTTCAGGGTTCGTCAAAATGTCATGGGCTGATCGAATGAGCTTGAAAGCACCATCGGCGGCAACAGAAGGGTTCTTGTCTGGGTGAAGCATCAACGCCAATCTCTTGTACTGTTTTCTGATAACAGTGGTATCAACTTCAGGATCAGTAATGGCTAAGAGTTCATACCTGTAGATTTCTTGGCTGCTAATTCGTGAACTTTGTAGGCGGTGAAGTAATCGTCGATGTTGGGGAGATGTGGGTTGAAATCCTTAGCTGCGTTGAGACTCTTGATAGCCATGTCTACGTTATGAAGCTTGAAATACTCTTCTGCGAAATCTCTGGCCTTCTCGGCTGCTAACTTGATCAGATTGGTGAGCATTCTTTCTAATTTTTGGAAAAGAGAGAAACAAACAATTGTCGTAATTCATTATTCTTGAGTATATATAGAGCTGAGATAGATAATTGCTTGGACTTAACGCTATTTGTTTGCTTCCTGATTGAAAACAGAAACAGGTTTCTAATTCAGCCCTTATTAGAACTCTGTTAATACACTCCTTAACCAATTAGGAGTCCATGACGATTAGTTTTCCTGTATAGAAATATTTCAAATTTAAGTAAATGGGATAAAATTCAATAATTCTACCAATGATGATTTTCTTGAAATCAAAATCAGTAATTCAATTTGTGTAAGGCTGGATTATATTTCATATTTTTGAAAACGGAGTCTACAATCAATTCTCGAATACGCTACGCTTACACGATTATTGATTAATTAGATTTCATAGTGGATCGGGCTTAACAACCCAATCCAACTGCAGGCCCAATAAAAGGCTTATTTATGCGCAGCTAACCATTTACCAACTTATGTTGGGCTTGCGCATTTTAACAAACGTTAAAATCATGAAGATATTTTTTAAAAAATGAAGATAATGTTTAAATTAAAAAAAGGCACAAAAAATTTGTTCTTTTTTATTAATAAAATTTTACACTATTTGTTATTAACTTTCTGGTTATTTTTTTCATCAGTTTGTAGGCCCTTTTATATTTGTAATTGATTTTATTTTTTTGTTATTTATAAAATTCTCTTACTCCAATTATAGTGATTAATTGATTTTGAAGTGCATATGTATATGTAATAAATTAAATATTATACCAATGGTTTTGTATAAAATATTTTTGCTATGAAAAATTACTTCCAACCGAAAAAAAAAAAAAAAATTATGTAAAATGTTCTCCGTTTGAAGATTGATTAGAGGGAACAATTCGATTCTACCCACGGTAAATAGAAGTTGTCTTGGTTCTGAAAGAAAGAATATTGATTAACTTCTCAAAAGAGCTAAGTTCAGACATTGATATCAAGGAGAAGCAGTAGAGCTGATGGAGCCGTTCTCAATAGTGGACTCGTGTTGCTGATGAGCTACTTTTCAAATGTATACATATTAGATTATTGTCTTTCCAGGAAGACTCAGAACTACCACTTCATCCGTAGTTGTTATATGTTAGCAATTCGTATCGTACCTTAACATTTCCTCAGCCAACCCAACCTGCTTTATTTGTTCAATCTTCACCAGATACACAGTTTGTTCTATTTAAAGCTTGATGCACTCCTTTAATGGCAATTACATCTAATAAGTGTGAAACAGAAGAATCGGGCAGTGAATAATTTCTTCATTAATCAGGCTATAAGCTTGATCTCCAAAGAAGAAACCATAACAAAAAGCAAAACTACTATCTTTAGCATCAAATTGTATCACGTCTTCATCTGTACCATTACGTGTAATTACAATCTATAATTCTACTATCATCTCGATTGTTGATTTTCAATCTCGCGCTGTAACTTTTGCAGCAAGAACAGTAATTTGTTGGTGAGTTTGGCTTTTTGAATCCGGATGAACATTATAAGTGGCCTTGTGACCTCCATCTCTTGAAAGCCGTTGATCATCATCGCTGTTGGAGACCGAGGCAGTTGAGACCAACTTGAATCCGACTATCGTAAGCTTCTCTCTTGTCAGGGTTTGTCAAAATTTCAAGGGTCGATTGAATAAGCTTGAAAGCACCGTCGGCGGCAACAGAATGGTTCTGGTGCAACATCAGAGCCAATCTCTTGTACTATTTCCTGACGAAGATGGTATCAACTTCAGGATCAGTAATGGCTAGGATTTCATACCAGGTAGATTTCTTGGCTGCTAATTCGTGAATTTTGTTGGCGGTGAAGTATTCTTCGATGCTGGGGAGATGTGGGTTGAAATCCTTGGCTGCTCGGAGAATCTTGACGGCCATGTATACATTTTGAAGCTTGAAGTACTCTTCTGCAGCATCTCTGCCTTCTCGGCGGCTAACTTGACTAGATGCATGAGCATTTTTTCTGAACTGTGGGAAAGGATAGAAACAAACACGTTCTGGTTGTGATTGATGAGTATTTATAAAGCCTAGATAGATGATTGCATGGACTGGACTCTACTTGTTGGTTTCTAATTTAGACTTTTTGAGATACTCGATTGATTAGATGTCAAAAGAGGTCAAATTGAAATGGGATATAAATCAAGAGTTACTATATATATATATATATATATATTTTAAGGAGACCAATTATTATATCCTTAAAATTAGTAATTCAATTGGATGAGGCATTAACATATTGGATATTGAAATTACTTGAAAACAGAGCACGTAATCTTTGTACAATTCTACAGGTTATTTTGACTGGCCTAACAAGTGAACTTCCTAATGTTTGGAGGAAAAAGGAAATAGAAGCCCAATTTGCTAACAGAATATACACTCTACTTCTTCAATACATTTGCATAAATAAAATGCATAAAAAAAAAAATCAGAAATTAGACTATCCGGTTTGCTCAATAATCATGACTTGATATTCTAATTCACCAGCCACATGTAAATGTGGGAAAAAAAAACTAATTTTGCAGAAAAAATTAGTTTGAATTTTGTTTAGGGCTGTCTATTAGTTGATCATGGTAGAAGCAACGATAACAGTGTTACAATACTGTTATTTCAAAACAGTCAAAATTTATTCAAAAAATGTATCACTAAAAACATGGCAAGTGAAGTTAATACCCATCCATTCGATAATGAATTTTCACACATAATTGAATGCAAATTTTAACCATGCACATGCACGTAATGGGTACCAACTATTTGGAATGCACATTTTTAAAATACATTTTGGTACTTGTTTTGATGTACGACTCTTCTTAGCTAACGAGGGTCTTCAGTAATTAATGCTTCATCAACAGACCATGAAATTGATTTGCTTGTAGAAGTATCACCGTATTCAATGGCCTTTGTGGGCATGCTCCTCTCCATTTGAGTACCAGAGAAAAATGCAGGTCTTTGAGGCGATGGAGGAGTAACAGAATAACTGTTCAGCATGAGAACTACTGTAGCCATTGAAGGTCTCTCAACTGGATCTTCCTGAACACATAACAATCCCACATGTATACATCTAATCACTTCATTTCTTGAGTAAGAATATTTCATAGTTGGATCCAACAATTGCATTGTTGTTCCATCCCTCCAATGTTTCCAAGCCTGCAATAGTATATCGAGTCGTAATAAAAAAATTTGCAATTCTAATCTGTCTAGTTTTTAATACCGTTCTTTACTTTGTATGTGATAATAATATTGGCGCAAAAAAGCAAAGGGATAAAGTTTAGTATAGTGTTTTATTTATACTCACATAGGTCATGAGGTCCTCGGCACCACCTGTTTGATAGAAGCTGCTGTTCTTTTTACCGGTTATAATCTCCAAAATTAAGACACCGAAACTATACACATCCGATTTCACAGAGAAATACCCATGCATAGCATATTCTGGAGACATATAACCACTGTAAAATAGCTACTGAGTCAACATAAAGATTTATAAAGACAAGAAAAAAAAGCTTCAGTAGTCAAACGTACAATGTGCCGACTATTCTACTGGTACTTCCTTGAGTCTGATCAATTCCAAACATTCTTGCTATGCCAAAATCAGAAAGTTTTGGGTTCATATCCACATCTAATAAGATATTGCTAGGTTTTAGATCACGGTGTATAATTTTGAGACGAGAATCTTCGTGAAGATAAAGAATTCCTCGAGCAATTCCTCTAATTATTTGGTACCGTCTTGGCCAATCTAATTGTCTTTGCTTTTCAGGATCTGCCCATATTTCAAATCAAATTGAATTTACCACATTGAATTCTTTTCCCGAAGACAAGTAAAAGAATTCAATTAATTTATCCAAGTCTTTAAGACATTGAAGTTATATATGTAAATGATCCTGACCATTTAGAAAATAGTCGAGGCTTTTGTTGGGCACAAATTCATAGACGAGTATCTTTTCTTCTCCCTCCAAGCAAAATCCCAGTAGCCTAACCAAATTTCTATGTTGAAGTTTGGCGACCAACACGACCTCATTCCTAAATTCTTTAATACCTTGGCCGGAGCTCCTTGATAGCCTTTTCACAGCTATTTCTTGTCCATTAGGAAGTTTACCCTGCACATGTACATCAATCAATCTTTGGAAAATTTGACTTGTAAATCACTGCATCGGTAGCTTTTCCCAGAGAAACTTTCAGTGCACTAAATGATCGATCTTGTCTAAATGAAATACAACACTAATGTTATACCTTGTAAACCTCACCAAATCCACCCTCACCCAGCTTGTTTTCTGTTGAGAATCTGTTAGTGGCTACTTCAATAGTACCAAAATCAAATTGCAAGGACTCTATAGTTGTAATATCATTATCAGCTGCACAAACAAAGATTAAATTATCCAGCCTCGGAAGATTTTTCAACAACAGCACAAGTATACATATACTGTTTAAAAGATTATTCGATTAACAAATTAGCTCTCGTTTTTACCATTTTCTTCCAGTACAGCAATATTGTACTTTTTTGCTCTTCCTCTTAGGAAGCAAAAGCCAGCAATAAAAAGCACTGCGGAGACAGCAATTGTAGCAACAATTGCAATAATTGTTGACGATGAGATCACGCCTTTCCCTGCAGGAAGAGTAATTTGCTTCAGTTGGTATTGTAGAAATTCGCTGCTGTAAAATAATCAGATTAAGGATCAAAACACTTAATCTTAGCCCAGGCGAGCGATTCATTCCTAGAATAGGTAATAGTAAATTCAAGGAGGGTTCAAATTTTACCTTTAGGCCTCGTTACTGAACTGGGCGGTGGAGGAGGCAGAAGCACCGGCGTAGGTGCCTGTGCTACAGTGGCTTCGACGTCGTAAAACGGATACACTTCATACCGGACATTACAACTCGGATACAAAACTCTTCCTCCTTGCTTTCCACTACAACCATTCGGCAACTGTGCAATAGCTCCCTTAAGGCATTCGTCACAATCTCGACTTGACAGGTCTGGTGTACACCGTGCAAGACTGTAAACAGTCTGAAAGGTTGAGAAATCTTCCTTTGTCGCAGCCAACTTTTCCGGATTATTCACAGCCTTAGTTGCAACTTCTTTCATCAACCTCGCCACTAATTCGTCAAATCTGACTTGGTCTGTAACATTTGCTGGATTGCACAACCTAACACTGGGCTGTGTATTCATGATAGAAAAGAAAGTTTGGTTTGCGTAGCGTAAAAGACACTCGTCGTACCATATTATAGTCTGTTTTTCAACTGGACAAAGCTGTTTTACATTTTTGGTAGCGACAGTGACACAGTTTTGGCAGGAGCTGGTAGTTTGATAGCCTCGGCAAAGAAAGAGGCCGTAGACCTTATCACGGCCTTGGCCAACGGTGGCGTTGAAGAAACCGCGGGAGAATCCGTTGTTGCGGCTGGCATCAGAGGCAAGAGAAGAAAGGAGAATATTGAGATTGGATTCATAGGTGCTGTTCCGGGTGAAAGCAGTCGTGTTTGAGCAAAAATGAGAACGGTAAAATGGGTCAACTGTTGCTGTGAAACAAAGAAAAAAGTTTAAAAGAGAGAGAAGCAGAATGAACATTAAGAACTTCAAGGAGGAAGCCATTTTGAATTTTGATTGTCAGTTTTCCATATGAATCATTCATGGAATATTTTATTCTATTCATTTTTTCACCTTAATTTTGACTTTCTTTTTCTTATAACGTCGGGGTTAAGTTGATGGGGCCAGGAGTGTTGAAGGGGCATTTGATTAATAGGAGGAGGAGGAGACTTCTCTTCAGAAGAACGTTGCCCGCTTATTTTCTCATTTCTCATTTGCCAGTCAAATTTGTGGAAAGTTAATTAAGACTTAGAAAAAATTAAGAAACGGCATACAGTAGATTGAGACAGACGTAATTGCACGAGGTTTGATTCCAACGCCAAGGTGTGTCTATTAATTTTGAGTGTTATCGCAAAGGGTAACTCCATGATTTCACTCAAGAAAACTACGGAACTTCTTAATTTCATTATCATACTTTCACCCACTTTTAAATTCTTTTCAAGTTGGCTGACTTTTAGCCTCAGATAACCAACAAATATAATTTTCATTTTTAAGAAGTGGAAGAACAATAATGTTAAATATACAATTTTTTTTTATACAAATTAACACGGTAGTGTTTTAATTATTGTCACATGTGCTATATAATTTATTTATTTATTTTTGTTGTGGAGACCAATGCCATTTGTTTTATTGTAATAATAAATCACTGTGATGAAAATATTTACTTTGAACATGATTTTTTAATTTTATATATGGCTTGATTTTATATATAATTTAATTCAAGTTTATTATATTTATTTCTTTAAAAGAATTAACTTAATTTTAATAATATAAGTAATTTATTTTTTAAAAAAAACATAAATTACTAATTATATATATAGAGTTAATTTTATTTTTATTGTATAAGATTATTTTTGTCTTTACATATCCAGTATTAAAAACAATAAGAGTAAAGGGTTGTTTGTTCTTTCGACTGAAGTCTAAATATAATTATTCAAATTTCTAAGAGTTATTTATTTTTTAAATTATGTCTTAATATTTGTTAAAAAATTTGAATATAATTAAATTAAAATTTTTAACTTAATTTTGAATGAATTAATATTTGAATAATTTAATAATTTTATTTTATTAATTTATTTACTAACAAAATTAAAACCCCAATTAACTATTTTTAACGTATCTCTTTCTTATTGTGAGTTTTCTCTACTTATCTTCTCAATCTTACTTATTATGTTATTTAATTATTACAATAAATTTGTATATTTACATAATTATAACTATATTAAAATATGACTTATTATTGTTATTAATCTTTATATCATTGATTAGAAATTACTTTTAGAAAAAATCATAATTCAAACAAATAAATAATATACATACTAATATAATTTATTAATTTTTTAAACCTATTATTATGCTAATATAATCAAAATTATTAATAGATATAAGTATATTATTTAAAAGGGTCCATGTGTTAAAATATCAATTTTTAGACTTTTTAATTTGTCAAAACAAACAACTTATTTACTGAATTTTAGATATTTTAAAATAAGAAATAAATATATCATTTAAATTCAAATTTCAATCATGTTAAGAGTTTAGACAACCAAAACCTTTACTTAAATGTATCATTTTACGTTTTTAAGGGTATTACTGATATATTTTAAAAAATTGAAGTTGTTTGTAATGATTGTCAATAAAAAAAGGTATAAAATTAAAAATTACCCAAAAATAATTAGTAAATCTCTAAAATTTAATAAAAACAATATATTCATGTAATCAAAGTACATTAATTGAATAAATAATAATATTATTTTATATCATATTGATAATATAAATATTTATTAATATATTATAAATATTTTTATTTTTATTGATATTTTATTTTTATTATTTTATTTATTTTTTAACTATATATAAATATATTTCATTTAAATTATAATATAATTATAAATAAGTTTTAAATAAATAAATAAATTTATAAATCTATATTTTGTTAATATATGAATATTTATTACACTTTATTTTTATTTAATTTCTAATAATTACAGATGTGTATTCTTATAAAAAATTACAATAAAATTATTTTATTAATATATTATTAAAATAATATTATTATTTATTTAATTAATATATTTTATATAAACATATTGTATTTTTTAAAAAAAAATTAGAGATTTTTTCATTATTTCTGTCAAAAAAACTATTATTATATATAAGTATAATTGTTATTTTCTAATAAATTATGATTTTTGAGAATATTTTAAAAATTATTAGAACTAATAAGAATATTAAACTAAATCTTTGTGACTAAAAAGACGTTTACTCTAAATAAAACGGGAGAATTCTCGTTTCCTCTCTGTTATTTAGCTTAATACCCCACTTCCCCTTATTATTTTATAAATAGCTCGATTCTCCTTCCGTTATATAACATTGTTAAGATAAATATTATGTGAATTTCTATATTTTAAACTATTACTTAAATAGTCAAATTAATTTTAAAAATATTCATAAAAGAATTACGATTATATTCTTATATAATAGTAATTAGCTAAAAAATTACTTACAACTCCTAATCGAATATATATAAAATAATAATATATATTTTTAAAACATATTAAATATAAATTTATTTAATTTTTGAATTTTTTAACATTGATATTTTATTTATTTTAAAATTATAAAATTGATCATTCAATTTTATTTGATATTTAGATAAATTTATTATATTTAAAATTTTTAAAATTTAGATAATTTTTTATTCTAAGAATAATATATAATATTTTATTTAATATTTAAATATAACAAATATTTTTTATATTGATTAATAGATATAAAGAACAATACATTGAAAAAAATATCATACCATTACTATTTTATATACAAATTTATTGATATAAATTGATATGATAGTACTATATTATATTACTACATATTCTACATTTTTACAAAAAGATTTTAATTTGAATATTTTTTAGTTGTGGAACCAATGCTTTTAGTTTAAAATATTATTTTTTAATTATGAAAAAAAATTAATAACACATGAGTTCTTAAAGTTTGACCCATTAACTTAACCAGTAGTTTTAAAAATACTAATAAAAATTTCAAATTATTATAAAAGTTATGGCCTTATTTAATAGTAGTTAGCTAAAAATAAACAAAATTATCAAATGTATAATTAATTTTATTTATTTATAATATTTATGTAACATTAAATTATTAATATATTGTAAAATTTTAAAATTATATTACAATACAATAATATAAATATTGTATAACACATTTTATTTATCGATTAGTATTTTTTATGATTTATTTTATAATATCTAATTAATATATTGAATTGTTAATCTATCGTAAAATAAATAAAGTTATATTTTAGCTATAATATATCAATTAATATTTAGTTATCAATGTGTTATAAAATAATATATATTATTATTTTATGTTCACACAAGAAATGTAAGTAATTTTTGAGCTGATTATTATTATATAAGGATATAATTATAATTTTTTAATAAATTAATTTTTTATCAATATTTTTAAAATTATTATGACTATTTAAGTAATAGTATAAAATATAAAAACTCATGATATTTATTTTGATAGTGTTATTTAACAGAAAGAAAAATCAGACTATTTATAAAATAATAAGGAGAAAATGAGGTATCAGGCTAAATAACAGGAACCGGAAATTCTCCCAAATAAAATAAACGGCAAGTGCCGTGCTTAATTAACTCACATGTGTGTTGCGTGTGTTTCACGACTATGTGAAGATGACTGCAGAATGCTAAATAGATAGACAAGTCTTCACAATGATAAGCAAGACTTTGTAGTCCTTTCATTTTCATTAAACTTTCTAATTTCTGTCTTTTAGCATTATCAATCATAGTGACGTATTACTTGATCTTCTGTGAATGTTTCTTTTAACTTCAAATGTACTTCGATTCCTCCACTGAAATTTTCTCCTCATAATCGGTTTTTCTTTGGTGTCTTAATTCAGTCTTGAAATTTTACTTCAATGTTTTAGAGTTCAAGAGGAAGGGCGATGCCGTTTGTCGGATTCTTTGGCTCAAGAACTCTACCCATAATTTGCTTGCTTCATCTTCTTTCATTTCTATCCTTAATTTTACAAAGTTGGTCAGACGCTCAGCTCAGCATGCCCTATATAAATATTTAATAATTAAATAATTAATACCGCCGCTTCCATCAGCTTACTGTTCAGCATGAGAACTACTGCACTGTTTCTAATAAATATTTAATTTAGACAAAATCTTTATGTTAACTAATAACGGCAACTGATTATTAGTGTTTAACTATAAACTTTTCTTTAAAAAATAACAGCAAAGTGGCGGGGTTAATGAACTCCCCCGGGTGTGTCGTGGTATTAATTTCACAATTACTATGACTAATCTCCGATGTGAAGATGCCTGGAAAATGCTAAATAATAGTCCAGTTGCAAGTTCTTTTACGGGCAAGTCTCCGCGTTGACGAGCAAGACTTTGTAGTCCTTTCATTTTCAATATTGAATTTTCTATATTGAATTTTCTAATTTCTAAACAGGGCCGGATTCTTTTAATCAAACTGCTGTATAACTCGGTCCTCTGTAAATGTTTCTTTTAACTTCAGATGTACTTTAATTTCTCAAGCGAAAATTTCTGCTCATAATCCGTGTTGCTGCGGTGCCTTAATTAATTCAGTCTTGAAATTGTGAATCAACGAAAAGCAATGGCGACGATGCTGACTGTCAGATTGTTTGGCTCAAGAACTATACACATAATTAGCTTGCTTCATCTTCTTTCATTTCTATTACAAAGTTCGTCAGATGCTGAAATCCAACCTACCTATGTCTACAATTCCTGCTCACGTGTTTCTAACAATACTGCTCCCGGCTACGAATACAATCTTGGCAAACTCCACGGAAAGTTTACCGAAGAAGGTGGC
Source organism: Melia azedarach (assembly GCA_028052125.1). Taxonomy (NCBI): domain Eukaryota; kingdom Viridiplantae; phylum Streptophyta; class Magnoliopsida; order Sapindales; family Meliaceae; genus Melia; species Melia azedarach. Next base: position 7,940,286 of record CM051406.1, read on the forward strand.
AAATCCCGCTATAATAAAGCAAGTGAAGGGGATTATCCAGACAAAATTTATGGTCTTTATCTTTGTAAATTCGATATTTCTTATAAGCTCTGCCAAGATTGCATAGATGTCGCAATCGATAGTTTTTATAGAAATTGTACTGGCACCAGGGAGGCTATTGTGTGGTATGATGAGTGTCTGGTGCGCTTTTCTAACAGGTCTTTTGCCTCTACCAGGGAGACATCTCCATATCTATGCATGTGGAACGTAAATAATGTTACTGAACCTGCTACGTTTTCTAAGCTTTTGAGTCTGTCCTTTGATGATTTAATACGAAATGCACCCTCAAATCATTTTGACTATGCAGCCCAAACCATCTCTAGCTTTCAAAATCTATATACTCTGGCGCAGTGCCTACCCTATTTGTCAACATCAAACTGCACCATTTGTTTGAAGGAGGCTGTTGCTGAAATTCAATCCTGCTGCTACGGAAGGCAAGGTGGTAGAGTTTTTTTCCCAAGTTGTTATATAAGGTACGAGATGTATCCTTTTTTCAACGTCTCTGCAGATGGAGCTTCAGGACCCGCCCTTCCACCGAGTAATAATGATATCGGTGAGTTTAGTGAATTATAATCTGTGAGAACTAATTAGAGAGCTTCTTAGTATACTGAATTGAAAAGCTTTCATATCTTATATAACAACATTAACTAATGAAATTCTTTTTATATCCACTGGATCTCCGTATAACTTGTACCAAATTAATTTCAAGGTTTTATTTTTCATCTATCTTTATTTTTTAGGGGTATTTGCACATATCTCTTGAGGTTTGTAGAAATCATAAGTAGAGAGAAAATTGTGGAAATTCACAATGATTTCCCTTACTATAATAGCTTTATCTAATTTACCGTATATTGACCATAAGAAAAATGGTAAATGTCCTCTAAACTTACATTCTTTTACCTATATACTTTTTTATTTTAAACTTCAATTTACTAATCCAAAAATAGCACTTGGAAGTCATAAATTTTTTATTTTTGATTTTATTATTATTACTGTTATTTTCTATTTGCTTTTTTTAATTTATTTTTTGGTTTCTTGTTGAAGAATGGAAAGTAATGATCGTTGTTGTGTGAAAATAGTAAGAGAAAAACTTTTTTTTGTTATTATTATTATTATTAGTTGAATAATAATATTATTTTTATTATAAAATAAAAATAAAATAAAATAAAAATAAGTGGAATAAAATTCAAAAATAAAAATTGATTTTCCCCAGATTATTTCCACACAAAAATTAATATTTTTTATTCTTCAAAAAATAAAAAATAAAATAAATAATAATAATAATAATCCATAAATCTTAAGTGCTACATTTGATTAGTAGGTTGAGAGTCTAAAAAAAAAAAAATTGAATAGGTAAAAAAAATTTCTTGTGTGCTAGTCATTTGTAGCTAATGAGTCCATGACACATGATCTTATTTGAAGTAGTTTATGTTTGATATCTCTATTTTCTTTCTAAGATTTCATAAATCCTAAAATTAGCACACAGTAAATGCAAATTAAAAGAATTCTTCTTCTAAGATTGATGCGAGGGGGAATCAATCTATTTTTCACTTTCATGGCAAAGGTGAAATCAACCAGAATATCTTTGTTGATGACATCTGATATCTCTACCAAATGGATCTCTTTTCTACACTGAAATAGAGCATAAATTATTCAGTTATATGGCTGATGTCTTCCTCATAATTAACGACCATTTACACTCAATGATAATATCCCAATTATATATTGGTTTTACAACTTGGTTTTTTATTTTAGATCCGGGAAAGAAGAGAAAGAAGGATGGCAGAACATGGATTGCAATCACAAGTAGTGTTTCGGCAATTGTACTACTCTTGCTATCTAGTTCTTTTCTTTGGTTTAGAAAGAGGAGAAATAGAAGAGTCAAAGGTAATACTCAACCTCTGTTTTTCTCTTATTCCCCTTAATTTCTAATGTAAGACCATTGTCTTGTAGAGGAGAAAGCCAGTAGTCAAGAGGTTCAATTACTTCACATGGGAGAACGTAGAATCGGAAATGATTTTTCATCTGATATTATACAAGGAGATCAGCAATCAGAATCTCAAGCGTTTCCTTTATTTTCGTTAGAGTTAACACTCAAGGCTACACAGCATTTTTCTGATGAAAATAAGCTTGGAGAAGGTGGGTTCGGCCCTGTTTACAAGGTAACTATAAAGCGATGGCTAAGCAGCTATGAATCACACCATTAATCCATGAATCAATTATGTGGTGACTAAGTATTTTCCGTAACTTCCATTTTGATTGCAGGGTGTATTAGCCGACGGCAAGGAAATTGCGGTAAAGAGGCTCTCGAGGACATCTGGACAAGGCCTGCAAGAGTTCAAGAATGAAGTAACAGTTATTGCCAAATTGCAACATAAGAATCTTGTTCGGCTCTTGGGATGCTGCTTGGAGGAAACTGAATCACTGCTCATCTATGAGTATATGCCCAACAGAAGCCTCGATGTTTTCCTTTTTGGTTTGTCTCTTTAAGTCTTTCTAATACTAGTTGATTTACAAGTTGGAAGTGAGACTTAGATGCATTTCATCGATTGCTGGTTAGTGTTAAGCCTTGCAAGTGGGAAGTTGCTCTGTTTACATGTTTTATCTGCGCTGTTTGTGCAACATATCTACCATCACCACAGCGAATGTACCGAAGTCTTTCTCTTTCTGCAGGTTCCCTTATCCGCATAGTTTCTAATCAAGTAACGTATTGTATCCAATTCATTGTTAGATTCAACAAGAAGGGTACAACTGGACTGGAAACGACGCTTAAGCATTATTAATGGAATTGCGCGAGGTATTATGTACCTACACGAGGATTCTCGACTCAGAATTATTCATCGAGATCTCAAAGCTAGTAATGTTTTACTTGACCATGAGATGAACCCAAAGATATCAGATTTCGGAATGGCAAGGATATTTGGTGGAAACCAAAGTGAAGCCAATACCAATAGAGTTGTTGGAACATAGTAAGCGTATTTTATAACTATTTTGCTCTGTTTTCTTCCAGTTGGTTGGAATATATATATATATTTGGAAAACGTGCCTTTTTTTCTTAATACTTGCTAGTTTCTATAATTATTAATTGCTTTTTAGTGTATGATATTTATATGGTTTTGTTGTTTCATTTTAAAACAGTGGATACATGGCCCCAGAATATGCCATGGAAGGATTATTTTCCATAAAATCAGACGTGTTCAGTTTCGGAGTTCTTCTGCTCGAGATTATCAGTGGAAGTAAAAACGGTGGATTTTATCATTTAGAACATGGTCAAAGCCTCCTTACTTATGTATGTGCCTATCTCTATCTTCTAATTTTTCTTTTCCTTTATTTTCTCCAGAAAAATAATTTCCAGTTGTTGTTAGTCTAATCTGAAGTTGTTCATGATAAATGCTACATATAACATTTCAGACATGGAAATTATGGTGTAATGGAGAAGCACTAGAACTGATGGACCCTGTAATCAAGCAATCATGCGTTCCTGGTGAACTTCTGAAATTTATACATATTGGATTATTATGTGTTCAGGAAGATCCAACAGACAGACCTACCATGTCTTCTGTGGTTGTAATGCTAGCAAGTGAGACCGTAACACTTACTCAACCAACCCAGCCTGCATTTTCTGTTGGAAGAGTTATGGCAAGACCAGTTCAATCTGCATCTGATGACAAACTTTGTTCTGTAAATGAGGTTACTATTTCCAATGTGTCACCCCGTTGACAATTCAGCTGTTGATTTATATAAAGATTTATAAACTTGAATAAATGTATGTAACGTTTCAACAATTTTTTATGTGAGGCATTCAAGGTTGATCGACTTTCTGTTTCATCATTGATCTTCATGCCTAAGAGTTTTTTTCTTCCTTCACTTTTTTTGACCGATAAAAACTGGCAAAGCAAAATGTTAAATTAAAATCTGTACAAGCCAAGCAACAACTCTAGATCAAATACAAACAAACCTTTCTTCCAATAACATCCAACTTCTATATAAAACTATTTGACAGATCGTGTTCAATGCATGATCATAATAGCTAATGATGAAGACATAAACTAGGTGTCTTTTAAAGTTTGATACACTCCTTTAATGGAAGTTAAATCTAATAAATGTGAAACAGAAGAATTGGGCAGTGAATAATTTCTTTATTAATCAGGCTAAGAGCCAAATTACAGATCAAGAACATCTTATTGATGCCGTTTCACCAAGTGGCAAAGTATTCTTCGATGTTGGGGAGACTTGGGTTGAAATCCTTGGCTGCTTGGAGACTCCTGATGGCCATGTCTATATTATGAAGCTTGAAGTACTCTTTTGCAGCATCTCTGGCCTTCTCGGAGGCTAATTTGACGATATTGCTGAGCATTCTTTCTTATTGAGGAACAAACCCATTCCGGCAATGATTCAGTAGTATTTGTAGAGCTCAGGTAGATGATTGCTTGGGGTGGACGCTATTTGTTCGTACTGATTAAAAACAATTCTGTTATTTGGACTACTTTTCCACTAAAGAGAGATTTCGGATGTAAGTAACATAAAAATTCGATATTCGAGCAATTCAGTGATTGGTGAATCAAAATTAAGTAAAGAAACAAGCTAGCATTCATTCATAATCATATGACATATATTGCATAATCTTTAATTTTCCAACTGCACAAAAAATAGAGAGAATTAATCTTCGTATCGAATTCGACTAATTCTCCTTCCCTTATTATATTTTATCTATTGAAAGGAATTAAATTAAGTCAACGAATTCAAAGTATGCGACAAAGTGCAACAAATAATTATTGCTGGTTGTAATTGTAATAGCAATTAATAATATAAAGATTTTTCATTCATACACTATGGATTCAGTGAACCTGAGGACGTGCACATAGTCTTAATCTTATTGACCAATTTTATTAAAATAGTCTTTATTTAAAAAAAAAACCTGAAATATTACCACTCTTATCTAGGGGACAAGTTTTTTTCATCTGCCCCTTTAATTTTTAAAACACAAGGTATGTAGCCCATTGGATTAATTGGCGGTATAGCATTTCTTTTGGCTCTTTGTAAATTAAATTGGGTTTGCATTGCAGACGAAACAAATAGTCAAGAGGTTCAATTGCTTGAACTAGGAGAAGGTAGAATTACAAATGATCACTGCTGTGATGTTTTGGAAAGACGCAACCAGTTGAAAGCTCAAGAGTTACCTCTCTTTCCATTAAATCTTAAACTCAGAGCTACATAACATTTCTCCGACAAAAATAAGCTTGGAGAAGGTGGATTCGGCCCGTATACAAGGTAATTATTATAGTCTGATAGTTTAAATTAGGACTTCCTCATTTTACCGTAAGAATGGGAATTTGCTTGCAGCGGATGGAAGGGAAATTGCAGTGAAGAGGCTCTTTCAAGGACATCCGGACAAGGCCTACAAGAGTTTAAGAATGAAGTTACTGTTATTGCCAAATTGCAACATAAGAATCTTGTTAGGCTCTTGGGTTGCTGCTTGGAGGAAAATGAATCGCAGCTCGTCTATGATTATATGCCCAACAAAAGCCTTGATGTGTTCCTTTTTGGTTTGTATTTAAGTTTTCCTAAAGCTAGTTCATTTACAGAAATGGAAAGTAAGGCTTGGATGCATTTGACTAATTGCTGGCTGTTAAGTTGTGCAAATAAAAGAAAAACATGTGGGACTATTTCAACTTAATTATGGTTAGTATTTAAGTCTCCCAAGTGGCTGGGGGGCCTGTTTACATGGATTGCACTATTTGTGCAACATAACTACCATCATCACAGCAATTGTACCCAATTCTTTCTTTTTCCTCTCTTTTCCCAACCTTCCCTTATCCACAACGCAGGTAATTAAGCAAGAAAAATATGTATGCAACTAAATGACAGATTCAAAGAGGAGGGCACAATTGGATTGGAAAAGACGCATATGCATCATTAATGGAATTGCACGGGGTATTATGTATTTACACGAGGATTCTGGACTCAAAATTATTCATCGAGATCTCAAAGCTAGTCATGTTTTACTTGACCATGATCTAAACCCAAAGATATCAGACTTTAGAATGGTAAGGATATTTGGTGGAAACCAAAATGAAGCCAATACCAACAGGGTTATTGGAACATAGTAAGCGTTTTCCATCACTATTTTACTTTGTTTTCTTACTGATAGTTGGAAAATATATTTTTGTTGGTCAAAATTGCTTCTTTTACCAGAAACCTGCCTGTTTATGTAATTCTCAATTTCTTTACTACATGATAGTAGTATTATTGTGTTATATTTTTAAACAGTGGATACATGGCCCCAGAATATGGTAGGGAAGAATTATTTTCAGTAAAATGAGATGTGTTCAGTTTTGGAGTTCTTTGCCTTGAGATTATCAGTGAGAATAAGAGCAGTGGATTTTATCATTCCGAACATGGTCAAAGCCTCCTTAATTATGTTTGTAACTAACTCTATCTACTAATTCTTTTTTCAGCGGAAAAATAAATTCAGATGATTGTTAGTCTAATCTTAATTGTTTATGTTGATTTTTATAATATTTCAGACATGGAAATTATGGTGTGAAGGAGAAGCACTAAAGCTGATGGATCCAGTACTCGAGCAGACTTGTATTCCCGCTGAACTGTTGAAATGTATACATATCGGCTTATTGTGTGTCCAGGAAGACCCAGTGGACAGACCTATCATGTCATCTGTGATTGTCATGTTAGCAGGGGACACCATAACACTTAAATACAATAAATTTGTATATTTACATAATTATAACTATATTAAAATATGACTTATTATTTTTATTAATCTTTATATCATCGATTAGAAATTGCTTTTAGAAAAAATCAGGTACATACATTTGTTTCAATAACGGCCAGCTTCCATTTAAATTTATGGTTAGATTGTCTGGTGAATCAGCTCGGAACAGAGTCAAAAACTATGCCAAGTTAAATGCATGATCACGAGACAGATATCCTACCCATCATAGATTGTCCTTCCTGACGAAGACATAAATCATTCAAACATCCCACCTGCCCCTGTCAATGCAGGTATTTGCACCAATCTCTACATGGTCACCTGTCCTAACATTCAGCATCTGACAAGAGAATGAAATATAAATGAAAACACTTCAGTTGCTGATCCAAAATTGACAAGATATCATGGGCCCTAACTTAGCTTTTCTTCATAAAGGTAACAAGGACAAGTTCTAAGCCATAATGAAAATGCAAGGATAGCATCTTTACCAAGTTTCACCAAGGAAACTCCAGTATACTATCTCAAGTACATTTTGCTTTCAAGTTTTTGTTCGTCAGTTACCAGTTTCAAGGATGTCCTTAAGGACTCTCTCTCCCCAGAGAAATTACAAGCAATAAGAAAATAAAAAATTGATTTTCAATTGAACCTAAATACATATCACTAATTTGAGGCTTCTTCATAATTTTGCCGTGCTCATCCACCAAAAACCCTGTGTAATAGAAATGGCACCCAATTTTAAAAGACAACAATTGAGTTACAATTAAAATTGCATCAACTAATGTGACTTCAACACTATAAAATACATCAGACAACCCAAGTACTGCAATCTTACCATCTTCACCGATGCACACCCCACTGTGGAATTATACATGAATCGCCTATAATGCGGTTACTGAGTGAAACATTATACCTGTGGAAGGTAAACAAATGTGGTTTTTAGTTTCTGTAACATATTAAAAATAGTAAATGTCTAAACACCGTTGATTTTTCATGCCCTGCCTTTGTTGATTGACCTACAGTAACAGCAGGTCCAACAAAAGTTCCTGAACCAATACAAACATTTGCACCCAGTACACCATTTGATTGAACTATGGCTCCAACCTCAACCAGCGCCGTTGAATCAATGCTAGCCGGTTGGTGAAAGATTCCACCTCCGTTATGCCATTTTTGAAATTCCTGAAGATTTTCTACGCCTGAAATATATAAAAGCATGTGCCAAATATCAGTTGAGCATTTTCGCGAACAGGTGGACGGCAAAAATTGAAGGATAGGTCGCGTCAAATGTGCATCAACATACAACCGCCGCGTTTTGCAGAGAAATTGCGAACAACAACAGTGTTCTGTCCGTATGTATTTTTGGAGTTTAACAGCAATAACTACTAATAACTGTAAGAACTCAGAGACCGGAGATCATGTGAATTCTCGCAGCTTAGGACAGAGAGCGTCGAAGCGCTGGGATCATTTGATTGGAAAGGAGTAAAAAGGAGGTAACTGTTATTTCACCACAAAATTAAGGACAATTTTGCCCAATCAAGTAATAATGTTGAGAAAAACTAACTTCTTACTGTAAAATAATTTGGAAAATTAATATTTGTATTCATGATCAGATTTTTTTTTATTAAGCTATTATATCTTGACATTGGTGTCGAGACAGGGAGGAATTTTATTAAACTATTATATAAAAAAAGTAGTAAGTGTAAATTAAACATGAGATCACTTAAGAACTCTAAAAGACGAATATTATAATTAAAATATTCATTAATATATAAATAATTAAACAACAATGTCAATGCAAATTGATTCTGCAAGATTTGGTAGCTGAAGATGATCATTTGTTTGTTTGGAAGTTTAGTTTATTAATTAATTAACAGAACAAATGGACTAAGATGAATAATATTTTCTGGCTGTTTTGAAATGATCATGAATGCTCTCAATTTGTTATTGGTGTTATTTCCTTATTGCCTGTTTCTAATGTAAATCCATTGTCTTACAGAGGAGAAATCAAATAGTCAAGAGGTTGAATTGCTTCGCATGGGAGAACGTAGAATTAGAAATGATTTCTCATATGATCTTTTACTAGGAGAGAAGCAGGTAGAATCTCAAGAGTTTCCTTTATTTCCATTAGAGTTAATACTCGAGGCTACACAACATTTTTCTGATGAAAATAACTTGCAGAAGGTGGGTTCGGCCCTGTTTGCAAGTTACAACATTAACCTCTGTGTAATACGGAAATTGAGTTCTTACCATTTGACGGGGAGTCGGGGCATAGTAAAAGATATTTCCGTTTTCCGCATATAGGACTTGTTCGTTTTATGGCAAGAATGGAGATTAATTTAATTTGCATGCAGGTTACATTAGCAAATTCAGGATAACAGGCTCTCAAAAACATCCGGACAAGACCTGGAAGAGTTCAAGAATGAAGTTCCTCTTTGGTTTGTCTCTTAATTAAGTCTTTCGAATGCTAGTTCATTTAGTATGACTCGGATGCATTTCATTAAATGATTGTTTTTAAGTTGTGCAAATAAAAGCAGAATATGTGAGGGTATTTTGGCTTAGTTCTAATTAGTATTAAGTCTTCCGAGTGGGAAGTTGCCCTGTTTAAATGGCTAAGTGGAACATATATAACTACCGTCACCTCAGCATTTGTATCATAGCTAGTCTTTCTTTTAAATTTGGAAAATTTTCTAAATTAACTTCATTTTGCATTTAATTTATCAAATTAACCATGTTTTAATTTTTTTTATCAAATTAATAAAAAAAATTAAAATTAGACAAAAGGCCCCTCAATACTCATTAAACATAAGAACTCTATATATTTTTTTAATTTTCCTTTCTCAATCTCGTTCTTTTCTCTATTGAGTTTTTCAAAATTTTAAAGGCACTTTAAAATACCCCTTTCAAGGACTTAAAAGACAAAAATTACTCAAAAATAAGGTCAAGTACCCTCCACAACAATAGAAGGGCTCTTGTCGAGGAGAAGCATCAGTGCCAATCTCTAGTACTGTTTCCTGATAACGTTGGTATTAACTTTAGGATTAGTAATGGCTAGGAGTTCATACCAAATAGATTTCTTGGCTGCTAATTTGTGAACCTTATAGGCGGTGAGGTAATTATCGATCTTGGAGAGATGTGAATTCAAATCCTTGGTTGCTTTAAGACCCTTGATGGCTATGTCTACATTTTGAAGCTTGAAGTACTCTTCTGCAGCATCTTTGGCCTTTTCGACTGCTAACTTGACGAGATTGGTGAGCATTCTTTCTCATTTTGGGAAATGAGGAAAGCAAACATGTTCTAGTATTAATTATTTGTGAGTATATATCTATAGTGGCTGTTTGGACTTCAAGCTATTTGTTTGTAACTTGATTCAAAACAAAAATAGGTTTCTAATTCAAACTTTATTAGAACTCTGTTTAGTGCTTATATACTCCTTAACCAATTAGGTGAGTAGGGCGATTAATGTTATGCAAAATAAAGTAACCAAGCAAATAGAAAATATAAGAAATCATAAACAACATAAGATTTACATGAAAAACTTCTAAAACTTTCAGAGAAAAAAATCACAAGAGAGGCAGATTTCGCTAAGATAAAGCTGAAGAACAATATATGATTTGTCCTAAATCTCAAATATATAGTTCGAGTTTGAGTCGAGTTTAAAATTAAAATAGGATCAGGTCAGGACCATACAATAAAATCTATAAAATATACTTATATACATACACATACACAAGACCCTCGATTGTGTCAACGTATCCTAATATATTGTATCAATTATCAAATATAGGTCACAAATTTTACTATTAATTTTCCTGTAAAGAAATATGTCAAATTTAAATAAATGGGATAAGATTCAATAATACTAGCAATGGTGATTTTCTTAAAACCTATTTGTGTAAGGCAGGATTATATTTATATCTTTTCAATGTTTGATTTTTTAACTAAATTTTGAATATGGCTGAAATCTGAATTTGATTGATATGTTTATTTTTCTACTTTAAATATTTTAATATAAGTGTTAATATTTATTTTTATAAAAATAAAAAATTTGAAATTAATATGTTTAATATATATATGTCCTAAATTTTTTATACTAATATATTAAGTTACTAACATATATAAATGTTAAATAATAAAATAGAATATTATTACTAAATAAAATAGTTAAATTATTTAAATTTAAGTCACAATTTTTAATTTAATTATATTTATATATTTATGATAAATAATTTAAATATTTTTATTAAATATTTAGATATAAATTAAAAAATAAATAATTTTTAAATATTTAATAAATTATATTCAAATTTTAGTTAAAAAATAAACAGGACTTGAATCTATAATGGATTCTCAAATAAGGTACGCTTGGATGATTATGGATCAATTTAGATTTTATAATGGATCGGGCTGATCAACCCAATCCATTTTTGGACCCAATATTCACATATTAGTTAAGGAGAAAAGAAAAATAACAATAAAAGGCCTATTCTTACGGAGCTTATCATTTATCAAGGGCTTAAGCATGCATATATATATATATATGTATAACCTGAATTAAAATGATATATTTAAAAATATTAATTAAAATTAAGATATTGGGCAAAATAAAATGAACACACTACTCAGAATATTAATTATTATATTTATATATGATATTATTGAAATTTCATTTTTATAAAAAAATATTTCTATCTAATTTATTTTGCGGTTCTTAATTTTAGA